>VZRU01014268.1:91023-146379 GCA_013398155.1 Pedionomus torquatus
AAGAAGAAGAAGAAGAAGAAGAAGAAGAAGAAGAAGAAGAAGAAGAAGAAGAAGAAGAAGAAGAAGAAGAAGAAGAAGAAGAAGAAGAAGAAATTCAGTTTTGATGGAATACGAATCAGCATGAGAAATGTATTTATTCAGAATACTAATGTGTCTCTATTGTTTCATGAGGTAAGTAGGAGTTCTACTGAGAACATCTTGCCGGTGGAATAGTTATTTCCTCACTTGCCTATAGATACACGCTTCCGTGCACTGATTAATTTGGACTTCTACCAAAATTAAGGGATTTTCAAATCTAAAATTTTGGTTAAATCTTACTTCAAATGTTCATACATATTTATTATAAAAATCATGGTTTTTATGTATACTCTGCTATATTAAGAAAGAATGGTATTGGAAATAAGCATGCTACCTCTTCATCACAGAATCACAGAATCACCTAGGTTGGAAGGGACCTTTTAAGAACATCTAATCCAACCAATGAGGGAAAACAAACAAACAAAAAAACCCCAACACACAAAAAACCCAACAACCATAAACAACACACCACACCACCCAACACTAAGCCATATCCTTGAACACCAAGTCAACTTCTCTCTTGAATACCTCCAGGGATGGTGCCTCAACCACCTCCCTGGGCAGCCCATTCCAATATCTGATAACCCTTTCAGTAAAGAAATATTTCCTAATATCTAGCCTGAACTTCCCCTGGTGCAACTTGAAGCCATTACCCCTTGATCTATCATCTGTAACTTGGGAGAAGAGACCAACCCCCGCCACATCCATAGATTTTTGACTTCAAGCAGCAAATATTGCCTCCACATTGGATGATGTTCCAGAGGCTAGAATGACATTGTACCATGATGCCAATTTTAAGGATCAAACTATGGGGTCAGGTTATCACTGAATTACTGGGCACTGAACTCCTTTTGGAGTCAGGTTCTGTTTTGGGGTGTGAAGGTTTGAAAATCAGTCCACGACATCTTTGAAAAATGGGTCTCTCTGGATAACAACAGGTTGCAAACACTTGCCACTTAAGCTAAAACTCCTTTACGTAAAGGGTTCAGTGAAGGCGGAGCATTTTGTTTTATATTTGTGCATGACTGTCCAATTGTCTCTGCTGCCAACAACGTAGTGATTCATTACACTGATCCCTCAAATGAAACCAAACCTCATTTAACACTAAGATAAGGTATAAACTGTAAAAATAGGTTAAAGTTCATCTTTCAATAGCAGCTGGGGCTCAGGAATAAAAAGGGAACATCCTGTTGTTCAGATGTTATGTAGCTCAGATGTTATTTAGTAACAGAAGGAAAACTTCCAGAAGTTAATTTTTTTAAAGTTCTTTGAAAACATGCTTAATCAAGTTAAATAAAACATCTAAATATTTATTTAGTTGGCAAGAATGAAGATTTCTGAATTATACTTTTTGGCATAAAACCCCGGCATATCAACAGACCAATTATGAGATAGCTTTAATAAAAAATGACATGTTTCTTAGAGAAATGTAATGCTAAGAGTCACTTTATCTACAGGAATGAACTGGCTGACAACAGCGGAGTTATGTTACTCTATTGGATATGAGGATTTGGCTCAACTCTCAAGCTGCCTCTCTGTTCTTATTTGATGTTCTCAGCAGTGACTTCTCTCCTGCCTGATCTACCATTTGCTATTCTATTCCTTGACCTTTCCCAACCTTTCCCCTTGTATCCAACATCTCTGTTTGATTTTTCATTGCCACAAATGCACTTAAAAAAAATGTTACTTTTTAGTGTTATTCTTTCATTTCTTTTTTCTATTTTCTCAGTTTCAGGACATCCCCTATACCCCACGCTATGCCAATGTTGCCTTTACGTCTTCTTTCTCAGAGTTAGCATTTTGCTAAGTCCTGCTTTGGCATTTAATTGCTGAAAACTTCTTGTTATCTTTATTAAGCCATTGTAATTCACTGTCCTATCCAGAATTCCTCTGTGAGAGCAAGCTAGCCGATTGCCATCACACACCACTTCAGCTCCTTAAAAAGGCCACTTAGTTGCATGAAACCACATTTAACCTCAGAGTGCCCACTCTGTGGCTTCCTGAAGTAAACCTCTGCCCACCTCCTAAGCTCATGAAGCAAAACTTGTGCACCGTTTCCTCGTCCAGTGTAGGTTTCAGGCCTACCATGTTCAGAGGGAACATTTAGATATGATGTATTCCACTGGAATGGTAAGGATTCGGTGGCCAGAGAACGTGCATATAGTTGTGAGCAATTCAGAACAGTGGTCTATGCATAGAGGTAGGCAAAAGGAAAACAGTAACATAGCAAATGAAGAGAATGGAGAACAGTGTCAAAATATGATATCAGTATTATAGAAATGCAAACAATGGTATAGGGCTATTATTCAGTTCTTGTGGTTTCAGTTCAATGAACATATAATGGAAACTGAGAAGGATTGGAGATAGGCAGGTCAGAACCATGGAAAATATTCCAGTCTGAGAGATTGAAGAGACTGTAACTGTTTGCTTTGAAAAGGAGATAAGAAGAGATAAGATAAAAGCACACAAACCAATTACAAATACAGAGAAAGATGAAAAACACTGAGAGTCCTCTTTTCTTCCAGTACTAAATGAAATTTGGAGGGTGCTTGCATGTGGAATCAGCACCTGAAATATAACCATCCAATTTTAGTTTCAACTCTTTGGGCATCAAAGACATCTGTATGGTGGTTTGAGAGAAGACATGGATCTTAGGGGATTTTTGCACCCTCCTTTTTAGCGACTGAATGCTAGAGAAGATAATCCACTGAGTAAAAAAATTTACAAGACGCTCATGTCTATATAATCTTGATTTTAGTGAATTTAAAAGTTGGTAACAAATCTGAATGTAAAACCTAAACAAACTAGAAACAAGTTTTAAACATAATCCGCGGATAGCTTTGGAGACCTCTGTTTTAAATCTATTCATTTATGTATTTATGCCCTATTCTAGATAGACTGGGACTTTATCACAGCAGTTTTACAAAGACATAAAATAGTATTTCTTTTCTTGACTGAGCTGGTGACCTAAATACAAACAAAAGAGACTGAAACAGTCATATACAGTAATACAAGGATATAGAAAGGATGTGATTTACGTAATTGTCCAAACTTGGATCTTAAGATGTCATCTCACATACTAGAGTTGCCTGGTTTTCAGCTGACTCTCCAAAAGGGTAAGAGTATCTTGTAGATACTCTATCAAAACTGCTATTACTTCAGTAACAAAGAAACTCAAAAAGCTTCAGACACTTATGATTAGTCATCTTACTAAGCATGTAGATCTACACTGACTGTAATGGAAATGTAGACATTTAGATTACCTGCAGACACGTACATTGTGGACAACTTCCTTTTGAAATGACCCAAATTTTCATGCTTAAGTATGAGAGCTAAGAATTCTCCTTCAGAGGAACAGAATTCTATAACTCCTCCCAAAGGCTTCCAGCATTTCTCTGAATCACCTAACATTTCTGGGGAAAGAGCACAGCTGTTTCTGTATGTCTAAATTATGTTCTATAAAAATCCACCTTTTAGTCTGAATCGAATTCAAGAGGCAGAATTCTAGCAGGGCTTGAAAATAATTTTCAAAGATTCAATTATGTTCTCACATAAAATTTTCTCTCAACAGACTTACAGTAACAGACGTTTGTTTTCTTGTATCTTATGTGAAATTATTCCCAATGAACCCAAGCAAGGGTGTAGAATGTAAATTATGGGAGAATGCAGAATCAGGTTCATTGATGATGGACGGTAGCATTTGAAATGGGTAAAGTTGAGAATGTGAAACTACTCCAATTCTTTGGAATGGGTCAGAAATTGAGCCATTTCTGAGTTGTGCTCAGAAATTCAGAAGTCAGCATTTTTATTACTCAGTTTCATAGAATTATTATCAAGCCTAATTTTGAATTTCAGTTATCTGAGATTTTATGTTGGGAAAATGTTTGAAATTTTCCCATGACTTTACACATTGGTAAAATAAAATATTCTGAAATGAAATTACACATGGGTTTAACATTTCTATGTCAGCTCTTAGTTGAGTTTGTGTTGGAAGATTTCTGCCTTTAATCACTGCTGACGGACACCTAACTCAGCCACAGCACAGAAATAAGAATTATATTGAAACACCAAATGGTCAGCAGTCAAATAGACCACAAAGAGGCTACTTTGGATCAGATTTTTTCCCTATTTCTTTAAAGTTAGGGTCTAAAGACAGAAGATGATGATGGTTAGGAGGGATTAGGTCCAGAAAGCTAGAATGTATATTCTCTTTGAATGGGGACCTGAATGAAGCTCTGTATTTTAAGACATAGAATATAAGAGGAAAAAGTCAGAGGAGTGGAAAGATGATGTTCAAATAGGGATGGAACAGAAAAGTTAGGACAATGGTTAGGACCACTCAAATATTTACACAGCTAAACATGCCCAGAAATGTAGACAGTAGATTTCATTAAGAGAAATTAAGACATCACTTATTACGGAAAGACTCATTTGACAAACAGATTCACTCTAGCAGAGAATGTGAAAGGGACACAAACAGAAAATACCTGGCAAAGAAGAACAGAAATGAAATTAGTTCCAGGGGAAAAGTGTGATGAGGACAAACGAGTTTGTTTGTACTAAAAAATGAAATAGGCCAAGGATCACTTTCTGGCACTGAGACTAAGGGTCACGGTACAGTCCATGTCCATCAGCTTAAATTTGCTCATGTCACCAAACACAGTGCTTACATGCAATACGTGTACCGGGAATGGTTTCTGGCTTCATTGAAAGTTTGAAGCGGTGCCTGGGCATTATTTGGGAAAGTGCTTATTGGGCCGGGCTAAAACCATGATGTAGACTATTCAGCTGTGAGAAAAATTAAGGTTCAGTTGCCATAGTCCTGTTTAGTTTACTAGTGTAGGTGTAGCCTGGGAGAGTAGAGTCCAAGGAGACACGAAGATAATATACAAAGAAATGCAAGATTAAATAGAATGCCATGACCTGAGGACTGAAGAAAAGCAGGGAGGAAAAATGCTGGGATTCCTCTAAAGTCCACGAGATATCAGGTCTAAAAACCTAAAAGCATCTTACAAAGAAATATTTAGCAAGCCATCAAAGTCATTATATTTCATTATCAAAGTGTATCCAGTGAATAAAAGTATGCAATTTTTGCCAAAAGTAAAGATGTGAAATATGAATCTGAGTAAGTCTGAAAAACTCTCTAGTCATTTTTAGGTATGTTGAAAGCAATGATTCTACTGGATTCACACTGGAACAGGTCTAGATTATGTCAGCTTTAGGAAAATATTCAAGAAAGTGGTGTTATTTCCAGTGATTCTGCTAGTGGAATTTCAGAGAAAATTTTTTTTTTTCTTCCAAAGGAGGATGATAAAGATTTGATAAGGGAAGGAAAATAGCAGATTATACTACTAGTATTCCTAGGAAACAAAAATGTTCAGCCACCCACAAACATTTATGAAAAAAGAACTGCTCTCAGAGAAAAAAAAAATTAAATGAAGAGCATGATCTTACGTGGAAGAAGAATGTAACTTCGTTACTGCAATACCACTTTGGAATTTCCATATTAAACAAGGGAAAGAAACTTGAAAGAAAGAACTCCAAGCCTAACTGAATAAATAACCTTGTCAGAAAATACTATTAAAATAAGCAGAACATTAACAGCGAAAAGAAAAAGGAGCAGGTCAGCAAAAAAATTAGATCTTGGAAGGGTTAAGGGAGAACTGCCAAAACTCCAGAGGGAAAGTATGAGTACTGTAAAAGAAAAGAAAATCAAAGAAGGACAGGAAGAAAGGAGCTGATAGAAAGATACTGTTAACTTGGTCTGAAAATTAAATTGACATCAACCTCAATTCTCACTATCACAAGAAACAGAATTGCTTTGGAACTTTCTAGTGATACAGAGAGGTACTCAGCCATGATAATGCCATTACAGACAGTGAGCTACTCAGCAAAAGCAGCAAACCTAAAAATTTGACTGAATCCTACAAAATCTTTCCATGGAACTAAAGTGAACACAGAAGAGATTAGAATGTTACCCGGGATGGAACTAAATGATCTTAAGAACAAGAACATTAGGAATATAATGAATTTCAGTAGTATAAAGGGAAAGGTCATTTATTTAAGAACAGATAGAAGGAACTTCTGCTTTTAGCTAGAAACCTGTACGTTGGGGAAAAAAAAAAAAAAAAGAGAGAGAAAGTGAATTATTTATGTATATTGCTTATGGGCAGGTTAACTGTGAATATTGAGCTGTGGTACAAGTGGAGAGCACCTGCCATTTTAGGTTCTACTGGGAAAAGTATTTGCTCTAGTGATAGGGTTCTATGATCTATTACTCATTACAATATGACAGTAATCTATTACCTATTAGTCATTAGAATATGACAGTAACTATCAATTTTGTTCCCTGGTACTGCTGGGACCACACATAGAACATTCTAAGCACTTCTTGTTACCCACATTCAGCAAACATGAATTAAACCTAGACGGGAATGGAAGGATTACTAGAAACAAGAAGTATGTTTTCAAGAGCGGACAAATAACCCTGACGCTTCTACCCTAGAAAATTCTGAGAGGGCTATGACTGTTCTCTCTAAGTCCACAGAAAGAGAGAAGAGCCACACAAACTTAAGGATGAAGTTATTGCAGGGCTGCAATATTCCCATATGCATATACATATATATGCATAACACCAAGGCTAAGGACTGGAAATCATGCATCAATCTACAAGCCTTTGCAGAGAAATCGTGGTATCTAAGGGGCCAAAACTACATACTTTTAGATCCTAGTTTAATAAATTTATGACTAGCATAAGAAAATAGTTTCATGTGGTGGTGGGTAGGACTCTGATCCTAAGGATTTCAATAGTCCTTTCCAGTTTAATGTTTCAGAAATGCTGCAGAAATTAAGAGAACAATGAAAATACACAGTGGTTACTTCTTGAACAAGATTAGTAGTCTAAATCCACAGAGTTCTTACAGAAAGACTTTTCTGTTTGCGTACATTTATACTGAAGGTTAAACATTACCCTGAAAGGTGAAGCTCCTCATTGCAACATCAGATGGTATTTTTCCTCAAACACTAATGGGTTTTTAGAAAACCAAAAGCAAAAAAATCCCACTAAAAGCCTACACCAAAGATTTCAGGAATGTGGTTTCTAAAATAAGAAGTGTGTCTAGTGTCAACAGCTGACAACTATGCAGAAGAACACAGATTATTAAACTGTTATGACATTAAAATACTCAGGCCCAGTATTGAACTTTTTACGTTTTCTTATTAGACGTATGATTATGTCAGGGAATACATAAACAGAGAAGACGATGAAAAGCAAGGTTTAGAAAGGCACCAAGAACAGTTTATCAACGGGAAGTAGGTGTCTTATGGGTATTACCCCTTTGCATACAGATTCCATAATCTCTGCAATTAATGATGTACATTGGGTTATAAGTATATGCAAAAATGCATGCAATCTTAGTAATAAATCTGGGAGTTCTGCCAGAGGAACTGCTGTGCAACTGAACATATTTTCTGAGAGATTCTTTCCCTTAAAATCTTTAGTTGAATTTTGCCTTGACTAGAGAAAATGGCCTTATCACACCTCAGTCAAAAATCCATGATTTTATAACGCAAAAGAATATCAAAACAAACCTTTTTTTTTTTTAAAAAAAAAAAAAAAANAAAAAACCCAAAAAAAAAAAAAACAACCAAAAAAAAAAAAAAAAAAAAACAAACACAAAAAAAACCCCAAACCAGACATTTTTCAAGAAGGTACCTAGTTCAGTGTGTCAACGTTATTCTTCTGAACTATCTGACAAACTCAAGTTAGCCAGCCTGCTCCCACAAATTCTGTCTATATAAAACACTGAAACATTCCATAGCATTAATGTAGAGGAATGATGTTTAAAATAATGTCCTCTAAACTATCTAATAAGGTCTGGAGTAAGTGGTGGACAGGATTTATGGAGAGCCATTCCCAAGGATGCAGATGTCAACACTGTAAGAAGCCATCCATGGATCACTTCATGGCAGGAGGGTAAGAGACCCCTGCTGAGAGTCACACCTTGCCATGTCCCATTTCGCCCTTTGCTGGCTTTTCTCCCAAAGTGCTTATAAATTTGTTTTCCAACAGTGAGGCATTTTATTAAGAAAATCAACCTCTAAGATTACTGTTTATTAGAGTATGCTTGATCATTTGTAGCATTCTGTGGCAAGAAAAGAATTATGAGGAACAGAAGGCATTTCAATGAACTGCTGAATGACAGCAGAACTCATCAAACTCTCTTTGAACTTTAATTTGTCTTTCTATTATAACTCTGGCAATGTAATGGCCATGCAAAGAACTTCATAAAGCACTTAATGTTGTAAATGAATGCTGGCACTTTACTTGTAGAAAATAGCGACTATTCTCATATTTTCAAGGGGAGTCTATTAATCTATTATGCTGTCATTAGCTATGATAATTCTAATGAATATTTTAAAGATTTTTTTCCATTGGCTTACATTTAAGCTACTTATGTCAGCCAAGAAATGATTTCCAAGTGATGTGGGGGACAACATATACATTTTGTTTCACTAGCACAGGCATAAATTAAACAGTGAAAAACTCATGATGTCATGAACATAGTCAAACGAGAGACGTTCTTAAGTTACGTATTTATTGGTGTTTGATATAGATATAGTCATAAAAGTTAATGATGGAAAAGATCTGAGCCAAGATTTTGAGAACTGGCAATTACTAAAATGAAGCTGCTAACTGTGCTAAGTATGAGTGCATATTTAACTGATTAAAACAAATAAAACAAAGATTTTTTTCAGAATGTAGTAGCCACCATTACATTTTAAAAAGTTAGTTGCAGTGAAAATTGGACTACTAGTTTCCAATACTAAACCCAGACTTGGGATCTTAAATCTAAAAAAATTTATCCTTTATCCTTGTTAGGCTAATAACTTATTGCCACTCAGCGGTACCTGTCACTCTCTTTTTTTTGTGGTGGATTTTTAAAAGTACTGGTGAAATATTTTAAAGCTCTGGTGTAAATTAGTTCTTGGCCACAATGATTTCTTCAAGTATCTGAAATTGCTTAATGGTAATACTTCTTGATCCATTTCACTGCATGTGAAATGTGCACCCTGTGTTGACTGGAAATTCATGTGAAATCCTGGAGAAAGGCACAGGCTCAGAACAATTGCTTCTGGGACAGAGCAGTAGCTGTTTCCATGGAACATCTCCAAGGAAGTAAGCAGTGCCACTGAAAATTCTTTGTCTTTGAATCTACATTCATTTAAGTACAATGTATCTCTGCAATTATGGACATTAACAAAAAAAAAAATAAAATGCACACCATCAATTATTTCTGCATCAGTAAAGCTGCTGAGATAACAATTTTGTAGTGTCTTGCTACAATCCAAGTATCAAGTTTGCTTTTCACCAGTAAAAGAAGGGCAATTTCAGATTGTTATTGGTTGTGATAACAAAGCTGAAAGAAAGCAGCAAAACCCATGTTAGAAGTTGGGTGAATGACAGGGCAGCAAAGCTGCATCAAGGTCTGCCCTGCTCTGGCTCTGCTTGGGAGCAGAACCCCTATCACCAGGTTCAAGATCACCTCCATGCACTGCAGTCCTTACTACGCAGATATATGCCAAGCCAAGCTCAGTCTGACTGAGGAAGGGGTCAAGGAGCAAAGTGCATGGGATAAAAAGAAGAAAGATCAAAGTAAAGAAACTCAACATAAACTTGCTAACCTAACAGACAACAAAGGCATTAAAAGATAATAAATTAAATAAATAATATTTTGATATGAGGCTGTTTGGCTCGATATGATTGACTGACAATCTATTTTAGTAGATAAAAAAGAGCCAGCCCTGATGGAAAAACTTCAAGGGATATCAGGGCAGTCACCATTACAGCTGACATGGTCTCATCACTCTTATATGGCAGCACCAGTATGTTACGTGGAAGCAGAGAAGGACCAAGTCTTTACTAGGAACAAGTTCTTTACTATGAGGGTGGTGGAACAGGTTGCCCAGGAAGGTTGTTGAGGCCCTTTCCATGGAGATATTCAAGGTGAGGCTTGATGAAGCCCTGGGCAACCTGGTCTAGTTGGGGGTGTCCCTGTGACCGCAGGGAGGTCAGACTAGATGACCTTTGGAGGTTCCTTAATGCCCGGACCATTCTATGATGTTTTCTGTCCTAAAACTCTTGGATAACTAAATGCCTTATATATTCTTCCTATACAGATTTTTGTTAAACGCACTGCAAGCATTACTGAAGTCTCTGGACACTGGCAGCTTTCTGGACTATAGCACTGTCATTTGACAAAAGCGCAACCTGAGGATACAGATAAATCAAAGCCAGCAAATGCGAGTGCTGCTTCTTTCTTTGGTAGATCAGCTGAAGACAGCAGATGATGTCCCCAGAGCTGAGAGTGAGCAAACAGTCATTTGAGGAAATGATGTTCAGCATCTTGAGGACAGAAACACAGAAATCCCCAGGTTGTAGCCTGTTTTTCAGAAGTATGTGTGAGTAGGGGGACAACAGTGAGCTCATAGTGAAATAACAGGAAGCCAAAGGATTATTAATTGCTCAATTAGGTAAAACCTGTGCAAGATTTCTGCACCAAATCTCTTCCATTAGGATAAGGTTTGCAAGATGTGTTATATCAAAATATCCATTCTTTTTGTTTCCTTTTTTTATTCTTTTCTCATTCTTAAAGTGTATATTTCCTCACTTTCTTCAGAGCCATGGGTCCTCGTGGTCTTCTAGTTAGGGTAAAAATAGACTTCCCCCATAGTCCCAAATCCAGAGTTCATCTACAGATAATCAGTTGCTGGCAGACCAGTCTCACATGTTAAGATCAGAGAAAATGCTGAACTATTAGAACATCATGCCGAAGCAACAAAATGAAGATATCCATTTTTAAATGAGTCTCTTCCTCACAATGAGCACACAAAATGGAACGGGTGCAAATGAAAGGATTAAAACAGATGTGTTGCATGAGCCTGTGGTTTGCTCTGACAAGTACGAGTACGATATTTTAATCCTTTTACGTGCAGAGAAGGGACCGGATGATTTCTTTCTCACAAACCAAATAGGTGCTCTAATCACAGTGTTACAAGTAGAAAAGGGAGTAAAGCAAAGCATAGAAAAAATTCTTTGGGAAATTACTGACCTACCCACCAAAAGACATTTAGGTGTACATTAGATACCAGATTTTGCCCTTGTCTGTGAAGTCCACTCCCATTTAACCTGGGAGGGTATTTTTCTACTGAAGTCTGAGTATTTTACTTTCAACTACTTGAAACTTCCTAGGCTTGTAAAGGGAGACCCTACCCCTGAAGACTCCACATTCATTATAGCAAGATACTTTGTGTTAAAACATTTCCAGATTGCTGTTGGTTCTATTTTCTCTTGACTTACATCCTCAGGCAACATGTTAATGGCATTTAGTTACATACAACTATGGAATTAAAGTGGGATTATTTTCACCAAACTTTGGGTAACTATAATCTTAAATTGGCCATCTAGATTAATCTGAACAAGCATTTCCAACACAAATATATGTATTTCATCTAGAACCTATGTTCCTCTGATAAACAATGGGAGAAAAAGGGACCTCTAGGCAGAATTCATCTCCCCCTAAAGTTAAATTTAAAATAGAGCAGGTGACTTGTATGAAACATGCCTATTTCTTTCCACTGAATATTAAACTATCTTGGACAGCTGGTTCAGATTTTAATGCCACACACTAAATATTTACAAGATGCAGTCTCCTAAATTCCAAAGTATAAAGAGATTTTATAAAATCTCAGAAAGTGCTTATTTGCTCATTTTAGTGTCTAAGAATTTTTACAATGCATCCCTCAAGAGTTTTATATCTTCCTGAAATAAAATGAGATTATAAATACCTTAATTACACAGCAATTATTTAATCTAATTTCTAACGTAGTCTAAATTTGATGACTCACTTAAAATAGACAATTCATGATTTTGTGCTTACAGTTACATAAACTGGGCTGAATTTCATCCTTCGGGTGTTCTTAAATGGTCTAAATGTTTATTACTACTGCTCCTACAGAGAAGCAAAGTTCTATAGATATAGAACATGACATTAAGTTACTGCTCCACAGATATCATCTAAGATGTTTTGTTGTTTATGCCACCATTCCCAGTTCTTTCAAAGTGAATAATAAAACATTTACTACTTGGAAGACTGAATAAAATACAAATTGCCTTTTATAATCTGAAATAGGATCCTTTACCCTTTATTTCAGGAAAGCAGCGTAAAGGAAATTGCACTGCTTGTATCAAGGACAATGAATTCACCATATACAACTATCCACTTTATGTATAAAGTTCCCACCTCTTAACATAAATTATAAAAGGGAGGATGTCGGTATTTGTTCATGTTTGATACCTACAGTTTAAGAATGAGCACTGCTCCAAGTTCAGTGTCACAAGCAGACGTGAGAATTTCAAGTGGCAATCACAAACACATATGTCTTCTCATGATTGTACGAACTGGGGAAAAAATTTTTCTTGAACTAAAAATCACATAGTGAGTGCAAAGGAAAATTTTTTACTGAGTACCTTCCTCCCTGACTTGCAAATGTTTTCAGTATAAGACACAGCAGTGGAAATGATTAGACAAAAGGTGGTTACTTCACAGGCTTATCAGACCTCTGCTAAAAGGTTGTTGCTGCAACCTCTGGTTAGGGTCACCAGTCCTCCAAAGATAGGATAAAAAAAAACAGAAAAAGCAACTTACATAAAATACCTCTCTCTCCTCTCCTTCTCCCCCTCTTTCTCTTTTAAGTCATGAAGCATCATTTCTGTAGCCTTCACAGGCAGGAAGAATAATTTCAAGGCTCTTCGTGAATGACACTGAAAAGTAACATGCAAATTCAAGTACTATAAAAGAAAATTTTCTCATTTGCATCAAGTTAATGAGCAGTGGTGTTCCTTTGCAACACAGAGAAAATAAATAGTGCTGCAGTCAGCCATAATTACACTGGATACAGAAAAGATGTCCCCATACAAAACAAATCTACAGAGCATGTGTTACTTGGGCTTTTTGTAAAAAATAGTCAACAGTGGGATACTCATCTCTAACTCAAACATATATACAAATGCCAACTAATTTCTAGCTATAAAATGGAAAAGCAAATGAATTAACATCTCCATCTTCTCTCATGTTTTTAAATCACATTTTCAAAATTTCCCGACACGTTCATATGCACTGTTAGCTCCAGTTGTTATTTTTCACTTTCTCTTGGAAAAAGGTGGAATAAGGACTGTACAAGAATCCAGCTCTCACTTACTTAAACATTAAAAAATAGCTTATAATCACTATAAAGTCCTGTGCCATTAGATATATAGCACCACTCTGTCACTTTTTCTTTATTAATTATTTCCTTTTGAATAGCAATCAGTGAATCCAGATGTCTGAATGTGAGAGATCTTAGTCGTGGCATCTGGATCCTTCACAGATTCCAAAAGTAAGTCTGCTATTGGCATTTAAACTGAATCACACTCCGTCTAAGTATTTATACTGCCCTTGGCTTGCTGTGTTATTGTGCATTTATTAATAAGCTGGTGTGCTTACATTTTGACTTGGGAATAATCTGTGCACTTTGGAAGAAATCCTATCCCCATTGAAGTCGATGGGAGCATTGCCATCAACTACGAGAGAGTCAGGGTTTCATCATTTGACTTGTTGTTCACAGAGAGGAACAGAGCTCACCTGAGGTAGGTTCTTCAAAAATCTTTCAATCCATAAAAAAAAAAAAAACCCACAACAAAAACTCCTAAGAAAAGACGTTAAACTAAAAAATCCTGGTTACTCTGTCTTCATATTATCAGCACACTTTTAGTTCTCAGATTTGGATAAGGTTTGGCATCAAATGTGCTCAGATTGAGACTCAAACCACACACGAAATGAGTGACAGCAGGAAAAGGCTACCAAAATATGATTATGAAGTCCTTGGTCCAAAGTTACAGGTCCATTGGGCTCACAGCTCTACTGGATCCCTCTTGCCAAAAGCAGTCATATGCCATGTTGCCATGGACCCTCCCAGTGGCAGGTTTGCACTTCTGCTCCCTTCCAACACCATGTGGAAGCCACACAAATATTTATAGTTAAAGATGCATTTATATATTTATTATTATATTATATATCTATATTTATAGTTAAAGGAAGAAAAAAATGGAAAAACACTGCACTCAGATCTTTTAAACTGATATTCACTGTATTTTGTGAACTTTTAAGACTTTTCCTAGAAAAATCTCCACAGATTTAAGAATTTCTTACAAAGAAATTCTAATAGAAAACAAATTACTTTGAGAATGGAGCTCTTTTTCTTCAATTTTACATCATTGTTTTCCATGAAAAAGGAATGAAAAGGGCTGGGAAAACTTCTGTGTACTTTTCAGTGCCCTGGTTATTTTGCCAAAGAAAACTAGGGCAAATTTATTTTAGTTAAACATTTATTGGTGGTCACTATTTCTACAAAGGTTATTTTGCTATCCTCACCATTAACCATTTGTTTCACTGAATGCCAGTAAGTGCCACATTATTTGTCTACAAAGAGGTGTACGGAAGTATTGCTTGTTAAAGGTAAATTGGAGAATTAGTTTTCACGGTTCAAAATCTTGGGTTTTGCAGCTCCATATAATTTAAGTCATGAAACATTCCCACTGCTCTGTAGTGAATTATAAAACATATCATTGCCATTATCCCAAAGAAAAGACATAATAATATGGAAGGTACATGCTTGTATTTTTACTTTTTTTCATATGTTTGAATGCTTATCCAGTAGGAATACAACGAAGGCTTAGTCAAACAGTCAAGTTACCGGAGTAATTCTCCATGTGCTCACTCCTAGCTTGCAGCAAATGAAACTTAATGTCAGGCTAAGTTCACATCTCCTTAGGGTTAATCGTATGTATGTCGACAGCTAGATCAGTTTAGCTGACATGAAATAACTTCTGTAGCCAGAATAAATTGAGTTTATATCTGAGTTGAAAGTTGAATGCTAATATTTAGCTTTTATTTATTTTTATTAGATTAAATCTAGTATTTTGCTCATGGATTTCTGAAATAGACCTGCATTTTGTTACAATCCTTATGACCTGTCTGGATTTTAAATCTACTGCTCCTCAAAGCTGCGTAGGTTTTAACCTTTTTGAGCTACTGACATTGTCTAAAGCTCACTCTAATTTATTTAAGCTGTCTTTTTCTATGTTACAGGATATTCTGATTACAGAAATGCATCTGGCCATATACATTAAATTTCCATTTAAAATGATTGCCTTTCTTGTCAGTTCTCTCTGACATTGCTTCAAGTGTCTATCACAGACCTTGCTTTTTTCTACTTTGCATACTGCCAGCAGTTACCTAACACTGGTCTCCTATCTTGTCATAAAAGGTTACTATTTTGAGCTGGCACATTTTTTCCACTTTTGCATTCACTTCTGCGCATCTTGTCTTCTGACCAATCTTTCTTGGGGGATTCACATGAAAAACTGTGGGAGAGCTAAATACTCCATCTTGTTCTTTCCACTGACACAGGCAGAATAGGTCTGTGAATAGAGGAAGCCATGGAAGTGGTAATGAATGGTTAACGCATTCCTAGCAGAGAAAAAAAACACATGTAAGTGCAAAATAAGTGTTGAGGAAGGAAACAACTTGGTATTAATTTTCAAATAATCCCTAACTATGGCATTCATTTGGAATGGAACTTTAGCTTTGCCGCAGATTCACAATAAGACTCTGAAAGCTGACATGGTGGCTAACGGCCAAGCTAGAAAAAAATTATGGGATTCACCAAGCTTATTCAGCCACGTATTCTTAGGCACCGACCTGACAAATTTTCCCAGGTTTGCATACAGTCAGCAGAAAGATATGCTTTCTTCCTTGGCATTAACCATGCTATACCTTCAACAACAAGTACTGCAGAACAAAAGGAGTGGAGACACAGAGCAAAACTGTTCACACTGAGGACCTATTAGACATAGCAGATACTTTTTGTGAACTTCAGACTAGTTTTGATATGGTCCCACAAACAATGAGGACTGGAGAGTTTAAAGCAAACACCTGGTTTCATCTAATTTGAAAGGAATCCAGTTTGTGCACTCCAAGACGGCTCCATAATGTGAATCAAAGCAGATTCAGCAAGGGGTTTGCTTGCAGAGCCCATGCTGGACCTAGATTAAGAAGTGAATGTAGTTGTATCTTCAGATCATCTGAAGTGATTCACTCCTATTTTGAGTACATAGGTGCAATCACAACCTACATCCCAGTGGCCTGTCTCCCTCCCCTTATAGAGAGATAGCTAGAATAATAACCTAAAGGAGTGTCCTGTGTCTCCTCTTACCCCAGCAACACTTGTCAGCTCTGACTGGAAAAGTTTAGCTGTTTATCTACTTTCTCATGTGTTCAATGATTTGATTGCTTCTGTTTTCATTTCTTTTGGTTGCTTGTTTTTCATTTCTTTGTTTCTGTTCTGCATACTTTGGAAAGCAAAAGGGTTATGGTGTCTTTTCCACTAAAGAACATGTAAGACTAAACACAACTTCTCTGAAAGTAGCATTTTAAGCTGTGGTTAATTCAAGGAATCAGTATGTCATCACTGTTATTATAATTTCCCTAAAAATTAAAAAGATGGTGTTACCTTGTCAATATTACCTTTGTAAGAAAGAGCTTAGACTTACATTCTTTGCTTGCTCAGGACTTCTTATCTAGGTAGGAATTTTGACTGATCATGAAATGCTGGGCTATGCTACACAGATAAAATACCCGAGTAAAAGTAAAACCAAAATGTTCTTCAAATTTACTTACTAAATTATCTAGTAAGAGGCATGGTGATTGGCTTGCATTGCATTTTTGTCTATCAGCTAAGGAATAGTGTAGTCACCTGAAAGCTGAGCAAAGTCAGATAGAACATGTACCACCTGAGGAGAGTCTGGAAGCCCTGATTTTCATTTCCTGGACAATTGGTTTAACTCTCTAGACTGCTATACACAAGTCTGATGCTTCCTCCAGCTGTACTTTTGGATGAAACTGCCTGTGACTGCTGTACTGCGTGTTGAAATAAACGCTGTCCATGTGTGTTAGACTTGCTGGGAGACCACCGATTGAACTGACCTCCTAAAGGAGCTGACATTGAAATGCCTCGTTTGTAAATCATAAACAGCCCTAGGGGAGAGATCAGCACTGAGAAGCCAAGACAGTGATGCTTCAGGGAACATAAAAGACTTTTGGCACCAAAGTAAGTTTTTGCTAAAATAAGTGCCCAAAAACCCTTAGGTGCCCCAACAAGTCTTATATAAACAACTCTACTGAACTTAGTTGCCTAAAATCCTAACTGCACTGACTTTCATGTGCCCAAAGCCTTTTTTTACCTTGCCCTTTGAAAGCAAATGGGTGAAATTTGGGCTTTGTGTTAGTCCAATGAACTTCCATGCACAGCATTCTACAGTATCTCCCGTAAAACATGAAAAACAATAAACGTGTTGAATATAAGCATGTAAGTTTGAATATTGGGAATTGACAAAATATGACTATTTCTGAAATTTACACATGGATTGCTTTTTAAAGAAAAAAGAATACTGATTTGCTAATACTTGCATTTCTTTTTCTAATCTAACACACTTAAAACCAATGAAAATAAAATGGCTAGAGCCAGCTTTCCAAAAGCACCTAAGAATCTTATTATACAGAAAAGCACCTAATGGGAACACCAGCTTATGATTTGCATTTATGCCACTACTTCAAGCAATCCCATTTACGTCACATGTACTGTGCTGCCCAGATGTTTTAAGAAATTCTCTTCCAGGCCCCATTCCCTTAAAAATTCCAACTCTTAACACTGTAACTATAGGTCTGTTTACTTGACTGAGAAATGCAAAAGAGAAATATCACATATATTTCCTTTGCTTTCACCAGGGGGGAAAAAAAGTTTAGGTGAAAATAAACCCAACAAAATTTGAATTATTTTATCCGATTTTATTTTTCCAAAAAGTATATTATACTACACATAGCATTACAGCTGGCACACAAATTGGTTTTCTAGCTAAACGGTACCTTTTTGCTTATATCTGACTTCTGTGATGGAGTAAAATTCAAATAGTGCTATAAAACTATGATTAAGTAACATTACTGAAAGACAAAAACTTTTTTTTTTCTATTAAGGTAATTTCTTTACTAAAAAAAATTAGAGCATGCATCTTCTGTAAATCAGTGGTTCTTTCTGCCTTTAAGAGTATTTTTATATTACTAACTTCAAGCTATTTCTTTGTTTTTCTGTTACTAACTCAGTGAGCTCATTGCCACGCAGCAGACATATTTATTGTGCTGTGCAAAGGTTGCAGCCAACAGAGATTTGTTATGCGCAAAGTCCAGGTATCTAGGATCTTAGTAATTAAAGCATGGTGTTTCTTGTTGCTTCTTATAATCCAAATGGGTTCAGGTAGAGCAGCTTCTTTATAACTTCCCTGATAAGGACTGGGGTAAACAGGAGGTACAGGCAGACACTGGTTTTAGGCTTGAGTTCATTCACTCCCTGACACCGGTTTTAACCTACATGCACAATACTGATAAACAGCGGTAGAGTCAGCACTATTGATAAGACTCCTGCTCCCTGCACAAATACTGCACAGGTCCTGCAGTAGGGAAAAAAAAAAAGTGTAAAAAAAAAAGTATCACATGGATGCTTTTTAAAGTCAGTTTTGGATAAGAAACTACTTATACTGTACTTGCATCTACAGAGTCTAACCTAGATGAGCTCATTCAAATCCACATAGTAGACAGGAAATGTCAGGTTACAGCGTTGTCTCTTCAATAAAACTTAATCTGAACCATTATATCTAGGGCAGTGTCACTGTGCTGCCATTGACTAGAGACAGTAAGTACTCCTCTCATCTCGTTCTCCATGAAATGGTAAAACTGTGAGAAGGAAAAAGAAACATAGAAGGAATTATAAAATCTAGCCTGAAAAGCGAGATAACCAAGTGAGCAAGTATATACTCATCAACAGCTGCTTCAACACACACACTCCTGACCGAGTACAAAAAACAAATGACTTATGTTCCACTTCCAGATAATGCTCTTAGTGTTACCAGGAAACAGTACAAATTTATTAAAATATCATTACTATTGTGTCCATTTTTCAGAGCTTTCCCTGTTGATTACCCCCAAGGCCACTATACACTATAGGCAATTGGTACTGAAGTCTTTCCACTCCCAAAGAATAGGTTCCCTTTTAATTTCTTGTGGCAACTGGTAATACAGTGGTGGTTCTGCCCAGTACTGCTTCATGGCTCAAATATGTGTTGATGGATAAGACTATGATAGGACCTACATAGATCTCGGTTTTGCTTCTGCCCCACTATCAGGTTTCTTACAGTACACACAGATAGGCTCAGTGAGCGTTCATTTCTTTCATCCCCAGATGGGAAGGAAATAAATGGAAAAAAGAGAGTAAGAAAGCCTCCACCTTACCAAAGGATCATGCAACCGACTGCTATTGGAAAGGGCCAAAATTACCTCCTCTTCAACAATTCATTCCTATGACAGGCAGTCATTTACTGTTTCTATATGGAACTGGCAGTTAAGAACAATTGACACCTGTATCACTGGAAATATGTTACTTTGGATATTTCAGTTAAAAAGCACCAACAGAAACAACAATGTTGTTAGCAATAGTGGAGTTACTGCTACTTAAGGCATGAAGGCATTTTCAGGACTGAACTATACCCTCTTTTTCTGCCAGGAAACATTAAAAAAATCAGTTCAGAATACAGAGTCATAAAGTGACATTACAGGAATTTAAAAGCATCCAACTGAGCTGAAGAATGTTTTCAAAATCTGCATCATTCAAATTCGACCAAATACAAGATATTTCTTTCTTATTTGTTAGGAACTTAAAAAGAAGTTATGTAAATTTGTGCCATTAACGTAACATTTCCCCTCACATTTTTGAGCAATTCTGTGGCAATTGTGTAGCTGAGTTTGTAGTTTTCCTTTTTTCTCACAGAACAGTTAAATTATTTTAACCATTATAAATGGTCATCTTGCCTACTTTTCATTTGTAGTAGTAACAGAATCCTAGCATCCAAACAGTCCCAAGAAAGTCTGTAAATTATGAAAGTTGAGCATTGAATGGTTGATCCCCTTTACTGGTTAGATCCTAATAATAGAGGAAATTAGGCAGGCAGGGATCTCAGCAGGCCATCTGGTCTAGCCGCTTCCCTAAACAGAGCAGACTTCAAAGTTGAATCAGGTTGCTTAGGGCCATGTCCGCTGACTTTTGAATAATCTCCAAGGATGGAGAATCCCTCTGAGAAACCTGTGCTATCATTTGATCACCTCCTTCTATGAAGGACATTTTTTTGTGGGATATAACTGGAATTTCTCTTGTTGCACTTCATTTACCTCAGCTTCCACTGGTCATTCCCAATAAGTGTGTGGTTCTATTTTCTCAAAGACATACCTATAATGTAGTTGGAGACAGCAACAAGATCATTTTATAGCTCACTTTTTCTAAGGCTGAACAAATCCAGCTCTCTCATCTCCTACATCGTGTGCTCCAGACTCCAAACCATCTCATCAGATTTCATCCAGCCCCCCTCCAGTCCAGACACTCTCTTGCCAGTGTCTTTCTTCTACTTCAAAGCCTCATGACCAGACACAGTATCCCAGACACAGTTTTAAGGGCTCAATATAGAAGAATAATCACTTATCTAGATCTTCTAGCTACTCTCTTGCTAATACAGCTTCTTAGGAGGTAGGACTTCATAGCTGGAGGGGCATGCTGCTGACAGATATTCAACTTCTCTACTCATTCCTGTTGCTTAGGCCTTTGATTTCCCCGGTCAGTTCCCAGCCTGTTCTGTTACACAGCCTTACTCTACTCCAGATATAAGACCCTGTACTTAGTTTTGCAGGACTTCAAAAGGTTCCTGTCAGTCTAATTCTCTAGCATGACAAAGTCCTTCTTGGGAGCACCTCTGCCCTTCAGCATATCTATCACTCCCCCTCTGCTTGTGTCACCAATGCTAAGAGTGCATTCTGTTCCATCATCTAGGTTAATAAAGATGCTGAACAGCTTCTGCCCAGGTCAAAGGAAGTCTGGAAAGTCCCAAGGAAAGCCACTAGTAACCATCTACCAGTTAGACTCCTAACCACTGACTGTTCCTCTCTGAAGCACCACATCCTAGCCAAGTTTGGTTTCAAGATGCTGTGAAACAGTATTTTGAAACTTCGTTACAGGCTACATAAACAACAGGCACTTGCTTACACGATGCAAATTTTCTTCCAGTCCTTAAGAAGTATCTGAAGAGATAAAAAATCAGTATTATATGTACAGAAGCCTCCTCTGGCAGGAGGGTTTTAAAAAAAAAAAAAAACAAAACAAACGAAACATAACCAAAATGTTATCTGGATGAAGATTATCTCTATATGCTTATTTAACAGTATGCATTATAATGGCTGACATGTAACATCTTCATTAGTTACTGCTGGAGCGGAAAATAATTGGGCATGACCGTACTGTACAGTCACCTAATATGTTTTTCCAAAATGAAAGTGATATTTCTAGAAAACTTCTGCCTATTCTGCATGATTATTGGCAGCATATTTTTTTCATTCCTAAAACCAGACAAAAATCATTAACAATAAATCCTTTCATTCCAGATATATTTTTCTAAAATAGTCTTTGTCTTCCAAACATGTTTTTTTTCCTTATGTCTTTTTACATTCTTTATAATCTCTCTTCACTGTCTTACCTCTCAGTTCAATCTATTCCTTTCTGCGCACTTGATCCCACTGTATTTGTCCTCTCCTTATCACAGTATCACAGAATGATAAGGGTTTGGAAAGGACCTCTGGAGATCACGTAGTCCAACCCCCTTGCTAAAGCAGGTCTTCCGAGAGCAGGTTGCACAGGAACTTGTCTCATTTTGAATACCCCCAGAAAAGGAGTCTGGTGCGATTGCTTGTATTTTGGTTTTCCAGGACCTAGTAAGCTATCAAAAAATTAACAGTTACCACTAATACTCTATCTAAATTTATAATTAATTGGCTTATGATTCTTCCCTAATTTCAAGATTTATGAAGATGCTTTAATACTGGTGGAATAATGTTTCCTGTATTACGCTTATATTGAAATTTCATAAAAGTGCAGTTTGCTTTCTTCTCCTTAAGCAGACTAAAGAGGAATAGATGGGCTATTTTTTTAAGCTCTGCTGACAGTAGAAGTTCTCTGGAAGGCAGCAACAGCCACTCTCATGGCTAGATGAAGACAGCTTATGATGAAGATACAGGACTATAACACCTTTATTTATGCGATCAGCTTCTACTGCCTCCATTTCTCTCAGGTCTCACAGAGGCAGCGGGCTGGATGTGCCTGCAGGAGCAGCCAGCTTTTTATCTGCTGTTTATTGGATGTGGATGATGTTTCATTCCCTTTCCAGACACGTAACAGGCGTGTGGGTAGTCTGAAGATACCGAGGTATCTTCAGTAGCAACTGAAAGTGAGGAAGAGAAATGCTGTCATCTGAACAGCTCACGCAGACTTCTGCCTGATTTGCAACCGAGCTGATGGAAGCCTTCCCCTCCCAGTCACCGTCTTTCTGAGATGCTCTTCTGGCATAGGCAGGAGTAGATTATGGGCAATGAGTATGTGCCTGTGTTACACAGGCACTGTGCAGAGCCATTCATCATGAAAAATTAGCTGTTTCAGAGAAGCATTCAGAAATAACACTGGGTATGCACCAGTTTTCTGTGTTTGCAGAACCTCTGATCACATGACAGAAAAGAAATAACACCATATTCCTGGGGACCTCAGGGAAGTATCTAAATCAGGCACAATCAGAACAGCCATCCACAAGCATTTGTTGCCACCTGCTACAGAGCTTCTGGCAACACAGAGATAAGATTTTTTCTTTACATACAAAATGTCGCCCTCTCCATTTACCCAACATTTACCATTGTCCACAGACCAACAAACGCACTAACTCAAACCTTCCCAGGTTTCAGTAACATCAACTGATTAAATTAAGTTCCTTTCATTTTTCCTCAATCCTGGAATTAATGCCAGCAATTAAATACATAGGCCAGAAATGTGGCATTAGTAGGATAATACATGAATAGGGAGTACTCACGTACATAAGGACAAAGTCATGATATTAATATGCAAATTCTTTAGGGCACTGCCTATGCTCTTTGGGTCCATTATATCCAATTGTGACAAAGGAGAAATATTGTATTCTAAGTAACAGGAATTATTGAGCAGTCTGAGACTTCGACCAGTGCTCTTGGTAAACAAAGAGCAAAGAAATCAAATAAAATGAATGATAAAAGACAGTATCTATATCCCTGACCCAGAAAAAGAAAACATGCAAACTAGTGGTTATGAAGGCCAAGGAAAGCAATCTATATGATTAATGGCATCATGAATTGCATGGTAATAATCTACGAGCAATAACGACATAGCAGTCTTCAAGACAAATTCAGGATTAGCAATTTCTAGGTACACACAATTTCTAGTGTGAATTAGTACAGATAGTTACAGTGTACTTGTTTACCAAATTCAAGGGACAGTCTCCCAAGTTTCAAGGTGCTGTTTTGGAGATTGAAAAACCCCCATTTTTTCTGCTTTATCATTGGAGCAGGTATATTGTTTATCTCCAGTGATTCACTCCCTGAAATTACCATGACTCTGACTTAATTTATTGATATGTGAGCAGTCACACAGACTAGAAGCATTACCCTTTAGCCTATTTTCTGTAGGCCTGTTTGTAAAGCTTGTCTACAAAATTATTTCTTCTCTTGAAATTTCTCAATACATCCTTACCTTTCAGGTTTGTTTGCAAGGACCCTATTCTCAAGTCACTGTTTTATCATGTGTTAGATCACTCTTGAAACGTGGCCTCAGTCCACCTGATTAATTAGCACACATTAAACTTCACCATCTCCTATGAGGGAAAAATAAAATAACAGATAAATGCATACTTGAGAAGTAGCTATGAATTTCTTATGTATTAAGAGCCAGATTTCTGATTCCACTCCAAGTATAATTAGAGTTGAGAGATATTAAATATCTCAATGAAAAGAAATTTATCAGGACTGGCTGCTTCCACACCTGTGATTTCAAAGGCATCTATGTGCATGCTCTTCTAAGGCAAATAAGGAAGTAAACAAATGTTACATTTGATGTGGCACCATAAAGAGGCAAAACATTAGTCTGCTTAAAAAGAACTGAGAAAAGATATCATGAAGACAGTTTGGCATTTAAAATGCAAATAAGGCAGGGCTTATTTGCTTAAGAGAGAAATCTAGAAAGGCTATAGAACCTCAAAACCCATTAAATTGCGAAGTTTTATGCAACTTCAAAATCTGTGTCAGCACATTACGTACATTTTGGTCCTGAAATGTCCTGGTCTCGCCGTAAGGATCAAAGTGAAGGACAAAGGCAGATCAGGACAGAGTTCTGAATGAGTCTCAGAAGTTGACAGCTAACAGGAAAGAAACATACTAATTGGTATTCAGGAAAATTTAAAACTGGAACAAAAATCCTACAAAGGTTACTTTTCTTTTACTTAGCAGAAAAATTCCCCAAGTTTTTAGCAAGTTTCTGGATTGTAGAGTTATTTTTTATGTTTATATTTGATTTCCAGCTTTTAGTAATGTTGTAATTGCTCCCAAATATTTATTTTATTTTTTTTTTATTTTATTTTATTTTTGGGGGAGGGAGAGCAGGGATGTTCCAAAAATGCCAAACCTATTAAGAAAAGTATCAATCTTCAAAACAGCATTTTTCCCTGCAAAAATCTTTGGATCCACCTATTTTGTTATTTTTAGGGGTTTATTTTCACGTTTGCCAATACTGAAACTCAAGGAGCCTAGTACATGATTTGACTTTCAGTCTAGCTATTTTGTTGAGAATTCACAGCATTTCTTCCTCCAATGCATGTTGACACTGCAACTGAAGGTGCGACTGCGGTGCAGAATGTTTTCAGCAAGCACCAAATACATTATTTGAAGACTGCAGATGTCAGAGCAGGAAAGCCACTGAAGCATATGCCTAAGGTCCCCAATGTGATTGCACAATCCAAGGCGAAGTTTGTGCAATCACCTCTTACCTGCTGTTTACTCGTGGTGGCCAGTTCCAAACTACTCTGCTTATAGACTTGCTTATATTCAATACATATTTAAATTCTGATGTTTACTTTTGCTAGATATATACTCCTAGTGATATATAGTTTTGATTAATTTTATATTTTGTCAATTACTTGTATTTTTGCCTTTTAAGGTTTGAGTATTCTTGCTACAAAACATTCCTGATAAAACCTTTTAGGGGTATTACACATTGTGTAATTCTTTGGGGGCAGGGAGAAATGATAAGAATTATTCAAAGCAAATACTTTAGGGCTCAGATCACCAGATAATGATCAATTTCAGATCAGACTGACCTGTTCGCCTGAAAGAGCGCCCTGACACAGAACACACGAAGGAAAACTAACCACTTCCATGAACCACTCTGACCATTTAGATGAATGTGACCCTCAAGCTCCTCCTACCTTTTCCATTGCCCTGCATCATCGCGTGTACTAAAAGAAAACTGCAGTCACAACCTGTCAGCTAAGCATCAAAATGACTGCATTTGGACAAAACAGAAATTACTTACTTTGCTCTACTAAGGGTGTGCTCTCTGCACAAGCAGAGTAGTCTAGTAATTTCTACTTTTAAAAAGCTGTCTTTTACATTATGGAATGACAACGTAGTTTTTCCAATTGAATATCTAGAAAAGTCATGGTGTATCCTTTTCAGTGGGAATGAAGTCAGGGTCTCAGAAATACACAAACAGAGCCTACATCTGTGCCCCAGGTGTGCCACACATGGCCCACGATCATTCTCTGCCCCTTCACTCACCTGGTAAAATCTAGTTGCACCCTCACCATTAAACTTCCTTACTCTCCAAAACAAGGTGACTGCATCCAAATCTTCTACTGTAAAACAGTCCCAAAATTAATGGCCCAAGATGAATCTACAATCATGTCCAAGAAGTTTTTGACAGAGTTCCTGATGGCTTATGACAAAATCATGCCAAGGAGCACTCTATACATAAGAATTCTCCCACTTTTGCTCAAATCTTATATAAAATAGGCAGATCTGCCACTAAAAAAACACGTAGACTTTTCTAAATTCAATAGTGAATTTGTCATCGAGTTTCATAAGATTAAACTTTCCTCTTTATTTTGAAAATAACATTATATAAAATTTGCACATCATCTAAAAAACTAGCCTTGAGATAACTTCTTAATATTAAAAACACGTTAGAAGTAACGAAGTATTCCTTCTGTGTCTTGTTTTTAACTGACAAAGTTCTATTCCAAGATTATGGAGGTTGATGAATGAATGAAGAGGTTATATACATTTTATGAAGATTGTCAGGGGTCAATTGTGATTTACATATTGCAAATCTACTAAAGATTGAGCAACTTGCTTCAGAAATACTAACATTTGATTAAATTCAGACTAGAAAAAGAGCATTAGAGCTAAATATTTTTTATTTTAACCTAGTTAAATAATTTATTCACTTCTTAACCTACAAGAACTGTCTGAAGCATAAAGTTCAGTTTCACAGTAGCATTCTTTGGGAAATAGGATATTCAGGAAAGATTCAGGGTTATGGTACTTACATAGTATCATCTTTGTTGGAAGAGACATTTAAGATCATCAAGTCCAACCATTAACCTAACACTGTCAAGTTACCACCAAACCACGTTCCTCAGCACCACATCCACACATCTTTTAAATACCTCCAGGAATGGTGATTCAAGCATTTCCCTGGGCTGCCCTTTCCAATGCTTGACAACCCTTTTGGTGAAGTATTTTTCCTAATATCTAATTTAAACCTCCCTTGGTACAACTTGAGGCCTATGAATAAGATTCTCATTAAATATAAAATATTTATAATTTGTGGTCTTAAAAAGTTTCCATATGAACATGGTAATGCTATATTCATGCTCAAAAATGGAAAATATCACACCAGTTATCAACACTAATTTGAAGGAGTTAGGCTTGAAAATCCCCGTTTGTAATAAACACAGTCCTCCTTTTCCTACACAGATTAAGTATCATTAAATTGTATGCTAATTTACAAATGCATTGACCATGGGAACAATACAAGGCAGCTTCTATTAACTGGGAGCTTTTAATAAAGTTGATAATATATTGCAATCAAACACAGGAAAGGACAATTTCCTTCTCACAAACCTCACCTAAAATCCAGACAAAAAAGGCATACTAAAATTATAAATATGATCATTTTTTCTTTCTAATGGAGGTGTTTTCTAACAGTGTTATAGAAGTGTGAATTTCCTTTAATAGATAAGTTATTGCAATTATACATTTAATTTCATATCCTTTATTTGCTGTGTTTTAAACTAAAAAGAATTTCTTTGTTCCATATATGAAAATATCAAGGTAAAGATATTTTATTTCTCAACCAAAAACTTTTTATCTGAACATTTCAACAGGACAGCAGAAGGAAAAAGGCATCTTTAAACCAAATAAATTTAACTCGAAGCCTGAAAAGTAAGAATTCTGTCACACAAGACAGTTGGCAAAGACTAGACTTGATGGACCAAGAGATCCCTTTCTGTAACATGCCCCTAGTTTCAAAAGCATTCAGGTTTTACACTAATTATCAGTGTATATTTTCTCCATTCAAGAAGAAAGAAAAAAATCTCTATACAGTAGAAATGTAATTCATTGACCTTATATTTACCTCTGTATGTTGTAGATACAGCAGTAGCAAACTTAGCGGGTCATCATCATCTATTACTTAAGAGCATGCTGGTTATCTTAAATCCTGGTCTCACCACATTAAGTATTTCAAGCTGAGATCATGCAGTACATAAAACATGAGTACAAGCACTTTGGCGATATGTACGTTCAGCAGTACACACTGTTCAGGAAATTCAAGAGTTAATTTCATTTTGTGCACATATGGGCTATACATGAGCTGTGAATAACTGCCCCTTGGAAACACGCTTATTTTGAAGATTTTGTCTTAGTATTCAAAATCCATACTGAACATACAAGTGAAACACTTTGTTAACAGCATCCAGTAATGCCTTATGACTTCTTTGTTCAGAACGTTCCCTGTTACTGTATTAAAAAAAAAAAATGTAGAAAAAAAGTATTGTTATAAGAATTTATATGGAAATCCATAGGTAATAGTTGGAACGATGTTTATTCAGCCTTCTTAGCCACTGGTTTAGATGTTGCAGTTTTGAACCCAAGGTACAATACACTGGTAAACCTCATCGCACATCTGCACAGAGCGTAAGGGGACTATGTTTTGCACTAAGGCAGTTAAGCTGGTACCAAAAACCTACTATGTTCAAGGCCTGAATGTGTTTTACATGGCTTACACTGCAAGTAAAAGAAAAAAACATATGAAGCAGAAATCTCCACCTGCCGAGAAATACCACTTTACATGACAGAGAAGGGAAAACTTAAGAGTAGACTGAATGCTGGGAAAAGAGCTTAGCACACAGTCTGGATTGGGAGGTGCGACTTACATAATTTCCTGAATGTGGCCAAGCTCTGGGTCAAGCAGGAGTGAATTTCATCTGAAAAATCATGCTACTGAGTACATCCTGTCTTCTAGTTGTGGTACCATCATCATCTTTGCAGTCTTGATCCTATGATCAAGTTCATAGATGAGAAATTCAACAAAATGCTGACAAGCACATGGATGCACTTGTGTAAGTCTGTCTGTGCAAGCAGATCCTTAAGGTGAAAAACTACTGAGGTATCATTTTTGCTTTAGGGGACTCGAAAATCAAACCCAATCTGCATCAAAAACAATGAAAAGCCAAATGGATACTGAAAATCTTTCTGTTTTTCACTTTCCACACAGTATTAGTAACACATGTAATACTTTTCTTGTTGCTTAAATATATGGAGTGAAATCCTTGCCCCAGTGAATTCCATGGGAGTTTTGCCACTGACTTCAATAAGGACAAAATTTTCTCCCAGTGTTGGTGTTATTTTCGGCCTGTTCTTGCTCCTTTAATACATGTGATGACAAAACCCTGTACTTCAGTTCCAAGGATGGATCAGCACCCTGCAGCAATTAAAATTACTGTAGTATATCATTCTTTTCCAGTATATTGCCATAAAGACCATAGTGCAGAAATATAATTGCTTTGTGCTGTAAAGACAGCTAAAATTTACCCCAAAAAGTTGCTTTAAGGTATTTTAACTTGAAATCTCTTCCTAAATTCAACTCTCAATGGATGAGGTTATGTATGCAGATACTTTAATATACCAGCAAACTTCCTCTACCTAAAAGTAGGATTTGGTCATTCATTAAAACCAGAATGAATGTTAAAGGCCACACACACAGACACGAACATCTGAGAGTGCTAGTATGAAAGGACAGGGCGTGCTGGAAGTATGAAAAGCAAGCATATGTTGTAATGAACATCGCTATTGTTTGCACTGTGATTTCAAATTTCATACAAATGGCCAATGACAAATGCCAGAAAAGTTTTAAAGAACTCACGCTGTTTGTAAACAGAGACAAGATGTAAAATATTTAACAAGATGGATATAATGATTAACACTGAAGTCTAACATTGTAAGGCTTTTAAGAAAAAACAAACGTGGGACTATCTTAAACCACGGACATCAGCTTCAGAAAGATGCTGAGCACTGCTACAGTGGGAAACAGAGATGTTCAACATTCCTAAATAAAAATTTTACAGTTTATAAACCTGAACCATGAGACAGAGAAACTAAGCCACCACAGCTTTTTTTTTCTTTCTTTTCTGACACACGATTTTACCATTAAATGAAAATTGTGAATAGGGATTCCAGAAAAGACTATGTTCCTTAAACATTGCACATCCAGTGGAGACAGGCATGGAGAGGGCCTGAGCAAAAAAAAAGAAACAACAAAAAATAACCCCCAAAACCCCATGTTCTTTCCCAGAGAGCATGGGAAGCTTGATTTTTACTTGAATGTGTAAAATTCACAAACAGGTTTGCTAAAATTTTAATTACGAATTAAAACCACACAAGTGTTGTCAGATAAGCATAATCCAAAATATGTACCTCTGCAGACACCCACAGCGTTCATCAAACTCTGCAACAGGCAGCGACCCTTTCTTCACATACAGCTGGCAGGGCTGAAGTCAGAACTTAGTTAATCATTATGGACCATAGAAAGGAATTCTGTTAAAAACCTATTGGAACATTCAGTTTGTCACTCCAACCATTCAGTTTGTCTCTTCAGAAACAACTAGATGTTTTAACAGGTCTTTTTCCATCTCTTAGTTGATGTGATTTTAGGACTCCAATTCAATTAACTCACCCGCCATCACTACACAAAACAGTTCACTCCCCAGCTCATCAGAAATGTTATTCAAAAGGCAAACAACATAATTGCCATTGCATATACCACTTTCTTTCCCCCCTCAGAATAAACTAATCTCAGAATTAAAAAAAAAAAAAAAAAGGCAAAATAACATTTTTTTTCATCTCTAGATCTTCAGAAATACAGAATTTGCTAAGCAAAATGGAGCTACTTGAATCAAAAGAATTGAAATTATGAAAGCTCTATTCTGAAGACGGTTACTCTTTTTCCTGTACAGCCATTCCACCTCTCCATTAGCCATAGTCTTCCACTGCCATGCTGAAGAGCTGGGTATTTACTCACAGAGTGCCTAAGTCTAGCTTCCCCCTGGGTGTTTCTACATTGGTTTTGGTTTCAAACGGGAGATGAATCTCCCAAGCATTCCTACTTACCCTGCTTTGATCAGCACAGCAGACCTACTCCACAGGGCACAAATTGTTTGGAAGAACTCAAAAAGTGCTTTTCAAATGCCAGCGGACATCCACTGCATGGGACTACACTAAAGCTAGTCTGAAATAGTCCTCTCTCCCTTAAAACCTATTGACTTGCATATTGGGTCACCAGCACCAACCATTTAACTTCACAGATCTACTCAGAGCATGTCACAGAAATGTAGATGGAGCCTGATGTTCTCTCATCCCACACAGCAGATACAGGTACCCAGGGTACAACTCCAATGCAGCATCTTCTCACGCACAGCTCCGCGCTATGTGCCTAACTGACATGTAAGATGACATAGTGGCATGACTTTACCACACAGCACCATCCAAACTGCATAGCAGAGAAACCCAACCTCACCATTAACAGCGGGTCTGTATCTGCACAGCTGTACTGGTATGGTGTAGTCTGTATGGAAAAACTCATCTATTTTGGGAGGCTCCTATTAACAGAAATTCTACCTCCAGCTTTGTCCCACTGCTTAACAAGTTGTCTCAATTTGTTCTTCACCTGTAAAATGGGCATATTTTCTGGTGCAATGGGAATATCTTCTCTCTGCTCTAACACTTGGTGGCACCGAAATGTGCAATGTGTATTTTAGGAAGCAACAATAATGTCAACCGCTACTTTGTAAAAGTTGTTTCTGCTCTCTGCTTTGATGATATCAACCTAATTAAAAAAATACAGTGATGGTAAGATTGATATGATCTAGTAAAACTTTTGAAATGATACTTTGACTGTGTATCGAGCACATAGGTACTGTGAATAGATTGAAAAATATTTCAAGAGTTATTTCAGGTTACCTGAAAACACTTAAAGTGGTTTCAGATGGTGTGATTAATGCGATGACCCTTCTAGTGAAACTCTGCAGCAGACGCACCCTCATATTTCATTACAGGTCAGACTGCATTAATCGCTCCTGTGCTCTGTCCTTCCACTGAAGTAACTCAAGAGCATTTCCAAACGTCCAGCTAAACTTGTGGTTGCTCCTGCCACCTAGTGGCTATCACTCAAGTTAACAGAACATAAACTGGGAACGCATTGAGGACCTGCTTTCAAAGACAAAAAAAGGAAAAAGTGCACAAGCTTTTGTTTTGAGTCCCGTTGATTTCTACGTTTGTTGAATACTACAAAAACTAGCAAACATTTTGGACTGACTTCAGAGGAGGAAAAAGAAAAAAGTGCTACATGGATCTTGTTGTGTCAAAAGTTCTAGAGACATTAGCTTTCAGGAAAAGCAACTGATTATTTTTATATCCCTTACTTCTAATGTAAATGCCATAATTTAAACAATAAATCAGGGCGGGCTTACGCTGGAAAAACACAATCTGTTTATTGTGATATTTATATTAGCTGGAAATGCTTTTACTCTTTGAGAATTTTGAAATCTCCTGTGTATCTGCTGTTGACACTCTCTCATACTTCCGTGTTCCATACATCTTCCCTTCAAAGCTATTAATTTAAAAGACAAGCACAAATGCTATTACAAGGAATGCTGCATTGCCTTTTAGAAAAGCAATTTGATTATATGCAATAAAGTGTTTCTGGCAATCAAAAACCCCTAATGTATTTTCAGATTTCCACAAAACACAAGCTGGAGAGAGTTGGAACTAAGCCATGTAGTGAAAGTTCCTCTGCCCATTACCTTTAAGCATGTCATAATCTAATCAAATCCCATAGGAGACAACTTCAAAATATATTGTTATGATAAACTTCCCTTTCTAAAAAATGAAGAAGTGTAACGGTTACCTATTTAGTAGCAGTTTTATTATATTAACTTTCAGAAACAATCTTAGCAATCCTAAGGACAGATCCCAAAACAGCCATGGGAATTAAAAGCAGGATATACAGTGTTTAATTCTCCTTCTCACTGCATGTGAAATCAAAGCAGTTATGATCTGAATCTAATTCTTCATCAGGCAGGTGCTTCAGAAACAGGTTCATTCCAGTCAGTGTACAGCGCACTGAACTAAAGCCACAAGCATTCATCTACTGAGTCACCCAGGAATCTTCCCACCTAAAGACAAGATTTAAGTCTGAAATCCTTCTCTGTTCCTCCTCTGGGGAGATACTCCCATCCTCTTGTAATCGGTGCCTCTTGCCTTCCTTGAAGGTAGGCGATTAGCCAGTATTTGTTCCTCCAAAGAATTCAGTAAGGCTCACTTATTTTGAAACTCAGAACTGAAGACATTGATAAATCCTCTTGTCTTTTTACATGGTATCTTACAGATTGCAATGTTGCTCTGTTTATTTTCCACTGCTCAAATCAAATAAATAGATATTTACCACCTGCCAAGAATAGTTTAAGAGGGCTGCAGACTATTGTTGGTGTTTAGACTGGCAGACGAATGTCCACATTACCCAAAAGCCATCCTTTGGGTATTTTAGTATCCCTGTTAATTTTTGTCTTATGTTCCCTCAACTCAGAATCAATTTTCATAAGTGTTGGAAGTTAGCTGTAACTGTGATTAGTTATTCATTATCTGATTTCAGCACAGGTGCTTACTTCACACAGTGCTACATTCTACTTCCTGGCAGACAGCTGGCAGCAGAACTTCATTTACAATATTCTGTTGAACTGTACTAGAAGAATACTTTTACTTTCTTTATACAACACTTGAACCTATAAATAAAACAAGTATTGATTCCTTCGCAAGAAATCTCACATGGAAGTGGTGTACTGAAAGCAAACTCTGAAACAGACCACCATCTCTTACAGAATAGAAATGACTATAAACAGCCACCTCATTCCAAGAGCACAGAAGACTTTTCCAGTGAAAAGTTTTCACTAACTGTTTTTAAGGCATAAACAAGAGTCATAGCAAAATTTTCCTGATAAGAAAACATTCTTGAGTGGACATGCAGAGATGTATTTTGGAACATATGCAGTACCACCTTGTTCAGCAGATGGATATAGACAAAAAACAACTTAGGGGTCACTTCAGGAATTTTGTCTTAGTCAAATTTTCTAAAGAGAGTAGTCTCACAGATCAATTTTTTTTTTTTAAATTGTGTTTAATTTCTGTTAATAGAATATAAGTTGCTGTGGTTTGTTAGCCTTCCTTACTGGAACAAAAACCAGCAAAAATATTTAATGGCTTCCTCACAGTAATAACAATGAAGGAAAATGTAGCTTTTTCTGGGAATAACAGCAACACAGATTTGTCAAGATCAATAAACTGGAAGAGATGAAGACTCAGAGCTGGTTGTACTACTTGTACAGTAAACAAAGCTGGGAAACCCCCTTGAGATTTAGTACTCATCAGCACGGAATGTTTAGTTTCACCAATACTTTATTAACATTTGCAATTCAAATACAAACACTGAATAGGTTTTGCAAGTTTGCAAAAGTACACTATAGGGATGTTCTGGGACAGTGCGACACTTCTATTTCTGCTTTCAGCTGTTATGTGCTTCCTCAGTGCTTTCAATGGCCTATACTGACTCTTCATGTCACAGATGTTACTGGAGGAGATCACTTCTGAGATTTGGCAGTGCTTTAAGCATACCTGACACTTTCCAACATAGATATCAAGCCTGGGGAAAAACAACAACAAAACACATACAACTCTTGAGCAAACCAAAGACCTACCAAAACCCCAGCATTATGTCAGGAAAGACATAATTCTTTCACTATCTGAAAAGATGTAAATTGCAAAGAAATTCTGTAACAAAATCATGAACAGAAAAAAAAGCTCCTTTCCTTCCAGAAGAGGTAAGAAAGCTCCAGCATCCAATTGGCCCTGACAAACTGTCTGGTTATGCCTTTTCTTTTTCCCTCCCCCAAAATTCCCACCTCAGAGTAACACAACTTCAAATGAGCGGCAGGCTGTATTACGCCACACAACTGCCTATGGTTAAGCCACACTGCAAGGAAGAAGCACAAAGTTTTTAAACTCATGCTACAAGAACCCGTTTCTGAATGCTCTAACCGTAAGATTATTATATTACAGCTGACATCAACACTGTAATTTGAGTAGAAAAAAAAGCAGTAGTAGCATCCTGCCTCCAGGAGCGAGTTTTGGATTATAGACTGAAATCAGTCCTGTTCTGACTAAGTTACAGGGAAAAACATTCCCATATATCGCACCCCTTTGTAATGTTTAGTACTCAGAACCTCCAGACTGCTCCTTGACCAGTACCCAACTCTTCTAAATTGCCACTGAGGCAGCACTCTACCTTCACACTGTAGAAAATGCCAAGGCGCCTACCTTGTGTTCTAGATTTCAGCCTGAGGTTTGAATATTACAAGAATGTAACTTCTTTTAAAGATTTGGATGCATCTTTCCCCTCTAAAAATAAGTCCATTCTTATATAACTCTGCCTAATTATACTAGTGGAGCTTCTATGGATGTGAAAACTGATCATCTAACACTAAGTAACACAACATAAATAAATTTAGTCAGGGCTTCTAAGCACATTAGATGAAGGAAGAATTCAGTATTACAAGTCTGTTTATGTATTTACTCAGCATTATCATGTTTATGTATTTATATATTTACTCAGCATTATCAGTCTATTATTATGCTTAATATACTGGTCTTTTTCATTAGAAGAAACACAAATATGCTCAGGTGTTTTGAAAGCTTCTCCAAGGCTTTTAGATACCATAGATATCCATCTCCTTAGAACAGTTTTCTTGTAATAAGACGAATATTCAAGGACGTGTAAATTTAGAACAGTCTTAAAAAAGAGCTTACTGAAGAGTATTTGCAGGTAAAAAGTTACATGGGTGAAAAGTGTGCCAGATTACTTGGCATCCCAAACTTGTTATGGTACAGACTCATTTACTTTTAAGACCTCATCAGCTTTTGGACGTTTGCCCCTTCTGTAAGAGGTACTTAGTGAGGGTGAGATGTTTCGAGTGGGAAGCTGCCTGAAGAGCGGTACATACATTTAATCCTGAAGCATACTCCTGTTACCTGGGGTGGGGTGGGGAGAGGGTAGGGGGGTAGGCAACAGGAAAAAAAAAAAAAAAAAAAAGGAAAAAAAAGGAAAAAAAAAAGCTGGGATGGGCTTAATACCACACTGGTTGTGGGAGAAGTCCCAAATGGGAAGACTGCGGTACAGAGGGAGCGCACAGGACGTTACTGCACTACAACGTGGAAGAAAGTAAACTTTACATTCAGAACGAGCACATATTCTTATGTCCTGTTTAAGGAGTGAATGGATCATGCAAAAATCTGCCTTCCCAAGTACTTAGCCAGCAGTGGAATTACGTCAGCTAACATACGAATGCAAGAATAAACTAAACATTTTGTCTGAAAATGTAAAGCTAAAGTTCTGTTAGTGAGAGACCTGCACAGCCTTTGAGTAGCTCTTTCAAAAAAGCTTAAGTGTAACGAACATGACTCATTACCTGCAAAAAAAGCTTAAGAACTCCAGTAAATTTTAGGGTTAATTCAGGTGGGCATGATACCACTTTGAACGCATATTATCCAGACTTCAATATAATAACTGCATTTAGAGATTACTGGTATCACCAAGAACTGCACAAGGAACTTTTCTCTCTCTCAGCTTTGCAAAGTGTAACTACGGTGCAGCAATCCTCACCTCTGGCAACAAAAAACCCAACAAAATCAAACTGTAAAAAGTGAAGGCAAATCCTTAGGAATTATTACCCGTACATGAACTCATATCTGAGAATGAAGTCAGAGATATGCCAGCACCTGTTGATATTTGTAGGATGGTAGCATCACACCAAGTTTCCTTATCACAACCACCTCATTAAGCTTATAAGTGGGTAAAAAAAAAAAAAAAAAAACAAACAAGAAAAATCAAACTAAACCAAAACCCTAGAACCATACAACCCCAATACAAAAGAAAGCAAGCCAGACTTGCATGCAAAAGCATGCAGGGCAGCACTTTATACCCTGCTAAGATGTGCTTCTCAGCCTTGAGCCTTTCTTCCTCATGATGGGAAAGAAGACAAGCTCTCGAATCCTCTTCAGACAGCTCCAGAAGGCTCAGTGACTCACGGGCACCTTTTCTACAGCTGAGAGACCACCTTATAAATAACAGACAGCTGCAAAGTGGAAACATAAAGGAAAACACAAAACAGCCAAGCAAACAAAACCACAACTCCAAGAGAAAAACGAATTAGAGGCGGCGTCCCCCACACAGCACCACGCGACGCGAACCCCAGCCCCAACACCTCACCCTCAGCCCCGGAAGAGGCGGGACCTCTGTCCTTGGGTCGTGCCGATTGGCTGCTAACTGCCTCCGCCCTCCCGTCAATCAATCTTAAGCCCCGTCCTTCGTCTAAGCGGTGTCCCGGGTCGCTGCGGTGCTGCCGCGCATGCGCCTGGCTCCGGCAGCGTGTGAGGGGCGGGCTGGGAGCCGCCATTTTGGCAGGGAGGGGTGTTCGGCTCGGTGTCGGGTTAAATGTTTGCGGTCTGGCGGTTGTGGTTCTGGCGTGTTGCTTTCGCGCCTGCAAGTGGTAAGGAAGCTGCTGTTGAAGGGTGGCGGTCTTCGTTTTCGCGTCTCATCTGGCCGCGGCAGTATCCGGCCGGCGGTCCAGGCCTTGTGGTATCGAGTCTGGCTCTGCATCCCTCAGGCAAGTGCTGCCACGGGTGTAAAACAGCCCCGGTCTGGGAGGGCGGGAGCAGCATAGATGCCTTAAGCTGTTGCTTCTGTTCTGTGTTTGGCTGCATTTAAAAACCCATTTATTATCGTGCAAGTTTAGTTGTATGACAGTAGTGCGTGATCGGTGTGTAGATTTTGATGGCTGAAAGAAATATGTGACCGCTCTGGATTAGAAAGTGGGTGGGAGATTATTTGTGTAGTGTTTTAATGTGTGCTCTTTGAGCTGTAGTGAAGAAATAATGGCCTTACCATGGTTTTAGGAAGGTGAATTCAATTGTAATTTTGTCTTGTCAAATCTTAGTACTGTAATTGTACTCCTTGGTATGAGGATCTCTTTCAGCGAGCGTTTTTTGGGCAGGAGGAGGATTTAGAGACGTAGTACAAAAGTTCTCTGTATTTTTCTAATCATTTTTCTATCATCTTTCCTTGTAGAGAGATGCAGAGTTGTTAAAAAGAGGTCTGAGGTTTCTAAAGATGTGTTCTGAATAAGCTCTAACTAGTATGTAGGTGAGTAAAAAGCACAAGATTGTAAACTGTAGAAATGTGACTGTATTGGTGTAATGCTATTATGCGCAAATAGTTTTCATTCGTTAAGTGTTTATGCATTTAGGGATTTGTTATAATGGGGAAGAGAAAAAAAAACAAAAGACAAACAAACCAGGAGGTGCCTGAAGCATTGGTGATGCACCTTCAAAAGTTTGCTTCTCTCTAATGTTCAGGTGTTTCTTCCAGGCAGACAGAACCTTTTCCTGAAGGCTGACTTCTTTCATTGAAAAAGCTCAGAATTTAGCTTTCTGTTTTATTTCATGGAAAGGTGAAGAACGGGGACCTTGTTTAAGAAAGTATTTGTCAGAGCTGGATTTGGTGCTGCTTTGACTGAGGGGTTTTCTTGGGTGGTTTTTGGTGGTTTGGTTTGGTTTTGTTTTTCTTAAGAAATCGTGTCTCTTTCTTCTTCCTGTCCCAGATGTTCTAGTGAACTTTACATTATGAGTGCTTATTTATTTATTTATTTTTGTGGAACTAGAATGATAGGGTTCAGTGCTTAATCTGGAGGCAGATTGTATTATCACTGCCTACTTTGTGTATGCTTATGATTTAAAAATTAATGTGGCAGTTGTGTCAAAGCAGGCTAAGAAAGATCTTGCTCTAATAACTTGAAACTGAAAGTGAAACTACATATAGAAATTCAGAAATTGAACATGTGCTTTTGCCAGTCTATCCTTGTGTATTTATCCATTGTCCTTGACTGATGTTGTCTACCTTTAATTATTTTGTTAGAACAGCAGTTTATTCTGTAGAATTGCTTGGTCAAATTAGGGGCATGCACAGCCATTTAAACAATGTGAAATCCATTGAAAAATTTGAATGGAACTGGAAGCTATCTTGAAGACCAGATTATAGATGAAGATGAGAGAAGTATCTGAAGGATTTGAGGATACTTAATTTGTCAGGAAAGGAGTGTTGAGACAGTACAAAAAAAGGACATCTGGCACAATCTTTAGTTGATGGGCAGTACAAAAATGTTGGATGTAGATAATGTGTTCTATATGTCCTTGCAATTGTGAAAACTTAAAATAGGCTGCAGCTTTAACTGACAGTGTATTGACAGCCAGATTAAGTAAATGGTAAAGCACAGATCTGTAAGGTGTCATTGATTTGCAGGAATGATTTACACAGAAAAAGCAGGGTGAGTAGGGGAAGTGTCCTTCATCACTCACATATTAAAAAGAAAATGAGAGACAAACTGGAAGTACTTCTGCAGGTAATTTAGTTCTTGTAACTGCAAATCCAGTGCAATGAAACATTGTATTGGATCTCCTTTGGAGAAAGTTGCTGGATTTATTAGTTACATTTACTGGATGTGAGCAATGTTTGTGAGATGAACAGAGGTTGTCCAAATTACATTAAATGCTTTCTGCTTTTTTGTTTTGTTTGAGGAAAAAATACAGATATCTTCATGGTTGTGTCCAATTCCACATCTCTCTATGTCCATGTGGTATCATGTTTTCCTCCCTGTTTTCTGATATAGTCTTTATTCTTTGAGTTATTCTGGGAACAGTTTTCAGATTATGAATTATTTCCAAGTGATAAAATTAGACTAGCCACAGGAGCAAGTCCAGCGGTACCTTTTTTTTCCCCCCTATGTTCTGTGGCTGTATGACTTTACAAAGTTGTCAAGTGTATCCTAGTTGCATAAAAGATGACATTGTTAAATGTTTAGTATACATTTTAACCATAAGTGTGACAAAATGGTATTAAAAGGTTTTGAAAACCAGTTTCATGTAAGGAATTAGTTGAAAAACAAAACCCCACAAATTAAGTGGAAAACTTTCAGGCTGATCTTGTTCTTTTTCTTTGCAGACAGAATGGACTCTCTGACTCTGTCACCAAACATTGTGGATGTGAATCTGAAGATAACTGGAATAGAATGTCATCCCCAATGTTTGATTGTAGTGTTCCAGGGCCAACACAAGGCAGGATGTGAGCTTGACTATTACATACTACAAAATGAAATACAACGTGTATTCAAAGTAAGAGGTAATGTTTACGTTGGTGGATCTTGTTTGGTGGAAGACACAGAAGGAAAATGGCATAGAGGAAGAGTTCTGGAAAAGAGAGAGAATATTTATGAGGCTTTTCTTATAGACACTGGGCAAGTGCTGGTGGTTGAGGAAATACATCTTGCTTCTGCTTGTGATGAATTATTTCACCTGCCTCCAAAGGTGGTTTGGGGTGTTTTTGCAAGCATACTTCCTCTGGGAGAAAAATGGAGTCCAAAAGCCATTAACTATTTTTCATCTTTGGTAGGATTACAGATTGCAGGTCATGTGAAAGCTGTTACACCATACCAACTGCTCATTGTAGAAGTACCAAAGATCATGAGTGATGTTCTTGAACTGAAGTTAGGAAAATGCATCGATGGAGATTCATTTTGTCTTATTGTAGAAACATTAAGAGCGTTTCCCCAAGAAGTGCTTTGTAAAAGATTGCCACAGTTGTTGCAGCAGAAGTATCTGGTCAAGGAGTGGCTTACTTCCATTAATTCTGAGAAACCAACAGATTTTTGGTCAGTTCCAGATCCTCTCTTTCCGCGTCTACCTGTTGGCAGTAGAGAAAATGTAAAAATAAATGTTGCAGTAAGCCCAAATAAATTTTACTGTCAGATACAGAAATGGCAGAAAGAGCTGGAAGATTTGACAAAAGCTATGCATTCATACTATGAAGCTCTCAGTACAGAAAAAAATAAATCTTCTGATAGTTTAGGGCTACTCTGTGCTGCCAAAAGCCATAATGGACAATGGCATAGAGGAGTGATAAAGCAGGTCCTCTCTGACTGTGTGGAAGTCTGGTTTATGGATTTTGGCAATATTGAAGCAGTGCCATCTAGTTGCGTTCAAAAACTTAGAGTTGAGTTCATGGCATTACCAATGATTTCATTTCCATGTGCACTCTCTTGTTTTGGTAGTCAGGACGAGGCAGTAATAAAACTTCAGCTGAAAGAACTTCTACAGGCCTTGATACGAGAAACTTCTGTATGTGCCCATGTTGATTTATTCGATGACATTAAACGCTTGTATTATGTTACGCTACAAAGTCAAAATCTTGGAATTAATGCTAAACATCCAGAGAACCCAAATGAGGCAACTGCATCATGTGTCTCACCTTTGGACAGGAAAATCACAGATAGTGCTGTAAACTACAAACCATTTGATGAGAGATACAATTCACTTAAGAATTTTTCAGGAAATAAACATGCAAAAAACAGCTTACTGGAACGGAATGTTTCTTTGTCAAGCCACTGCAAAAGAGTAGAAATGCAGGTGAATTCTTTCCATGCTGCTTTTGTGGTATATGTCATAAATCCGTCTGACTTCTGGATTCAAACATGTGAGTATGAGAATGAGTTTCAAGCGTTGTCGAAAAATATTGCAGATGCGTATAACCAGTGTGGAGCTGATGAAATGGTCCTTAAAAACCCAGAACCTGGATTGCTTTGTTGTGCCAGATACAGCAAAGATATGTGTTATTATCGGGGTGTTGTCATTGAAGTGTTTCATCTATGTATTACTGTTTATTTTTTGGACTTTGGAAATACAGATACCGTACCCTGTTATGATGTGAAAACATTGCTTCTTGAGTTTTCTGATTTACCAGCTTTAGCAATGTGTTGTGCACTTGCTGGTATGTTTCCTGTTGATGATGTGTGGGTTAAAAGTGAAATTGATTTCTTCAAGCACATTGTGTTTAACAGACTACTCCAGCTTCAAGTCATTGGAAGGGAAAACAACAAGTATATTGTTAATGCATACTACAGAAATGGTTTGGAGCAAAGAAATGTTGCCGCATGTATGGTTCAAGCTGGTTATGCTGAATACTGGGAAAAGATTCTAGTTTCTGCTCCAAATTTAGGGAAAAAAAGTAAACGCCTGAATTACCATGGATTAAAAAAAAAAAAAGGAAAGGCACAGAACTTCTGTAATACTCATAAAAATAAGCTATCTGGAAATAGAGAGATATTTCAGAAGGAAAAAAAAATAACTGTGCCTTCAGTGCTGAGAGAGTCTGTGGTGTTGTCCTGTTTTGGAAAAGGTGCTATCTCTAAAAGTTGTAAGTCAGTACATGAGGAGAAGATATTTTATAAAGAGTTTGTGTTTAAACCAGGAGCTGTTTTTGAAGTGGTGTGTTCTTACGTTGTTTCGCCAGCAGATTTTTCATGTCAGTTGCGAAGCAAACTGCCAGAGCTAAATAAGTTAATGGAAGAAATTCAAGCCTACTATAAAGAGCATACTAATCCTTACAAACCTGGACAGGTTGCCTGTGTTGTTAAATGTTGCAAAGATGGGAAGTGGTACAGAGCAACTGTTTTGCAGCAGATATCCACAAATGAAGTTGATGTGTTGTTTGTGGACTATGGTTATCGGGAGCGAGTTTTACTTAAAGATCTTCAAGCTGTTTTTCCAGATTTCCTAACTCTGGAAAGTCAAGCATTTCGATGTGGACTTAAAAATATACCCTTTCAGGTTGACTCACTTAATTGGTCTGAAGAGGTGTGTAGGCACTTTAAAGACTTCATTTCTGCTTCTGGAGGACCACTGACTTGCATAATTTATGCTCTTATTCTTGTAAGCCCCAGCTGTTTATGCAATATAGTTGACTTACAGAGTCCATCTGTTAGTGCAGAGGAATTCTTCACAGAACATGGTATAGCCCTGTCTGAATACTTTGGTCTGAGAAACCTTACATCTTTGGGTTACCTGTACAGTTTTTGCTACTCATCTTTTGACATAAAAATTGGAACTGAGGAGGAGATTTATATAACTCACATACATAGTCCTTCAAAATTCTATTGTCAGCTTAATCGAAACACTGAAACTATAGAGGCATTGACAAAGAAAGTTCGTATCATAAGTAAAATGTCAAATAATGCAAAATACGATGCTAGCAACACGCGATTATGTTTAGCCAGGTATTTTGAAGATGGTCTCTTTTACAGAGCTTTGGCTTTTCCTGTGGAATCAACATCCTATCTATACGCTGACTTTGTGGATTTTGGAAATAAGAATATGGTGGAGAGAGACCAGTTGATACCTATTCCAGTTTCTGCCACTGACCTATTACTCACACCCATGCAAGCTATTAAATGCTGTCTCTCAGATCTTAGGGAGTCAGAAATTCCACCAAGAGTTACTAGATGGTTTGAGGAAACATTCCTGGGTAAGCTGCTGAAGGCTGTAATTGTATCCAGAGAATCAGATGGACAGATTGTTGTGGAGTTGTATGATGGACAACTCAACATCAGTCAGAAAGTTAAAGAAAAAATATTGGAAGAATTGGCATCAAAAAATTACACGAAACAACGTGTTGGAAATAATAGAGGAATGATATATCACATGAAAGATGACAAAGAAATTAATAAAGTAACTGGTAGAAGTCCTGAAAAAGTCAAATTGAAAATTAAAGTGACATGCCAAGTATATGATAAGCTTTATCAGGGTGATATGGGACAGAATTTTGGAGTTGAAGAGCAAACAGCATGTAACACACAAAAGACGTGTCGTGGGTCCTCAAAACCACTAACTTTACGGGACAGTCAAGAACCAGGTTTTAAAGAGGAACCTCTGGTTGGAGAGCCTGTTTGTCACTCTCTCTGCCATCTCACTTTAAATTCAAAGGAAGTAATTGTAAATGCTCTCTCTCAGTCTCACAATGAAAGACTAAATTATGCAGGTCAGCAGGAAAGCAGTGATGAAAATATACCTAAATTAATCAGTCTTCCTAAACGTGATATTCGGGTGAATTCTGAAGTAGCAGGGTATGTTTCTCATGTGAATAGTCTGTCAAGTTTCTATGTTCAGCTTCTAGAGGATGTAAACTTAGTAGCGCAACTAGCAGAAGAATTAAATGAAAGCATGGTGAATACAGGTCATGAAAATTGCTTAGATGATCTCACAGCAGAGACTCTCATCATAGCAGAGGATGTCACAAGTTGTTTTTACTGTAGAGCAGTTATTAAAACTCTGAAATCGAGGAACTCCTTTGAGGTAGAGTTCATTGACTATGGTAATACAGCAGTTGTAAGTCACTCAAAAGTCTGCAGGATTCAGAAAAAGTTCTTAACTTTGCCGAGACTCAGTGTTCATTGTTTCCTTAGCAAAGTAAAAAGTGTTCCCGATGAAAGCTGGACTAATGAAAATATTTCCTATTTCCAAAGCAAAACACATGGCAAGCAAGTCACTTGCAAGTTCTTACAGCAATGTGGAGAGCGATGGGAAGTAGATGTAATTTGTGATGGAAAGTCTGTGTCTAAAGACCTGCAGAAAAAAGACAGGACAACATGGCGACACACACCGATGTGTAATAGGGAAAATAAGCCAAAACAAGTTCTTGTTACAAATGGTAATCCTCAAGATAGAAAGTCTAGGAATGGTTTAGGTGATCTGAGTAAAACTAAGAGGGTTAGGATGAAAAATGCTTCCAAAATACCCTTAAGTGTTCTTCCTCAAGATATAAGTTCTGGACAAGTAGAAGGAGCAAAAGTAACTCATATTTCAGAGAATGGAGAATTTCATGTACAGTTATGTAGAAATTTGCAAATATTACATGAGTTAAATGCAATGCTTCTCAAAGATGCACAAGTAAGTGATTTGATTAGAGTGGATGACATTGAAGAAGGATTGGAATGCATGATAAAATCGGAAAGGAACTTGAAGTGGTATAGATCAAAAGTGATAAAGAAATTTGTCAGGGAGAAGTTAATGAAAGTTTTTTTCATGGATTATGGTGAGTGTGAGATGGTGTCCTTAAATAATGTGAAGACACTCAGTGACAAGACTAGAAATATTCCTAAACAAGCTGTGTTTTGTAAATGTCTTGGGTTTAAAAAAATGAAAAATATTCCATTTGTCCATGTAATAAATTCATTCCTGGATCATGAAATAAGGATCATGTTTTTGAGATATTTGGAATCTTCTCATATCTGGGAAGTAGATATTTTAATAGAGGAAGTTCTGCTTCAGGAGTATTTGAACAAATTCTTAAGTCACTGTCAGACTATTGTTGGACCAGAAAAATCTAGTAATACAGACTGTAAGGAGTTTGATAGATCATTCAAGATAAATTCAGTCACATGGACACTGATGCAGAGTGGCAGAAGGTATCCTGGGTTTGTAACAGCAGTCACTGATCCTTCACACTTCTGCATCCAGTTTGAAGTCCTATTTGACTGCATGAAAAACTTGTCTTTGCTGCTCTCTGACCTTCCTGACAACTTGCCAGCTTTGCCGAAAGAACTTGTGGCTCCTGGTACTAATTGCTTGGTCAAGTTTGGGCTGGAAGGACAGTGGAACAGGGCAGAAATTAGCGAAGTAACAAGTCAGTCTGTTGTTCTTATGTTTATTGATTATGGCTTTCTGAAGATCATCCCTTGCTCTGATATCCGTAAACTTAAAGTTATTCCAGAAATTCTGTCTCATTTACCACGCTTGGCACACCCTTGCTCTTTACACGATATAGTCCCTGCCAAGGGGGAATACTGGAGTGATGAAGCTAAGCTTCTGTTTCAGAAGCTTCTTAGTAAACCGGGACTGATATTTCATTTTAGACATTATGGCTTTGAAATGAAATTAGAGGTGGATGCTCTGTATGAGGAGAGCAATCTAGCTCTGGCCTTAATTGCTGCTGGCCATGCAGTAAAATCTAGAAGTAGATGCTGCCTCGTTCCAGTTGGCAGAACTAAATCAGAAAAAATGGATTTGCAGCACTAGTGTCCAGCTTCTAGCTACAGTGTTTCCCTTTGTGAATCAGATTATAATTCTGATGAAAACTCTTATTTTGCTGAAAGAAATAAAGCAAAATAAGTGAAGCAAAAAATACATGAAGCATAGGACTAGTGATCAGTTTCACGTATGGAAGTCTGGTAAAGTAGGTGCTGGAATGTCATTAACAAAGGATCTGGGTTCATACAACACTGAAGAAAAAGAAAAACTGTAGAAGATAGACAATACTGTCTAATTTTTTCAGCATTAAGTGAAATTGACTTAATACAGTGTAAAATCACTACCAGAAGCATCGTTTGAGGCTTGTGATTCTGATGTTCCACAATCCAGAAAGACGGTGTGAAGATACTATAAAAATAATTGTATTTGATAGTAAGTAGACTGCAGTTAGCAGAGTACTTATTCATTGCATTGAAAAAAAAGTACAGATTTTGCTTTTGGTATATTTTTTTCCTCCAAGATCTGTTGCTATTTATTTGGACAATCATGTTTTTGACAAACCTTTCTGTCAGAATGCTTTTAAAATTTAAGTGTGTATATATAAAAAACTTCATTTGCAGTAATATCTAGTTTATAATGGAGTTGACTCCTCCTTGTTTTGGATGCTCAGAAAACAAAGATGCCATGCACTGTCTCATTGTTTCTACTTGTAAATTTCCCATGTAAGTATGTTTCTTTTGTTAGGAGAAAGTTTACTAACAATAAGCCAAAAGCTCGGATCCCTGTTTATGAGAGGGAACCCCATTAAATTGTTTTCAGTAGGGTCTTGCTGTAAAGATGCCATGGATCTGTCTCAAGGTTCTTGTGTGCTTCTTCCCCTGATCTCTCGTCCATCCTCCCCACCCATCTGTCAAAATGAGGAGAGGGAGTTTTCTCCATATGTTTAGTCTGTTTATATCTTGAGGGAAACATTCAGAGCCTTCCCCTTTTTTTTTACTTCTTTATAGGAGGAGAAAATTTCAGGAGAACTGGGAAGTGATTATTTAGAATCTTAGAATTATTTTTTTCCAGTAGTTGTTCTGAAATTATAAGAATTTGTAACCTGTTTCTCTGATGTATTTTTCTTTTAATTTTCTATTTTTATTTAAACTTATCCCTCATGCCTCCTTCTTCAGTTGTTTGGGCAAAGATAAAGCATGAAGAGACCTGAAGCGTGAGGGTTTTTCTTTGTATGACCTGTGATTGTTTAAATTTAAATGAAAAAAAGAATACGTCCCTAAAGATAGGCAATATATCTAATGCATCTCATTATGCAAAGGGAAAGAAATGTGTCCAGAAAATTTATATAAACAGAAATAAGAAAATGCTAGCTGATATTTACAAAATTAACTCTGCTGGTGGATTATTCAAAAAGCACGCAAATATTTTTCAGCGCATAAGTGAAAGATGCCCATTAACAAATCAGAAAGCACATACAATAAAATTCCTTCAGTAAATATTAGCTACAGTATCAGAAGTGCTACGTTAATGCAGTGATTGAATAAAGGGTTTTTTTTATTTGTAACCATTTGCCTTGTTAACTCTTATTATTACAGAATTTGAAGGTTTTCCTAGTTAAAATCACAAGCTTAACTTGGCATGTTCTTTGTCAATAGTTTGACGTACTGCTTGCTGTTAGGATAAAGCGTACAGATTGTATTGTGCAATATTGCTCAGGTTGAGTAATGAATTCAAACTTACTTCTCTGGACTACATTCATTGTTAGTAATTAAGTAATATTTAAGTTTTGGGTAGGAGCACTGATGTTTAAAGGTTAATTAACTCTGACTGTTTTCTGGCTGTCATTCAGTTTGATCAGCAGGCGTTTGGGTGTCTTCGTTTTTTAAAGATCATCTTGATACTCTAAATGATTGTTGGTGTAGTATTAATATAGAACTTGCATTATTTTTATTTTTTTTTTCTGATGCAAAGTCTATTGTGCTTTGATTTGTGTGTAGTTGTAGAACACTGCTTACCTAATGTTGCAAAATGAAGCCCAGGAATGATGGATGATTAAGAAAAAAATGGGCTCTCTGTTTTTATGTTCTACAAGTCACAAATGGTAGATTTATTTGCAACAATATGTATTATTTTTTTTTAACTCATTATGAGTCTAGCATGGGATAGTAGTTCCTTTTCTGAAAGTCTGAGATCCAGAGCGCGTAAGGTCAAAACTAGATAATAGAAAGGATTTTCAGGATTATGTCGCATCTGTAAATAAAGAGAATGTCTCTTTTTGCCACTGTTGATGTGGATTTCCAGAAGTGCATCGTAAGGTTATGTTATGATTGTTAGATGAAGTTACTGGGATGGCTGGCTATGGATTTTATTTCCAGTCTTCTTTTTTCCCTGCTGGTGGATGAAAAGTTACCATCAAGCTCAGCTGTAACAGTGTTTTTAATAGGAGAGGCTGAACTTTTAATATAGTTGAAAAAAAAAATTGTCATTTATATACAATTTGGAAGTTTAGGTGTGTTTTTCTACTTGTTTTGGGGCAAGCGTTATTCTGAGCAAAACCATTATTTTGATCTGGTAAAATCTAATTGGAAACCAGTGCTTATCATCTGGTTGTATTTCCTAAATGTATTTCTGTATTTGTTTGTACTGTGTCATTCGTTATTTTAATTTTTTTTTATTCTCTTTTTTTTTAATCCATGGAAGTGATAGACAACCAGTTGCATTTGTTTAGAATTAAAAATGTTCCCGTGTATACTGATGGCTGTATTAATTATTACACCTTTTCATTGTGAATAATAAAGTGTTTATCTTCTGTGTGTAACTTGCCTAAGTCATTCTTATGGATGTTGTCCATGTAGGTGTGGATCTCCTCTGTCTGGATTTCTGTAAGGTGTATGACACAGAATACACATAACATCCTTCCTAAATTGGAGAGAAATGGATTTAATGGGTTGACTATTCAGTGGATAAGGAATTAGTTGGATGGCTGCATTCAGAGTGTAGTGGCCAATGTCTAGATAGAGATTAGTGACAACTAGTGTCCCTCAGAGCTCTGTACTGGGACCAGTACAATTTAATATTTTCATCAGTGACATAGACACTGGGATCAAGTGCACCTTGGATGACACCAAGCTGAGTGGTGTGGTTGACATGCCTGAGGGACAGGATGCCATCCAGAGGGACCTTGACAGGCTTGAGAAGTGGGATTGTGTGAACCTCATGAGGTTCAACAAGGCCAAGGGCAGGGTCCTTGCACCTCGGTCAGGGCAACCCCCAATATCAATACAGGCTGGGGGATTAAGGGGTTGAGAGCAACACTCCTGAGAAGGACTTTGGGGTACTGGTGGATGAAAAGTTGGACATGAGCTAGCTATGTATTCGCAACCCAGACCCAACCACATCTTGGGCCACATCGCAAGAAGTGTGGTCAGCAGGTCCAGGGAGTTTGTTCTGCCCCTCTACTCCACTCATGAGATCCCACATAGAATTCTGCTTCCAGCTCTGTAGCCCTCAGCATGTGGCTCTCCTCTGGACCTGTTCCAAAAGGTCCATTAAGATGACCTGAGGGGAGAACAGTGGACATCATGTACCTTGACTTCTGTGAGGTTTTAAACATTCTGCCACAATGTTTTTGTATCTGGCATAGGATGTTACTCTGCTGATGCGTCAAGAAGTAGATGGGTAAAGAGCTGTTTAGATGGTTTGGTTTGGAGAATAGTGGTTAATGGAATATGCTCTGTCTGGATATGATTAGCAAATGCTAACCATCAGGGGTCTGTCCTGAGTCCTTTTAAGCATCTTTATTAATGACTGGAGCAGGCAATGGAGTACTTGCTCATCAAGGTTGCACATTGTACCGAGCTGGGAGGACTGGCTGATACAACTTGAGGGCCACAGGCTGCAATCCAGAAGGAGAGGCTAAAGGAATGGGTCAGCGGAAATACAACAGAAAGTAACAGGGACAAATGGCCATAAACTGAAATAAGTTTTAGACTGGAAAATAAAATCTTTTTGGACTGAGGACAGTCAAGCATTGCAGAAGTTTGCCTGAAGAGATTGTACTGTCTCCATCCTTGATAGTTTTCAATGCCCAATGATCAAGTTCTGACAAACCTGGTCTAACTGGATACCTGACCCTGCCCTGAGCAGGAGTGGTCTGAGTAAACTCTAGCATTCCCTTTTTATTCAAATTATCCCATTACTGCTGCAACTGCTTTTTGTATGTTATTAGCTTCCAAAGCTTTGCTTCTAGAATGAAGCGTGTGGCAGTCCCTATATCTTATTTTAGCATGTGGTTAGCCAGTTTCATTCAGGCCATCTTCACTACCAGTATAAGAGTAAATGGAGGACAAGTGAGGATTACGTAGATATTCTGTCTGGCTTTCTCCAGCCATGATTGGAAACTTCCACTGCGGACACTCTTCCATGCGAAACAGCTTGTGTTTACAGAAAATAAATGTTAGGGCAGAGGTGCCCCAGTGGCACAGAAAGCCTGTCAGCCTGCCGGGTGGTTTATGTGCCTTTAGATACAAGAGAGGTAGCTTTGGGAATTAGAAGCCTTAAGTACCTCCTTTTGTCTCATCTCTTCCATCCCCTGTCCCTCGAAGCTGTTTAAAAGCATCTCCATACATTTCTTCGCTGTAGACTCATCAGTTGGCTTGGCTTTTTCATCACCTGTCTGTAACAGCATAAACCTGAAGGGATAAGTATTTTTGAGAACATATATTCTCATCTACTCGTTGTCTCAGGCTTGTAGTCTTTCTGTAAGAAATATTTCCATGAGGAGTGTGAATACCCCCATTGCATAAGGTAATTAGTAATTTTTAAGACACCTGCTTATGTGGCTCTTACAGAAATGCTTACCAGTGAGTTTGGTGGGGGTCAGTGATCTTAAATGTTTTGCTACCCATTGTTATACCCATGTTATCCATCCCCATTTTATCTGATCTCACACTTCATGCCATAGTTATTGAAGGCCTGTGTCAGCTATGTTTTATAATATATTCTTTGATATAAATTTGAGGTTCAGTGGAGACATAATAGCGTACATGCTTCAGAAACACATGGAGGTACGAGAAGAGGGGAGGAGGACTTCTTAAAGGAGTTTTGTGTAAGGAGAGGGAAGGGGTGCAGTGCAATGTGTTGGGACAACAGTGTCATGATACAGTTTGAGTACTCCTGGGGGAGCAGGAATTCCCCCATAAATAAAGAGCTTTCCTGGATGATCAGCAGAGGGAATAGCAGAGACTGGCAGAGTTGCTCCAGTTAAAGCTGGGAATGCTTTTTGAGCGATCAGCGTGTGTGGGGCAGGAGGAAACGCTGGTCTTGGAAGGCGTTTGTGATATTACCTTTTCCTCTTAAGCCTCTTTAAAGACCCTTTGGGATGAGCTCCCCTCCGTTCGTTTGCAGGAGGATTGGTGCTTTGCCATCGGTCCTGTGAGCTGCACTGACACCTGGTGGCTTTTAACGCAGCCGGGCACGGCTCCTGGCAGGCGACTGCGGGCCACCTACCCCTTCCTTAAACCTCCTTTAAGTGGCTGCTCCGCTTTTGTTCTGAGAAAAGGGGAACCGTTAGAATAAGCCGAGTGGAGGAGGGAAAAGGTTGGAGATGCTATTTTAAAGAAAGCCTTATATAAGAAAAAGTTTGGTGGCAAATTCCTGATTTCTGTAGGTACTTAGATACTGTATTTGCAGGCTGGATATCAAAAGCACTTAAAATGCACATTCCCATTAATGCCTAGTCAATTTCTAGCTCTTAATTATTTAGACACATTTGAAAAAAAAAATCTCACTTTTTATTTTTTTCTCTTCAAGGATCAGTTCTTTCCATAACAACAAGCATTGTGAAAACAAAATAATGAAAATATTTATTCTGCCCTGAACTGACTTTAGGGACAACTTGATTCCTGAAGATCTAATAAGAAAGTTTCTAGGACTACCATGTCTAGATCTGCATAATGAAGGAATTAAAATTGTGATTGCAGTGTAATTTTTTGTGAGCAGTAAACATTAGGAATCCAACTGGGTGACCCTGAAATACAACCAGACCTAGCTCTGTGAAATTATTTTGCTGCAAATAAAAATAAATGGAGTGAAAGTGGGGTTTAATATTCTCTTTCTTTTCTTTCTTTTTTTTTTTTTTTTTACTTTAAAGAAATACCAGGGTGTTAAGAAAGAAAACACTATTTGACAGACTTTGATTCTGATTAATTGTTTAGTGTTTAATCACTCTGATTTCATAGGAGTTTGAACTTAACACATAATAGATGATCAAGCTCTTTAATTATGTTCATTTTCTTTTAAGCCATGGAGCCATTGATCTCCTCTAATCTGACATTCCATATAATACGGAATTTCACTTACTTTTGCATTAAGCCTGTATTGCCCCCTTCTACCTCCAAGGGTTCAGACCTTCATCTCTCATTTCCCACCTTCAAGATAGAAACTTGCTACTCACCCCCTTGAAGCCATTTTACTGTACAAAAAGTATTAAAGAGCTGTGATACGTCTCTTTTCCTCTAGCCACAGGAGTCAAGTCTAGGAGCTAGACAATTTCTTGGGCAGGGGGAAACCTGTGTTCCAGTTTCTCCTCAAAGGAATTCTCACGCGTTTTTATATGAAACACTCATTGATGAAACAGCTCTGGGAGCAGACACTAGGACTTTCATAATCCAGTTATGTTCCCAGAGTTTTGCACCCTTTATTTTCCTAATTAATCTTTGATGCTTTTCTGCAAAGCAGAATACCTTCAGCAAGACAGATCAAATGACTTACAGCTCTGGGATTAAAGCACACACCTGAAAGAAGTTAAAAACAGAACTAAGAAAAGGAAAAAACCCAGAACATTTGGTCTGGAATAGAGAATGAACTTTGCGTTTTCTTCACTTGGACCTAATGCACCAGCCTACTTCATAACTGAGTGTATCCTCCTTTTGTGTTTTAAATGATAAAGTACATTAGAGTGTGAGACAAATTGGACTTTTAATTTTATGAGGAGCTAGAGGGCTGTGAACGAGTGGATGGAAGAACCTAACTGCAGTGTAAGTTGACTAAAGAAGGGTGACATCTCAGGTGTCTGTCCTCTATTTCTGCTTGGCTGGTTTAGACGTTTCTCCCTTTGGACTCAGGAGTCACTGAAAGCGTATCCTGAAACGTCTGCCTCTTGCCATGATGTGGGCTGTGGAGTCCGCTCTGAGAGCCAGACTGAAGCTCGGTATGCCTTGTTTTGTGCTTATTGAGAAGTAACACCTTACCAAAGAGTTGATGGCACTAGATCAAGAAAAGCACTTAGGCAACTTACATTCTTTGGGTTTCCTGTTCCAGGCACAGAAGCCTTTGGGAAATCCCAAGGCTTCTTATAGACTGTATGGGGAAAACCTTGGTCTCTCTGTGTGGGATTTAAGACAATCTACATATTGTGCATGGAAAACTGTGAGAAGGAGAATGTTTTATAAATTTTACACCTTTCTAGATAAGTAGGCACTTCTGTCTGTGCAGTGTCTTTCCCTGAGCTACACGCCTACAAATGCCTCATTCAACACACTGAGCAGTCAGTCATTCATAACACACATCCATCAGTTAAGAAGTAATGCGGTTTTTTTCATACAATCTGTGCTATTTACATCATTTGCTCAGCTATTAGGTGTTCCAAGAATAAGTTCCTATTAAACCCACAACCACAACCCAGGGAAAGCACCTACAGACTATATGGCATTTCAGAAAGAGCAGCTTCTCTTCTTTCCAAAGCAGTACAGCAAGGCACTTGGGCTTTCTTGTGCAAAAAAAAAGAAGAAAGAATATGATTTTGTACCTAGAGGAATTAAGATACACACTCTAAAGCCTTGCTTCTGTGACCTGTTCACTGTTTTGTCCATAGTAGAAGGTATGTTTGGACACTCTCAAGCTGAAAGCTTCTCTCATCTTCTAGGTGAACGATTTAGCCGTTAAGCTGTTCATTAGTGGGTGTTTCCTACTGTCTTGTCTGACAGCTCAAAATAAAAAAAACAAAACCAAAAAGTAATTTTTAAAAAAACAACATTAAGAGCACTGCCCTATGATCATAGAATCATAGAATGGTTAGAGTTGGAAGGGACCTTGAAGATCATTGAGTTCCAACCCCCCTGCCATGGGCAGGGACACCTCCCACTAGAGCAGGTTGCTCAAAGCCCCATCCAGCCTGGCCTTAAATGCTTCCAGGGATGGGGCATCCACAACTTCTCTGGGCAACCTGTTCCAGTGCCTCACCACCCTCACAGTAAAGAATATTTTCCTATATCCAATCTAAATCTCCCCTCTTCCGGTTTAAAACCATTACCATGATGTATACAAAGTGGTCTGTCTGAGTAGCCTTTTCATAATTGGAGACCCCTAAGGACTGGAAAATAATACCTACTTTTGCAGTGCTTGGCCCCTTAAAGGACATAGGTTCAAAAAGGTGCACGCTCGGATTCTGACAGGACGTAAGTGGGAGATAAGCACCAAAGTGCTGAGAGCAGAGCAGTCAAGGACATGCTGGGGAACACAGTTCCTAGAGCCTGGGGAACCAAGAAATCAGGCAGGGAGGCAGCTTGTAAATGCAGGTGCCTGCAGGTACAGCGGCTCCCGAACAAGGTCTTTTAAATAACAAAATTGATCCCCCACAGTACAATTCTGCTTAATGCTCGCTGTAAGATTTCATTAAATTTAGTCCATATACCCCAATTCTTGCTGTTAGTTTTCTTCAGAAATATTTTAATGTATTTTTAAAACTCATTCTACTGCTGATGTTTTGTTTTTAACAAAAATTGACACTTTCTCATATTTGAGGATGTCACAGGTGTGGTGATAAGCTTCTCTCATAAGAGAGAAGTAGTGAAATATTTATTAAGGTGAAACTTAGTAGTAAATTAGGTGAAATTAGTAGTAAATGTAACAGTATTTTATGAGATTCGATGCCAAGGTACACTTATGTATTTACTGTGTAGAGGACAGGGTCAGACAAGCTGTTTGACCCTCCCATTGAGTCACGAGGTTCACAAAGGACCCACTGGCTTTCTAAACTCCTCAGAGAACAATCGAGGTGTGTCTGGATCCAATCCTAGTCCCAGACTTGGTCAATGGTTTATGTCTAAAGGATTAGATATGCACAATCAATCCCTATATTACTTAACTAAGATTTCAAAGTTTAGCATGCTATTAGTCACTTACTGAGAATCTGTTGTGGCAAGGAATCTCTCAGCCTGGAGGAGCAGAACCTTAAGTGAGCATCCTCACAAAAGGGGAGGTCCTGCTGTGCAGCCCACTGCTGTACAGGAGAGCTCAGAGGGCTCTTGGGCTGTCTGCTATTTATAGAGTAAGATAATTGATCTATAGTTGTATTGTCGTGGGGACAAAATATCTAGGTTCCCACTCCAGAGAGTATTTTGGCTGTGTTGCCAGCCATCACCCAAAGTCCAGGTGCAGCTTGTCACAACTGATGTTATGATGGCTAAGGCCTGAGCAGGAGGCCTTGGGGGGTGGAGGAGAGGAAAAAACAGGGAGAGTACACTGGCATGTTCCACTTTGGTTTTGATTTAAGGGAAGAGATGCTCACCCGACCTATTTCCTTGATACTAATAACCCTAATTTTTGAGTGGATCAAAAATTTTTTAGGAAATCTTACAACATTGTTATTCCTGATATATATATATAT
>VZRU01014268.1:146434-165083 GCA_013398155.1 Pedionomus torquatus
TTTTACTTGATTTTATTTGTAACCTTTCAACAGATTTAATTTAATTTGAAAAAGAAAGCCTTGTTGAAATTTGTAAGCTTATTAATCATGTTGAGTTACTTTTTTTACAAAGAAAAATTACTATTTACTGTATTTAAAAAAAAAAATATTACTGTATATAGTATAATATGATATAACCAGAAGTAGTGCAAGGAAATTAAAAATAATTTAAACTTCCTGAAAATGAGTTCTATTAGACTGTAGAATACATTCCCAGGGGAAGCTGTAGAAGCCTCATTATGTGGCTTATTTAAAACTAGATTAGATGAAGTGCCTGAAGGGAGCAAGCTTGGGCTGTTTCCTGTAAGGCAGAGGAGATGACCTCAGAGGTATTTTTTTTTATTCTGAAGTATTTTATTCTGTGATGTGATGCATCTTGGAAAGGTCTGGTTCATACTTATGTGAGAACGTTTTGTAGGTGCTCCTCTTTCTGCGATGCTTCCATGTGATTTTTTAAAAAAAGGTGGGGATTTTTCTCATCATTGGAGTTTATAGGTCTTTGCACTGATGCATATCACACTACACATGAGTAAAAAGAATAGCTTTTTTTAAATACATCATCAGAATTAAATTGACAAAGGTAGGAGTATCTTCACAAATGCCTTAGTTTTTCCTTTTAGTTTCAGGGTTAAAAATTTACAATTAAGTTGATTGTCTTTACAACCTTGACTCTACATATCCATGGGTGGCTTGAAGGTTGCTGTGGTTATGATGCCTTCCTCTGTCCACAGGAATGCTGCTGGAGGTAAGGCCAGTGCGCTCATGGAGTGCAGACTTGTAAGTGCTGGAAGGTGACCCTGGCTGTACCTGGGGCTGAGCAACAGTTGGATGGGTACAGGAGGGAACCTGGAGGTTAATCTTGAAGCTACGCTGTAAAAGTCCAGATGTATTTGTTGAGACTTCACTATTCTCTGCCTCAGTGGCTGTATAGGTGTTTCATACAATGTGGAACAGCCTCAAAGGAAAAGGATGTAGGAGAATAGTTACACGGGCATCAATGGCTGCCTATCTGAGATCGATGTTCTCTTTTCTCTCTTGCTATTCGAGAATGAGCAGCACTGTACAATTTCACAAACATTGTCTGTCCCTTTCACATAGAAACTCTTCAACATGATGTTTATAAACTCTCATCATCGTGTGATACAAACTATCCTTATTTCCAATGTTTACTTCCATGAGAAGGGAGTTTCTCTTCCACAGTGGCTGTAGAAAAGATTCTGTATTAAACAAAAACTTTTGCTAGTCTTTATAGCATTCTATTTGGTCTTTTTTTCGCAAGTATTCAGTCAGGGTGTGAACTTTCAGAATGACTAAAGGACCAATGGCCTATAAATTTACAGTTCAGCAATATGAATCCACAGTATCATCTCCAATAAGTTATGATGTGATAGCTGATGCCAAAGGGAGTGTAGACATTCATTTAATTTTGGATCATTAGATCCAAAGCTGTCCTGGTGATTATGGCATGCTATTATTTTTGTCCCTGTCAAAACCAATGAGCAGTTGTACTAGTGATGGACTTAGCTGACCAGAGATGCTCAAAACAGAAGATTAATGATGAGAACTGGATCGTGCACAAGAATATTTCAAGGAAGATTTAGAGAGGAGAAATTAAATTGTTGTTTGAAATATACTTATTTAGTGTTTGCATTAACATTATGGTACAGTTGCAACGCTATCATCAAAAGACTGTCATTTATAGTACATCTTAAAAATGACAATAGTTTTTTAAAATTTTTACTTGGAACAGATTTTTTTTTTTCAGCCAATAATTATGCAACTTCAGTCCTGTAATGCAAAAATGTCTTCATGGCCAGATGGTGTATGGTCATCCACTGCAACACTGCTAAGTGGCCATTCAACCATCATGCATGGAAAATGGGAGTACACAAACAGATTTCTTTAAAATTGTGATTAATTTTTGCCACTTCCAATGATACTGCTAGCTGAATTTTCTGAGCTTTGTTCTTTGACCAACTGCCTTCTTATTCTAATCGTATTTTTGGGAAGGAGTTTCCTTTAGCTCAGAGGGTGTCCTGTTCTTCATCTCCAATTGTGCTGTGAAATTTTCACTTTCTGACAGGACATGCTTGTGGAGTTTTTCAGTTTGTATTGCATACTACCCTGTCAAATCCTTCCCCAGATTTTTCTCCACCTGCTTGAGCTCGCTGAGGATTGGGTGTATTAAGACTGAATAACAAGATGCTGATAGAAATGGAGTGTTAGTCTGTGCAAAATTACAAACATGGGAGCTACCTATGAATAGCATTGTATACTTAGTAGTTTAGGGATACTGAGTCTGCAATGCATTTTTTTCCTTCCTATTTAATGATAACAACCAATTTGAAGCAATGGTTTGACTAAATAGGAGAGAAATTAAAATGTTATGTTCACCAGATAGCAAAATGTTTCACTTACACCAAAACATGATTGGCCACCAGGTGGAGACTTTGCATTAACTTTTCCTAAACCAAAGCTACAAAAGACAAAAGAAGGTATCAGCATAAGATGCCATTTGCACAAAAATAAAATAATCCCATTTATTTTTCAGTTCTTCTTGTAGATAGTTCTTGCAATGAAAAGTTTCCCAAGTTGATCTGAGAAGGTTAAATCTTAATTCTTTGAAAAAAGAGAAGCATATAGTATAAGATTTAGCAACATAATGCCAAATTGTTTCATGAAATGATGAAATTTACTAAGGTTAAGTATGTTCTATCTGCCTGATTCTTCTTTTCAAGTGGCAGGGAATTGACCAATCTCGAATCATTTTCATTAAAAATTAGCTAGTTATAAAAACTCGTTGGCCTTTAGAATTTGCAGCAGGTTTAAATAACATTTATCTTTGTGTGGCATAATTCATAGCAAAGACATAATTGCATGCTCTTCTGTAAGTGGGGGTCTATAAATGCAAATAATAATAGGCAATGTCATCTATAATAATCTGCAAATTTATGGAGGAAGTTGGTTTTACAGGCTAACTACTTATTAAAACAGAAGAAAATAATATTAAGTTGGAGCTCCACCATCTTTCTTTGCACTTTCATACAATGAAGAGGATGCAAAAAGAGGTGAGGATCCATTGCCCTGTAACTGGCTGCAGAATTTCAGTAGTGGGGCAAGAATATAAACATGTTCTGCTCCTCTCTGATCAGCAATGATACTATTTTTTGGCTATGTGCAAGATAGTTCGAAAGGGATTATAAGTAAGTAAAGTGAGTAAATGTGGATACTGAGTTGTAAATTAATAAAGGGAATGAAAGCCTGAAACTGTGAATCTGATGGTTTAGTTTGTGTAGAAGCTTAGCTGAAAAAATGAATATGACGATCTTGGATAAGCAAAAAATCCATATAGATATGGTTTAAAAGGGTGCGTATGGGGTGATAGAGCAATGAAAGCTGCAGGCAGGTGAGGAATGAAGCTGCAGCAGGAATGAGGAGCAAAGGGGTCTCATAGGCGTTGCAGGAATAATCTGTTATTCTGTACTTTAATGTGCTTAGTTTATTCCCTAATTTTCATCCTGAAAAACAAAACAAAAAAAAAGGGATGCCAATCCTATTGCTTCTTCTGGCATATCCCATTAGCAGATACATTTAAAAACCGTTCATTTGAAAGAATGAATAAGTGGAGTTAAGGCTCAAGCCGGGGCCAGTGACATCTGCTTTAGGCCTGGGGACAAACATTCTCTTTGGCTGCAGCAAGAAGAGGGAGCTGTGGAATGGAAGGAGATGGTCTGGTAAAAAAATGGTAACTGGCAGTGTTTCAAGAGAAGGACTATGAAAGTTAAATAAATAAATACTAGAAAATCAGTTTTAAGGATCTCAAAGGACTTCTATGATCAAATAGTTAAATTTCCAGTACATGGTAGCCAACCAGTTAAGGAATTTGCTACAGGTTTTGATTTGCTCTAGATTTGGTATGAAACCTGTAGTTACTTATAAAGCTGTAAATAGGTACCCTGTGAGTTCTGCTGGGGTTACTACTGTGTCTAAGTATGATGATAAGTCACATTTGTTCCTTGTGTGCCTTTGAAAAGAGCTGGAGGGCCTTAGGCCAGCTAGATCAGGATGGGCTTTCAGTTTTCAGTACAGGAGTAACAACTTTGTGTTTTATCCACTTCAATCTTCTGAGTTTTGGTTGAGGTACAAAACAAATTTTGGAAAAGCATTGTGTCCTAATTTGAAGTTATCACATGATATCATTCACTATGGCTAATTGACCACAAATGTGCATCTTTAGTTTTATTATGAATTTACTTTTTTTAACTTCCAATCATTGGCGGTCTTTGGTGCTTGACAGTTTGACTGTCTAAGGAGTTATGAAATGCTAAAAAAATAACCACAGACTTTTGAAGTAAAAACAGAGTTACATAGTTAAAACCATGTGCTTTAACGCTGTTTGTGCATGAGTGATGAGTAACACTCTAAACTCAGGTTCTCCTGCTTTTACTATTCTTTATCAGTATCTTAGAGTGGACCACTTGTGCAGTAAAACAGTTCAACATGTTTAGAAGAGGGACAATCTAGCCCTTAAAATAAGATCTAAAGATTGCCTGACTTTCACGTACTATTGTGTGTGAAAAGCAGTTCATTTGATGCCAGGATTAGTGTGAAATACTAAGTGGGAGAAAGCTGGTGCTCACATCTGTAGGGTTCATTCTCTTATCTACATTAGCTTTAAGAGACCTTCTATGATCATGAAATCCATAGCTCTTCAAGGTGAGGTTTTGACTATAACACTGAGGTTTGATTTATAAAAGGGGACTGTTACATAATCTGCAGGTTTAAATGGATAGCTTACTCTCCTCTTTAAATTTATACTATGTTCTTCTGTGTATTTCAGAGGAGAAGACTTTGAACAGATTCTTTAAAGGGCAGAGAGGCTGGTAGAGCTTATTTAATGATTGGACAATTATGCTTAAGCCAAAGAAGTGCATTAATTGTAGCAAAATGTTAAACCCTTATTGAGATTATTTTTTTTTTTAATTTTAAATATAGCTTTTGGGTTTTGCTGAAATAAATCAGAATAACACAGACTGTCGTGGACATTATTTGCATTTGATGAATGCATGTGCTGGCCTAAGCTGCTGAACTATTCAGACTGAAGGTTTCCACCATTGTCCTTGTTCCTGTAGATATCACAGAGGAGAAGATTAAGAGCATTATAACTTTAATATAAAACTCAGAAATAATATAATAGGAAAAGATAGTCTACATGCAACAAAAGGCAAATTTGCATAGATTTACTTTTATCCAAACATTTGACCTCCAGCTTAGATGGTTTAAAAAGGAAGAAGAAAAACCTGTACCCATTTGTCTTGGTTCAGTAATCTGAAAGTAACACATTGGCAAACGTTTCTCAGTACCTCTGAAGTGGATATGCCAAATATATATTTTTTTAAATTAATATCTGCATTTCTCATATCACTCCTATGATGGCCAACTGATCATCCTGTTGGAAAGTAATAATGTTTTGCATTTAATCAGTATTCTTAATCCAAAGATCTAGAAATTGCTTTTCTGATATATCAGTCATTTCATCATTTGGATCTTCCACTGTCTCTTTCTTTAAGCAACACTGAATTTAAACTGTCTTGAGAGGTCTTGACAGCTCTGTCTCTGGTCGAATCTCAGCTTCTATGTTCTGTCAAGTTCTCTTGACCTGGATCTTTAAACCTTCCAGGGGTTCAAACACTAGTTTTCCTGGTAGCATCCTCACAGTAGTTTATGATTTTATCACACCGTCCTTCAGGAGAAGAGCATTTCTCTTTTTCAGTAGACTACTCATCTCTCTTTACTCAAAGACCTAGAATTTCAATTTTTGACTTATATTCTAGCACTGAGTCTATAGTAATATAAAGTAAACTAAGGGAAAAGGAATTCTTAAATATGAATCCCCCAAAAAGTCTCAAAGTATAGATATGTGCCAATTCAAGTTGATAGAAGTGACCTTTTTCTTGTTGTGGTGAATCGCCCAGCACTGAATACAGAATTGGTGGCTGTGAAAGCCACTTCCAGCTCTGCAGGTCTTGCCACTGGCAGGTTGGAGGGACCTAAGGAGAAAAGAGGGTTGCAGGGATAATATTTTTGTACATTTATTGTCTTCAGTTTTATTCATTTGAAGAAAAGCTTTGGTTGCAAAATGATGGCTCAAATTTTTATTGACATTTTTATATTCCAACAATGGTACTGTTTGATTTAAGAAGAATTGTATTAAGTAAAGGAAGTTTGGCAGGAGCCTAGTTAAAAGTACTCAGGCAACAACTTCCCAGTCACCCTCCCTACCTACAAAATTGGATCTGCAGGGATTTGAATGTGCTCAGCACATTTCAATCTCTCTTTATTTGAATCCATTATGTATTTTATATTTCTTATTCTGACAAAACAATCAAACAGAATAGGAATGACATATTTAAGGCTGGTTATAGTACCATTTAAGGGGGCATAAAAAATTGAGATGGTCTGGTTACTAAATCATTCTAATAAAGGACTTCACTGCTTAGTTTTATTTTACAGTCTCCTGAACAATAATAACAGCAGCTTCTTCACTTTTTTCATTTTTAGTGAAAGCAAGTGTTCTGGAGAATAAGATGGGGAAAACATCAGAAGTATTGAAATAATTATGCTAATATTTGAAACAATTATTTGCAAGTCACTGTTATATAAGAAATACTTCCTTCTTTTTCTGATTTTTATTTTTTAATATGAAACATCTATCAACTAAACAGGAAAGGAAAACTGTCTTTTTCTGAGTGGTTTCATTTCCAGTGTTTCTTCAGCGTCGCCTCAAGGGTCAGACTCAATAAACAGCTGTGCACTATGTGTGAATAAAATCAATGTTGCAGAACTGCATAGCACACCAACAAAAAAGGGGTTTAATTCTTTTCTCTTTGAGTGTAACTGGGACACTTATGAGTTTAACTTTTCCCATTCCAGTATTTACTCTTGGTGCTTGCACCAAGGAAGAATTCAAAATAAGAAACAGCTGGAGCCTTTTCTTTACACTTCACCTGCTATTCACATCAATAACCCTTCAAAACACAAATGTGCTGGCAACTCACATAAAATTTTCACTGCACCTACTTTTGGGTAGAGAACAAAAGTAATTTCATCGTCTCACTTGGGATAATAAATACTAGAAATCTGCATGACGCGATTTTCTGAGAAGGCTCCTATTTCCTATATTACAGGACTAAACTTGACTCACACGTGAAGGGTATTCTGATCTATATTTACAAAGATACACATATATGCTTCATTTCTGTGCAGGGTTTTTTTGTTCTTGGATTGTTGAGAACAAGATAAACCTTTATTAGGCATAGAATGTGAACAACAGCATCTATGCGTGGAGAAGGTGTTTTGTGTATGCGTTTATTCTTCTTCAATTGATACAAGACACTCCTTGACCACCAAAAAGAGGTTGCCTGGAGAGAGGTTCTTGGTTGCATCATACTTGGCTGGGCAGGCAGCATCTGGTTGGTAAGAATTACCCCATTTTTATAGAAGTGCCTTTGGTAGAGGAGTTACAGAGAAGGGGACAACGATAGGTGCTTACATTGTGCATGTGTCTGTGTTGGGGGTAGTTACAACATATTTCAAAGCTTTTGATTGTTCTGTCTTCCATCCTGAAAGGTGGCCAGGGCTTCTTGCAGGCACCCAGGAGATCTTCAGCTGCCTGTCTGGGCTTCCTGAGTGACCCTGAATATATATTGTTTCTAAGGACACTGTGGATGTTTTGGGACAGAACTCAGGGGCCTCTAGATTTCATACAGCTTGTGATAGCATTCAGTGTAAGCGTGTCCCACATGGTCTGCAGTGAGCAGTCATGGAAAAATGTGAGAATAGGAGAAAGGCTTGGGTCTGTGTAAATTTTTGTTAGCAGAGGTAATAAAAAATATCGGCTATATACCCAATTTATCTAGGTCTTTACATCGCTTCCCAGGTAGTTGCCTGAGGAGGCCTTACTGATGGGGGCAAGGACAGAGAAATGGATGGGCGATGGAGTGTTGCAAATCCTCCCAGATTTACTCTGGCAGATTTCAGAGTTTTAGAGCAGGTCCCATATTTCATTCTATGCCATGCTAGCCTGCAAACATGGACTGAATGAACCTTCCTTGATCATCAAATTCATCTTCCAGCTGTTTTGAGTCATCCAAAGAAATGGGAACAGTTTTACACTGATCTTCCTGATGTACTCATAACAGCACAAGCAAAGTCTTCTTTCCTTCCTGTACTCATATGGTCTAATGTAACTAGAAGCAAGATTTTTTTTTTTTTTTTTTACGTCCTTAGAAGATTTCCAGGGGTTTTCTGCAAATCTAACAATATTATTTTCTTTACATGCCTGTCTAAATAGTCCACATCAAATAAGGCTTTCTCTATCATCTGTCTCAGAAATTAAAACTGGGGTAATGGTGGTTTCATGTTTCATGGTTAAGATGTGTAAGTAGAACATATTCATGTTTTCGTATGTGTAATGATGTAGGATGTAATATTACTTTTCACACACATAAATTGTAAAATAGGAAAGATGAGTCATTCTGTGAGATATTTCTGAAAATTAAGCTGCAAGATAGTGTACTGGCTTCCAGTAAAGATCTTGATTTGTGTGGGTTGGAGGGGAAGAGGGGAAAAGACCCACAGCATAGCCATTCAAGTGTTGATTTGTACTTACCTCTGGAATAGTCATGTGCTTCACATAAGTAAATATTTTTTGCCTGCTTAAGTTAGAAATATCTCATGAATTGTGATCTAAGGAATGTCAGGATTTCTGTTAGTATGACATACTTTGAGAAATGCAGAACTTCATTGACAACTGAGCAAACCACAAGTTATTTCTTAAAATAATAATAAAAAAAAAGTTATCAGAAAGATAAATAAATATGGAACACTACTAATGGTCCTGTCAGTGCAAATAAGTGACATCTTTCTCACAGTACTATAAGTGTGTGTACACTTATGTAGCTTGATGGGAAAAGGGTTAAGATGGCTACGATGACTTTCAGCTCTCTGAAATGTATACCTTCAAAAATTATCTCTGTGAACCTAAGTCAGCAGAGACAAATAAGCACATCTAGGGGAATGCTACGTCTGCTGCAACAGGTCTCCTGGAAGGTGATTTAACAATCCTGCTTATCTGGGTGCATTACAGAGGTAGCCTACAGACAGAAAACTGACTTTTAGATAACTAAAGTTAGGGTAGTTCTATCCTTTCTCTATCATAGAGCCCTGAGTTAGGACAATTAGTCACTGTTCTGTTCTAGAAAGGTCCAGTCAGTGCTCAGGCTACAGGGGTTGCTTTTTAGAAGTAACTTTACATTCAGAGTTTAAGATGACTAACTCAGATTTTTTTCTGAATCTTCATGCTAAATCTAAGCATCTAATTTTTACATGTTAGCTTGCCTTAGGTTGTTTGAGTCTGACCTCCATCAGTGAAAAAATGATGTTCAATTTTATTCATTTATCTATTTAATATAAACTGGTAATTAGTTTCCTTGTAGCGTGAGCCTTGGAGGAGGCAAGCACCTTTGTGTGAGTGGTCAGTGGGTCACGATAAAGTAGCAGGACTCTCACTGCTTGATCTGTCTGCTCACTAACAGTATATGCTCAGGGACAATTTCTTCTGCACGCTGATGGTTTGACAGACATGATTTTGTTTTTCCTGATCCTTAGAAGAAATAAAAAGATTTCTCAGCCTTGTTAAATATGCTGGTTCCTGAAGCTCTGATTGTGAGGTTTTTTTATTAAAGCATTCCAGCATCACAGCATCCAGACTTGTGCCCTCTCAGTTGATAGTCAAGGGGGATATTTGCAGGACTGACTGCACACTGACCTCAGGCTTCCAGCAGCAGCAAAAATGCCTCGGGGAGACTCAAGAGATTTATCATAATGCTGTTTGTTTACAGGAACTTTCAGGTACAACAGAGACTGACAGGTACTGTACCACACAGGTTAAACAGCAAAGAGCTTAGCAATAACAATATAGAAAGACAGGCAGTCCAATATTTACATTGTATACCAAATTTCGCTCAGCTGGATGATGGTTAAAGTTCCCTAGAGCTGTTTTCCTTGATATGCTGACGTTGCTGCGCCCATAGTTCAACATGCCGTACTGGGTAGCAGTTCACAGCGTGTTTTTTTCTCCCTCTGTTATTCCTGAAGGCTGGTAAAACTTTGCAGGAAGTTAAATGCTTTAAGGAGGATCTGCCTTGGCAGATCCGTGCTATTTTTCAGAGGTGCTGCCATGATTGAGTGATACAGAAGTGGAATGAGGTCAAGAAAATTTGCTACCCGCAATTCACCTTTTTTGCTTAGCTTGTGTAGGGGAAGGGTAAAGTCCTCACTGGTGAACTGAAGAGCTGGTTAGCTGGAAAGCAGCTTCCAAGTAAGATACTCAATTTTCCTTTGATGTAAAGTATCTCTCTTAGGTATCTAAATGGTTCATTGCTGCAAAATCTGAATAATTCACAGAAATATATTCCACCTCCTAAACTGGCTGTAATGTGAAAGGGACATATTAGTATCCTTGCTGGAGAGAGGGGGTTCTGAGACTAATGTCCCAGTCCACAGACATTTGTGCAAAAGTTGAATTTTAGGAGATTGAAATTAAACATGGAATTCCAAGTACACAGTCCTCAAAATCTTTATATAGTACCCCACATATACAGATTTTTGTTGGTGAAGTTTTCTTAAATGCCTGTTCAGGTCTTAGGGTGGGGTGAATCACTCTTGGCATATTCTTCACTGACTACAAAGGGAGCATCACTTTCAGATTGGGCTAGGAACCTGCCTTTGTGCTTCTCAGAGCTGCTGATACTCTCTGGGATGTAGGTCCCTAAAAATTAGGCAAGTAAGTTCATCTGTGAATATACATTGCATACTGTAAGACTTATGAATCCAGGATAGCAAATTACTGGAATATTATTCCTTCTAGTAATTACCCTAAATGTTAATGGAGCTTGTTTCAAAATATTTTGAAATCATGAGGTAATTTTTGGCACTTTTTATTTTCAATACTCAAGGCATCTCCAATTCCAGCTCAGATTAATACAATTCACCTTTACAAACATCTCTCTCAGATTCAGCTATTTTTTAAAAGTTCGCTTTATTTACTGCTTTTATCTGTTGAAACAGTTATCATGTCGGTACCTGGAGGTGATATCACTTTTGTGATATTACTTTTATGATATCACACTAATTCTATGGATTGAATAAAGTTACACCTATGCAAGTTATTATTGTTCATGAAGAATAAAATAAAGCCATACATGAACTGCAGGATTTCAGAGCTTCTGCTCTCCCAAAGAAAGAAAATAATTTCATTTACAAGGTGGATGATAGAAGTAGAGAAAGAAAATAAAACCAAACCCAAAAAAGACCAACAAACCAGAAAACCTGTAACGTAAAAGTAAAAATTTTCAGGAATGTTTACATATGCATACATGTGTGCGTGAAAAACTAATACCTGGTCTTCAGATCAACCAGCCTCTAAATAAACCACGGGCAAAAAGACACAGAAATGACAAGAATGACATCTATGTAATAGTCTCCAAAGGCAAAAACCCACCAACTATTGGTCTTACAAACTGGTGGTTGCTTGAAGTCTAGACTGCAAACCACATTGGATTGTGCAGCTCTCAAACTACACAAGAATGAAGAGTATTATAGCAGCTGTTACCACAGACGTTGACAGAAATCTGAAAAGTGCAAAGGATAAACATAACAAAAAAATAAAACCTTTCCAGATGGCTGTACAGCTTCCTAAAAATATACACTGCCACTGAAGGCTGGCTGGATTGAAAAGAAAAGATACATTATCCAAAAAAAAAAAAAAGCTGTAGGAGCTGCTGGATTTAAAAAAAAAAAAAAAAAAAGAGTAAATTAGAAGGTCTTTGAAAGTAAAATTTTTCTCCAGTCTCTGTAGAACTTAACTATACAATATAAAGTTGCAGATGGAAGGAATAACTTAGATTGGAGCATAGATAATGTGAGCATCATTCTAAAAATCATGGCTGGATGATTAAATGGTAAATGCCACTTGGCTGCACTTTGATAAAACAAAAATAATATTGCTAGAGTAAAACAAGCAGCTAAACCCAATGTTGACTAGCAAGTCTTCCTGCTTCTTTCCTATACGTGTCTTACCATGCATGCCCCCGCCAGTGTCGTCTCAAGATTAGACTAATGTTGCTGATTTACAGGGGTCTGGTTTTGGTATGTGGTCCCCAGCAAGCAAAAGAAATGAAGCTGGAACTCATGCATGAGAGCTTGTCAGTGTCTACAAATTGTAGTTTCCTTGAATAACTGCCTGCTGTTTCAGATGAGTGGCAATTCCATATATCATGACACATAGTGAACACCATTAGCAGATATATTTCTGGATGTCAAAGTGCTCCTGATATTACCTTCTACTTTCAGAAACTTTCACCAGTTTGGCTGAAAGTTTCCTGGCCCATTTGCAGGTAAAAAAAATAAAAAGGAGAAAATCATAGAATCATCCAGGTCAGAAGAGACCTCCAAAGGCCATGTAGTCTGACCTCCCCGCAGTCGCAGGGACACCCCCAACTAGACCAGGTTGCCAAGGGCCTCATCGAGCCTCACCTCCCTGGGCAATCTGTTCCAGTGTTCCACCACCTTCATAGTAAAAAACTTGTTTCTAATATCCAATCTAAATCTGCTCTTCTCCAACTTTAAGCCATTGCCCTTTGTCCTATCACTGCAGGCCTTTGTAAGTAGACTCTCCCCAACCTTCCTGTAGGTCACCTTCAGGCACTGGCAGGCTGCTATGAGGTGTCCTCCGAGCTTCCTCTTCTCCAGGCTGAACAACCCCAGCTCCCTCAGCCTGTCCTTGTATCAGAGGTGCTCCTGATCCCGATGATCATTTTCATGGCCCTCCTCTGGACCCGCTCCATCAGGTCCATGTCCTTCCTATCTTGAGGGCTCCAGCCTTGCACACAGTACTCCAGGTGGGGTCTCACCAGAGCAGAGTAAAGTGGCAGAATCCCCTCTCTGGATCTGTTGGCAACACGTCTTTTGATGCAGCCCAGGATGTGATTGGCCTTCTGGGCTGCAAGTGTGCACTGCCTGCTCATGTCCAGCCTCTGGTCTGCCAGCAGCCCCAAGTCCCTTTCCTCATGGAGGTTTCTAATACCTCATCTCCTAGTTTGTATTGATGGCGAGGATTATTCTGGCCCTGGTGCTGAACCCTGCACTTGCTCTTGTTGAACCTCATGAGGTTTACCTGGGCCCACCTCTCCAGCCTGTCCGGGTCCCTCTAGATGATGTCCCGTCCCTCTGGTTTATCGACAACACCACACAGCTTGATGTCATCTGCAAACTTGCTAATGGTGCCTAATAATCATCACAACCCTTCCCATATCAAGAGTTAAAGAACACAGGGCTGCATTTTGCATGCTCTAAAATGAGAAGTCAGTCAGTGTTTTGCAGTGTTATGAGTTAAGACAGCAGCAATTAGAAAGTTAAAACTTAGCAAGGCTTTTGCTGTTACATCTGTCACCAAAAGACTGTTCTGAGAGGACATTTCTTCCAGTCTCTAGTCTCAAATTATTTGTGGCAGCTTTATACAATTTTGTTTTCCTACCAGTGTTACTCATTACATTTAAATAGTTCTTCCTTTCTTGTTGTCGTATCATCTCTTCTCACTCAAATTTCATTTGGTGAGACCAAACAAGCCAACAAGCCTTTCTTTGCTCTTGTCTCATAAAGTAAGTTCTCTTTTCCCTTGGTCAGCTTTACAGGTCTTCCTTGCATTTCTCCCAGTTTGATCATGGGTGACCACCAGAGGTATGGGTGACATTCCAGTGCTGGTAATGCACTGAGAAACGGAAAGAAGCAAAACCAGAGCCTTTCATCTTAACTTAAACATTGTTATTTCTGAGCATTTAATGGTGATGTCTTAACATTCTCTAAACATTTTTAGTGCCATAGAGGTACATGGAGAACAGAGAGTTATATTTTTGAAATAACTATCTAAACTTCCACTGCCTGTCAGTGTAATTCCACACTCTACTGCTAATTTCAATCTAAATTGCTTCCTTTCAGGCCTAAAACCATGCAATCTAAATAATATATTAAACATGAAGGATCCAAATGAAGCCTGGCAGTCACTCAAGGTGAGATTACAGGCTGTTTAAAATGAGCATGTGCCATTTTAGAGGCAGGTGTCTCAAAGGTAATTGTCATCATCTTCTCCTTTGGATTATTCCAGAAATCATCAGGAAGATTGTGTACTTCCATTAGCCTCGACAGCTGGTTCCGCTGACGCAGGGATGTCATAAAAAGTGTTGTTAGAGTGATGTATTTCTCATGGAGAGTGCATAGGTACATGGAAGAAATACTGCTCTGAACCACATGTGACTCCTTCATGACTGAGTGACTCTCTCCTCTTGTAGGATACAATAATCAGATGTTATTAAACTTGAAAGAAAAGACACCATCCAAGACACTGTCCAAGCCATTACAAAGGGCTCTGAATGCAACATCCAGATTTGCTTTCTCACTGTAAAATCCCTTACAGGAGAATGATAGAACAGTCATCTCATTTTAGGTGATAGACTGTTTTCCTAATCACATTTCCTAGCCAATCAAGAGAGTAATAATTTTGCCAAATGATTTAAAACATATCTATGACTTTATGAATGTATTGATGTTGTATACAGTTTGCACTCTCTATATCATTCCTCAGCTGAAGCAGGAAGTTACATCCTCACTCGGTAAAGTACTCACATAAAGAACAATTATTTGCACTATTTATAGTGGTTGCTTTGGTGTTCCCTAGCTGTTTTGCTTAATTAAACCTCTAGAAAGCCTCCCTCCCAAACATGAGTAGTCCTTGTTTATTAAAACCATTACACTCCTTTCTCGGGATCTTCCCGTTGAGCTATAATTTCATTATCTCAGTGACTGGCTCCACTGGGGTGTTTCTGTTTGAATGCAAGAAGATTAGCATGTTAACCCTTTGTTTTGTGTATTATACGCTATCTCTGACACAATTACAAATTTGCAAATCAGCCATTGTAACTGCACTACATGCAGCAGCTCTAAGCAAAGCAGAAGCAACAAAACGTAGCTCTAAGAAGCAAAGCTCAGATTGCTCAGCATGACAAAATTCAGATAATCTCCATTCTAGATTACTGGGAGAGCTAGTGCAGGAAATACAAAGTCTAGCAGCAAGGATTTTTAACAAACTTTTTTTGATACAGTAGGATTATATGATTAGAGAATATCTGGGGTCCTCAACATAGAAAGGACATAGAACTATTGGAACAGGTCCAGTGGAGGGCCATGAAGATGATTAGAGGGATGGAGCACCTCTCCTATGAAGACAGGCTGAGGGAGCTGGGGCTGTTCAGCCTGGAGAAGAGAAGGCTCTGGGGAGACCTTGCAGCAGCCTTCCAGTATCTGAAGGGAGCTACAGGAGAGCTGGAGAGGGACTCTTTGTCCAGAAGCATAGTGATAGGACAAAGGATAATGGTTTTAAACTGAAAGAGGAGAGATTTAGATTCGATATTAGGAAGGAATTCTTTCCTGTGAGGGTGGTGATGTGAGATTAAACTGGTGAAATGCCAGGTTAATTGTGTGATGTGAGTTGCCTTCCCTGGACCGTTTGTGAAAGAGCCATTCCCAGTTTTCCTGGTGCTGTTGCAGGCTCAAGAGATTTCAACATGAATCTACAGCTCAGACTGTCAGGGTCCATCTTGACCCACTCTTTCACGTTGTAGAATGCAGGCTGCTTTCTCAACTCATGGTTCATCTGTGCTTACACAAGAAGATTTAATATGGCAGTAGGTAGACAGTAGAGCTTGAGTCACAGTAAATCTTTATTTAATAAATGCTAAATAAAAATGGTACTGTAGGATATTGGTAATGTCCTCAATCTTTTTAAATGCCCTTCAGAGGAATTCCCTACGCTGTAATTGTAGCTTTTCAGTTTTCTAATGCGGGTCATGAGCTTCTTTTAGGTTGTAGGAAAGGCATTGGTGACCCTTTGTGTGTGGACAACTGCAGTAAATGTGCAATGGATCTTTCATCTAGTGCCCCATTGCAGAAGCTACATTTAGTAGCACAGGTTATTCCTTCCAGTCTAATGTTCCTGTTAAAAATTGGTTGAAACATGAAGTCTTTAATCAGGCAAAACTTTACTTAGAACTGTACTGACATTTTTGTTCCCTTTAATATTTCTTCTTTTGTGAAGGCTCCCTGCTCCCCTAAACATTTCTTTTCCCTAAATAGCAATCCATTCCCATAAAAGACATCACAGTATGCCAATACTCTACATAGTCTCTAAAAATTTTCACAGCAAGACACATCTCAAATAATGGTAAAGAAACCTAATGATAAAGAGAGCCATTAAAAGATAGGACTTGAAAATTTTCCATTCCTTTTGTCAAATAGCAATAAATAACTTCCTTTTTTTTTTTAAATCTCCACTAAAATTTATTTTGTTAATATATGTTTTACTTCATTTCTCGCTTGAATGAGAAATAAAAAAGCAGAGATAATAAAAAGGACAGAATGAAATATAACTGTTCAAAATAAAAAGAAACAGTTCTGTTTCAAAAGCAGTATTCTGAAAGAACTTTTACTAATGAAATAAAATTTACTATTGAAAATTGTTTCAAAATAACCATATTTTTCACTGGTATTTTTTTTTAACAACCTGTAATTAATTAGTATTAAAAACCCACAAATTTTTCTTTGATTCAGACACAAACTGGACACGGAAATGGGTAATGAAAGCATTCAGTGCACCAGTGATTAAGGTGATGCAGAAAATACATTTAAAAGCATATTCCAAGAAGGATATAGTATTTCAAAAGAGAAAGTATATCATGATTGCCGCCTTCTGTTTTTTTCCTATATATTTTTAAAGCTATTCTGTGCTGGTATCTGTTTATTGAACCAGTCAGAGCATTCCATTCATCTAATTTAGTAACTCAGATGATCATAACTGAATGTTTTCGAAAGTCCTTCTAAAGTATAGAAATAATAAGTTCACTGTGGTCTGAGGAACACAGATGCTCTGAATTGTTTCCTTTTAGACAGGATATTTGGAGTTTTAGTGTCACATTGTGTTGCAAAAATTTTCTGAAAAGCATTGTTTCCAGGCCCCGATCTAGGTATATGATTCTGAATACAACCCTCTCTTAGTCTGCGTGAAGAAAACTAATACCTGCTAACTCTAATGCCCATGATCAGTGTTCCTTGTTCAGGTACATTTTGCGTGAATAAACATTTCCTAGTATACATTGCTTTTCATGGAAGCCTATCATTTTTGAGACCCCTGCAGAAAGCAGAAAAGAGGAGAGACCTTTTTCATTCTGAAGAAATAATTTTGGACTATGGTATTTATGGTAAGTCTGTCCAAGAACTTGAACAAATCAAGGTCAAGGGTGCAGATATTGTAACTTGTGTGCCAGTCCTGTTGTACAGTTACAGAGTTCTTGGCACACCTCTGAGATAACAACTGCTCTTCCAGTCTATTCTTAGGCATGGCCCAGGAGTCAACTTGACCCTGGGATTATTCCTTGTCAGCAATTTAAATGTGACCTTGGCATTGGCGAGCAAGGTGGGTTTCTAGTGCAGACATGGAGAGGATTGTCATTGTTCATTAACATAGCTGTGGTATCCTGTGCTAGAAAGCTAGAAGACAGGGAGTTTGTCTCAGATAAATCAATGCACATAGATGATAGATGTATAGAAACAGGTTGGTGTAAGATGACTGGGTAGCTAAGGGCAATGACCAGGTCAGATAGAATGACCAGGTCATGTTCACTAAGAATATCACAGTGGAAAGTGTTTCTGTCAAAAGAACAAAATGGTTGTGGGGCTACAGGAAGTGTGATTGCAGATAAAAGTGCCAACTACATAAAATTTTGGTTATGAGGGAGCAAGATTGATAGACTGATGGGCGGAAAGACATGAGGAGTTTAAAGAATAGACTTTTTTTTTTCCTAAAGCTATAGAATTACTAGAAGAAAAACACAGGAAAGACAAGCTTCCTTAAAATGAGTTTGAATAGACCATGAAATAGTTTTTCGGGGAAAGCAGAAAAAGCTATGATAACTACAGATTGTACAGATATACTGATTTTGGCTGGGATTGAGCTAATTTTCTTCATAGTAGCTTGTAGGGTGCTGTGTTTTCTATTTCTGATGAAAACAGCGCTGATAACACAGGGGTGTTTTAGTTATTAGTGAACAGCACTTTTACAGCATCAAGGCCTTTTCTGCTTTTCACTGTGCTCCTCCAGCGAGTGGTCTGTGGGAGCAGAAGAAGCTGGGAGGGAGCACTGCTGGGACAACTGAACCCAGCTGAGCAAAAGGATATTACATAGCATATGACATCATGCTCTCCAATAAAAGCAGAGGGTGACTTTGCCAGGGCTGCCATTTCTTGGGAACTGGCTGGGCATCAGGCAGCTGGTGGTGAGCTATCAGTACAGACTAGGGGATGAGGTATTAGAAAGCAGCCCTGAGGAAAGGACTTAGGGGTGCTGACAGACGAGAAGCTGGACATGAGCAGGCAGTGTGCACTTGCAGCCCACAAGGCCAATCACATCCTGGGCTCCATCAAAAGATGTGTTGCCAGCAGA
>VZRU01014268.1:165161-184645 GCA_013398155.1 Pedionomus torquatus
AGGTTGCCCAGGGAGGTGGTTGAGGCCCCTTCCCTGGAGATATTTAGGGTGAAGCTCGATGAGGCCCTGGGCAACCTGGTCTACTTGGGGGTGTCCCTGCAACTGTGGGGAGGTCGGACTAGATGACCTTTGGAGGTCCCTTCCAGCCTGGATGATTCTATGATTGCAGTTTTTGCATCCCTTATTTTTATTTTGAGTTTCTTTGGGATTCTTTGTTTGGTTGGTTGTTTTTTTTCCCCCCTCTTTTTCTTTTTTTTTATTAAACTGTCTCTATCTCAGCACTCAAGTTTTCTCACTTTGACTGTTTCAATTGTCTCCCCCATCCCGCTATGTGGGAATGAGGGAGCAACTCTGTGGGACTGAGCTGCTGGCCAGGGTTAGCCCACAACAACAACATCCAAAGTGCAAAAGGACAAAAAACCTATCCTGCCTGGAAAATTCTGTCCCTAGAAGCTTGTCTAGAACTACCAGAGACACAGGCATATTGGTAAAAAGATGTGAAAAAAATAGAGATGTGTGAACTATAGCTCAGAAAGTTACAAAACCTAGAGTGCTTCCAGTCATGTTGTCTGAATCACAAGAAAAAAATAGAATTAGTATCATTAAGCTTTATATAGAGACATTTGATATCGAGAGATAAAGTACTGCAGATTGTGTAGAAAGATTAAGAGTTAAGAGTGTATTCACCATTAAGCTGTGGAACATTAAAAGAAAAATGATAGTTTGTTATCAGAAGGTAATTATGTTCCTTCCAGACATTCTCACCTGGTGTAAATCAGCAGATTTCATTTGCAATAAGAAGTTTGGTGATTTATAAACAGAGAACTTGGCTCACTGTTTGTGTTCCGATGCTGTCCTTATAACACTGCTTGGGCTGGAAACATTCAGACTCATATTTTCCTGAATTTTAAGATACTATGGATTGTGAAATAGCTGGCAGCCTGGGAAGTACCATCTATCACTCCTGTTAGCTTAATGGAAAAGCTGGTTGACCACATAGCATACTTCACAAAAACAAGAAAATAGGAACTGATTTAAAATTCCAGTGAACAGGGAACAATGAGCCCTGTCTTAAGAGGTGCAAAACATGAACTGCTTTCTCTGGAAGAAAACAGGGCAGGTTTTGAACAAAAGAAAGAAACGGTTTCTCTAGGGCTTATTCCTGAAAAGAGCTGAAAATCTCCTAGGAAGAGTTGAGTGCTCCAGACTCTCACTGAATTCTTATGATTCTGTCTTTCCTTCTCTTACATCTCTAAAACAAGTACACAACATTGCACTTCTAAATTTGGAGGCAGTTATTTTTTTGGTCATAATGACATATAGTTTTATTTTCATTTCAAAATACTTGCTTTTAAAAACCATTAAAAAATTGTGCTTTGCAAGTTATCTGACAAAATGAAACTAATAATTTTGTTTGCTGCTAGTATCCTCCAAGCAGTAATGTGAACTGAGGTATCAATTATTTAGTACTATGCAACACTAATATGGATGTGGTGATTTCTCATTAATACTAACAACTTCAAGACTAATTCTCATTAGCTTGAAATAATTATTTAGCTGCTTAGTAAGTGATTAAATTCAAACAGAAGTATATAATGTGTTTACAAAAAAAGAATTGGTTGACTTTACAAAATGTTAATGACTTTATTCCTTAAAACTTATTGCTGAATTGGCCCATACATTTAAGGAATGTTCTTAAAGCTGTGGACTGCCTTTTTATTTAGTGTAGAAATTGCATCCAATTTGGAAAGGCATTTTGGATCTATCAGCTACAAATTAAGCAGCAATCACAAAAATAATAAACCCCAAAACAAATCCTAGAAGAATGCAATTTAGATTTTAATGGAAAAACAAAATTATTTGCCCATAATTGTTTGGCTAAGTCTGTTTGTATTTTCCCTTTATATGTATAATTTAGGCATTTAAAAGTTGGAAGCAGAGTAGCAGAAAGAAATCTTTTCACAAAGCGGAGTCCAGAAACTCAGTAGTTGGAAAGACAGAATCCTCAAGCAGACAAGAAGTTTGGATGGGACAGTCTCTGGGACTCTTTGAAAGCTTGAGGGTTTTTGTTGAGGAAGGAGCCTTTTTATTTTTGTGAATCATCACTTATCTTTCAGGTTTTTAGGACTAGGTGCTCAGCAATAATGAAAAGTATGGAGAAACAAGTGTGAAAATGGAGTGATGAGAACTGTTCTCTCTGTATTACAGTTTCCGTCTTGGATGATATACAGGGAGCTTAAGTGAGGAGTTCAGAAACAGATGCATGGATGCTATTAAAGCTTGTCTGCCAAAGCATTAAAACTAGAACTGTTCTTCTCCATAAAGGGCAGAAAAAAGAGGGCCTTCTAGCCATAAATTTGCCGGTAAAATACATGTGCACTGTATCATTTGGCTCAATAAAAAATGCAGCATGTGGCAAAATTTTAGACAGATAAATGTAATTAACACTGAAAGGCAGATGGCAAGGAAAAGGGACAGGAGAAGAAAAAAATACATAAGGATGGGATGCAGTGAAACTCTCTAATGTGCTCAAGGGACTGGGAAGCCTGCCATGTGAGGAAAGGCTGAGAGAAATGGCTTTGTTCGGTCCTGAGAAAAGAAGGCTTAGGGGAAACCTTGTCATCACAATCCAGTATTTAATGGGTGTCTACAATGAAGATAGAGACTCACTTTTTACAAGGAGTCACATGGAAAATATGAGGCAAATTACTCCTGGAGAGATTCTGATTGGAAGCAAGAGGAGTATTTTTACCATTGAGAACAATCGGGCATTGTTGGAAGGGAACGGTCTCTCCAGGGAAGCGGTGGATTCCTCATCATTGGATACTTTCAAGATTCAGCTGGACAAAGTGCTGGAGCATCTTGTCTAGACCATGCTTTTGCCATGAAAGGTTGGACCAGATGATCCTTGAGGTCCCTTCCAACCTGGTAGTCTATGATTCTATGATTCTATCAACATTGTAAATACTTTAAGAATTCCATCCTCATAGAGGACAATATTTAAATGCTTTCTTAATCAGAAGAATATGCTGCAGATTTTTTCCTGAATTAGAACCTTAATTTACAAATAAGGGCCAGTGTGTATTGGTTTATGCATTCACTGACATGCATTGTTGTTACCCAAAGTATAAATTTAAAGCATCCTGGTGTTAAGAAATGTGTTTAAGAGTGGCAGTTATACCATTTCGTAGAGGTATGCTAAGAAGTGTCAGTGCCCTGCATAACAAATCATGTTTATGTTACAGTCAGAAAGTAAACATTTGCATTTCAAACCCACACAAACTGTGGGTAATATGTTAGGGTTGCTCTAAGTCAGCCTTGCAAAAAGTTCTGGAGTCTGCATTGTGAGCAAGGTGACTGTTTTCGAACAACTAACATGTACTTCATTTCAACCGTAGCAACCTATGGTTAAGAGTGTCAAACAGTGGGGGCTTTTCAGCGCTTGGATTTAACGGAGAGAGAATGGCAAGGAGCATATTAGAAAAAGGGAGGAGTAAGGTGGCATTAAACTGGGATTTTAAAAAATGGAAAATCAAAGTATGAGGTTTCAGGCCTGTCAAAATGTTTAATTCTTCTTGTTCAAGCTGCAGATGGTTTGAGTCATCTTGTGCCAGAATTAACTTGGTGACACAGTAAAATAACCTTTCAGAAATACGTTTCCCATATTTTATTCATTGTTGCACTTTAGCTGAACCTATTCTTTGCATGAATAAGGTATTTGAGATCAGATGCCCTCTTCATACTTGCTTGGTGGGAATTAGAATGTGACTTGTTAAGAGCTAAGCCTAATTATGAAATTAAGGCATGAAATGTTGCTTTTGCTTACAGTGTGTTGTGCATCTTCATCTGTCTATGCAAAATAATTATGAAGTGTGCTAAAAATGAAACCTGTGTCTACTTCATGCAAACAATCTGGAATACCGCCTTCTGTGATATAATAAACGCAGGCTCATCTATAGAGAAGAAAAATATACCACATGTAAAATTCACCCAGTTGAACTGGAGATTTAATTTAATGCAAAAGGGTCTGTGCTACCATTTGGATGGCTCTTCAGATGCCGAAGTGTTGGGTATCAGTAAAAGTAAAAATTCTGATGTGGCCACTGGAACATTCCCAGAGGTTTAGCAGGTCAAGGTGCTGACTAAAAACCATAGAGAGAACATCAAAAGTCGCCTGTTCAAGAGGTGGTGTGTTTTATTCCTTCTATGAGGAATTCTTTTGGCCGTCTACCAGCCAGTCAGCTTACACTGCTGGCAGGGGCTGTAGAGGGTCCTATGTAGAGCAGAGAAGATTAGAGCAGAGCAGAGAAGATTAGAGCACGGTTCTTTGCAACATCTGAAAGTTGTCCTGCATAGCTGGGAGACAGATTTTGAACAGGTTTTTGACATTGCTTGTGTCAGTTTTGTTTAGTATAATGTTTCCCTTTAAAGTGGCATCTAGGCTTTTCATAAAGATGCACATAAAGAACAGGATCTGCTTTCAACCCTGAGTATTACTGGTTCAAATAGCTGTTAATGGAATAATATGTGCATATATGTTTTCACAATGCACACATCTCATTATACAATTAATTAAAAATACAATATTTATCCAATGCAAGCTGCATACATATTCAAGTTGTTTCAGTAAAAAGATTATTCTGAATTTTAAATTAATTTGAGATGTTTTTTATATCACAAAAGGATTCTTTATGCTTCAGATGAAGGATTTTATTCAAGCAGATGACATCTTTCAAATCAGAAGCAGCATTTTAAGTTCAAGTGCTACATTTTGGTCTGAGGCAGGTGATTACTTTTATAAATCAGCTGTAAAAGGTAATCCTGAAAGCTCTCCATAAATAATAACCAAGACTGAAATTTTCTGTGTAGTGTGTGTGTATAATGGGAGGAAAATAGAGTTGAGGGAAATGGAGTTGAGGTTAAATGACTTTCTTCATGTAGCTAAATGGGCGTTTCTGCCATGGAAATCAAATGAGGGGTATACATATGGAAAGAGGGCAAGATCTGGTACCAGCTTTGCAAATGCTTCAAAAAATTATGCTGAGCAGCCCAGTCTGTTACAGCTTTTGAACAAAATCTGGAGGAGTGTTCATAACAAGTATAGCACAATTTACATATTTTTCAGTTGTCAGACGCTGTGTGCCACAAGCTAACAGGGATGACTGGGTAGTATGGAAATCTGCTGAAAAATTGTCCAAATAGATTTCAGTTCAGCATGTTCCCCCATTATTGCCTCTGAACACTTGTACAAGTAAAACTTTCTTTGGAGCTGGTGAATTGTAAACCTTCACAAAAGGTTTATTTAATCAGTGCTGTATTTGTGCCAACGTGGAACATAGTTTAGCACAATTAGGTCACATAGTCAGGAAACGGTAATGCTATTTATTGCATGATTTGGATAACTATTCATGAAGCTGTAGTAGTGAAGTCTTAGCTTTTGGGCTGATATAGCCAACAATTGCAAATAAACACAGCTCAAACACCTTTTGGAAGTAATTTCTCTAAATTTTCGAGTAAATTGCTTCTCATATTCTGGAGAATGCTATCTATTTTTCCTGTATTGGAATGTTACCAAAGTATAAATAAAATAATTAAAATAGAGCTATTAAGGCTGGGTCTCATTCAGATATTGTATGGAGTAAGTGTGAATAAAGTCATCTGTAATCTTTCGGACCGCTTCATGAGTGGCATAAAGGCAAAATTTATTGAATTAGTAATATGTTTTGATTCAATATTTCAGTTATTGCTTCTTCAACATGGTTCTCCTTAAAATTAAATTTTAAAGATAAATATAAAAGTGTTATGTTACCTGTCATGTATCTGGATGTGGTTCAGATTACATGTAAGTGGAATCCTGTCATAGCTGTATAAGTATAGCATTACAAAGGACACTCAGCAAATAGTTCCCACAAATCCAGGAGAAACTCTTTCCGCTATTATATAAAATGGTATTTTCACACCAAACACAGCGGTTTCTCCTTCACTTAATGTCTCGATATTTTCCATTTTCCCTTGTTTCTTTGTGGACTTACGTTAGCAGAAAGATACAAAAACTATTGAGAACACTCACTTTCATGATGTAGAGAGTAATGAAAAGCAAAAATCATTTTCTTAAGCAACAGGATGTTTATTATTAAGACTGATGAAAAAAAAGGAAATTATTTCCCCTGAAAAAAAAAGGTTGAAAAAATAACCCTTAATGAAGATGAGAAGGCAAGTCTCCCAAATTTTTGTGGTCAAGAATTGACGGAAAATTCCATTTGAGAAACTGCAGTGGAATTTTTAAGCTTTCCAGCTATGGCCATGGAAGCCTTTGGTCAATGGGGAAAAAGGAAAATGGACAGGAACCTTCCAGAGCGGTGTTTGGGGAGTCATCACTTTGATTTTTCCTAGAAGAAAAGTGTTAGAAAATTTTTCCAATTACAAGTTCCAGGCCTGCTTTATTTGTTATTCTTACAGTCACAACTGTCCACTCTCAGAATTCCACAGTCATGCTAGAGAATAGATACACATTTATTTTCATAATAAAAATTTGTTTTCCCTGCTCTATCAAGTTCTTTATTGTGCAAGCTTTCAACACCCATTCCTTTTTAACCCCTTAACAATCCATGTCTATGTTACTGCTTTTGATCACCACATTTCTGTCACTCACCCTTTGTAGATATTTCAAATTTTGTGTGTTCCTTTGTTCCTCTAGCAGTTTTTCTTACCTTGCAAGGGTAACAGCTTTACTTCAGCATCTCAAAAACGTTGCAAAAGTTCATGAAAAATTGTCGCTGTGGTGAATCGTGAAGAATTTCACAACACTTAAAATAGTGACCAGCCACTGATCATATATGTAGTAATTAAGGACCTAAAAGATTAGGTGGCTTTCTGAAGCACTCATTTAGGAGATTAACGTTTTTCATAGTTGTCTGTATTTGAGAAAATGATATATTTGAGAAGTTGATACAATTGTTGAGATACAATTCTTTCAGCAGTTTTTGAGGTACATTTTGTGTTTAAAGAACACCTTTTTATTGTTTAAAAATACATAGAGCTACTTTTATTTTTTTTTATTTTGAACAGAACTGCAGCAAAATGTTTCAAGCTTGAAACTCAGATCTTCACATAGATTCTTTTATATAAGGAATCAGTGCTTTTCTTGATTTGAGGGAAAAATAAAAATAGTCATACATGATTGAAAAGCCATTTTTCACTTGCCTGGCTTGACACAAAGCTCACAGAAAATGTAAATTTACTCACTAACATTCAACTCAGTGAATGAAGAACTTCAAAGTCTAACTGGAGCATTTAAAAATCAACTTATTATGCAAGGGCTCTTCCCTCTCTCCTTTCTTTTTCTTAGTAGAGGAACAAAATACTTGGTAATCTGCTGCTATTAACTTTTAAGTTCCTCACCACTGAAATGTCAAAATATAATACAAAAGAAAGTTTCTAATAACTATTCCAACTTCCATGGTTGTTTTTTTTTTTTCTAGTGAAGTATGTAGATTATTACTGCTTCAAGTTGTGGAACATAGCAAGTAGAGCTAGTTTGGGAATCAAATAAAATTTTGTTTAACCTTTTATTGGAAAATAATTTCTTAGGCTCAGAAAGAGGACTGTCATCAAAAGGAGAGACACAGAATAGCCAATAGCCTGGATATCTGAAGACAACTTTCAAGTCTTTGCTGTGCTTGATTAATGCTGCTGGTATAGAGCATGTTTATCTAATGTAAAGGCTTTATCATTGGCCTTACTTTTGCTTGCATGGGCATCTGCATGTCCTTTTTCTCTCCTCTGTCTTCCTTGCATATTTTTATCTGGAATATTTAAATTGGAATATTTAAAAATGTGAAAATATTCTGTGGGACAGGGAAACAGTTTCCAGCCCAGCACTTTAAAGAAAAATTACAGAATATACATGGTGTCTACATTAATATTACTTTTGGCACCTTACCATCACATGAACACCATCTTTTTTTCTTTTTATTTTTCCCCAGTCTCCATAGCCATGTAGAATAGTAAGGCTTAAAGTGCCCCAGCATTATAAGTTCTATACAATTCCAGTTGAAGTTAATCACCACTGGCAAAATTATTGTTATGGTGCAGACTAGTTTTAGATTTAGGAGAAAGTGATAATACTTGAGAATAGGATTAAAACTGACAAGGTGAACATCTAAAGAGCATTGACCCATTTTTGAGGTGTGCTTTAGTACCAGCTGAATTGTTTCTTTTAAGTGTTGCTTAGCACGGATCATCTAGTCCCACTGCCTGACCACTTTAGGGCTGATCAAAACTTAAAGCATGTTATTATGGGCATTGTCCAAATGCCTCTTAAACAGTGACAGGCTTGGGACATCGACTGCTTCTCTTAGAAGTCTGTTCCAGTGTTTGAACACACTCTCAGCAAGAAATGCTTCCTAAAGTCAAGTCTGAACTTCCCTTGTCACAGCTTTGAAGTATTCTCACTGTCCGTGGAGTCCAAGGAGAAGACCTCAGCACCTCCCTCTCCATGCTCCCTCCTCAGGAAGCTGTAGAGAGCAATAAGGTATCCCCTCAGCCTCCTTTTCCTTAAACTAGATAAACAAGGAGTCCTCCGCCACTCCTCAGAGGACATGCCTTCCAGCCCTTTTACTAGCTTTCTTTATGCTCCTCTGGTCTCATTCAAGGACAAGCCACTCCTCTCCCAATTTATACTTGTGCCTGACATTACTCCATCCTAGGTGCAGAATCCAGCATTTGTTCTTGTTCATGCCATGAATAATTAGGGACAGCATGATGATATTCTTAATAGGCACGGTCTATCCTGGGCAGAAGTCCCTTGTAGGGTAAAGGTGCAAACCTTATAGGACTATGAATCTCCTGAACTTTTCCATTTGCTGGAAAACTTATATTGGAAAAAATATTCTGGAAAACCAGAATAATTGAATTTGTGAATGCAAGCTTCATAATTTATCCTTTTGTGGAGTGGGTTCTACTGAAACTGAGTATGTATAGTGAATTCTGTACTTACAGCTTCGTATCTTATCCACTGAATATAGATTAAATTAACACAGTCAGGGTCCAATGTCTACCAAACTTTGACAATATGTCCGTAAGTCTTGCCGCAGGCATGGTGGGGCAAGTAATTCTCCGTAGCTGTTCATACAAGGAATCCGCTGCCTTTTGCGCCAGTAGCCCAAAGATACATGTTGCTGGAGCGCACACGAGGCACGTAGCCTTTGCTCAGACTGTGCATGCAAATTATTATGAGGATAGATACCCCCTAGAAAATAATGAGAAAACAATTAATCTATTGCACTAGGGGCTTAGGGCGGGAGCCAGCCAACTGTTGCACATCCATAGAATCACCCAGCCCTAAGAAAGTATGTCTTAATGATTTAATTACTTTTCTCATCTGAGTGGATATTGTAATTCTGATTACAGAAGCTGAGGATGAACACGCTTAAAACTAATAAATACAAAGTGCATTCATCTGAAATGAACATCATCAGCACTCACAATGAAATTTCATTTATGGGCATTGTTTCATTAAATGTAACCTCTAGCTTATTACAGGCACATTATTTTTCATTTTTTATGCATGATGTCATTCCTTTATTTAAACAGACCATGGTAAATATTTTATGAAACCATTAAAGGAACAAATAATAAATTTCTGCATTAAAAATGGATCTGTGAAAGTGTCTGGCAACTAAAATACAAACAAACAAGTAAACAAAAAGAGTGGAATTATGTTGCAATCTGTCAGAAATTCTCCTGGAGTTTTGTCTGTGATTTGGCCACTCTTCCTTTATTTCTCATTTTGTTGGCCTATTGATATGAGATGTGTAAAATGGTAGAAATATGTGAGCTACCTTGGGGCAGAATATGATGATCCTGTTCTACCTTAGACTTTTAGAGGATGCTAATTGCATGCTGGGCTTTTTGTTTCCCCCAAAGCTCTGTTTCATGTTTTTAATTGGAGATTTTTAACTTTTAAAGCATTTGCTGTGCGCACTGGCAAGTACTTTTAAGAGCCATGTCCTATGTACTGAGGCAATTGTGCAGATTAGCTAAAAGAGTCATTAAGCATATCTGCTTGCACAAGACTGTCATAATCCAGTCTCCTAGCATAATTTTATGGCTGCTGAAAAAGGCAGGATACAGATGGGGTGTTGAATTTGCAGCTTAGCACCTCCTGTGAATCCCATTGATTTCAGCAAGAGCTGAGAGAATTCTTCAATTTGCAAAATCTGGCCCCTCAAAAGATAGCAATTAATCTAATGGCAAACCCTATAGTCTTTACGCAGAGGAAACTCACACGGAACTTATTGAGAGCTCAATACAGTTATACTGAAATTAAGGGAAAGATACCTATTGACTTCATAGAGAGCTGGATCAAGTAACTAATTAGTAAAATGTGATCCTGCAAAAAGCTGGGCCAATGCTCCTTCATCTCTCAGAGGGGATGGTTGTGGTGATGGTGAGAAAAATTCATTGTACTCAGCATGTTCCAGCGCTGCTCTGTACCTGAGAGGTTTAAATCTTAAATGAATGAAATGCAAGAGACATTTTCTTCGCGCTCCAGAAAAAAAAAGAAAAAAACCAACAGTGACAGAAATCTGAATACAGAGATTTCAGTTTCAGTACTAATGTGTCATTGCCAGGTGTTGCTTTTCAATTTTCTCCTTGCAGAAAGGAATAGCTTTGTCAAGGTCATGCCAGAAATAAATAATTTCTCTGTTTCAGCAAGGTCTTGGTAAAGCAACAGTAATCAGGACCTACTGTAAATTAGGGTTTCTTTCTAAGGAAGGGATTCTTATTTCAAATGACCTCTTGATTCTTTTTCTTCTTCTGTTTTTAACATCTAAGTGATTTGCTAACTTCTCACATTTCAAGGTCATAATTAAGAATGCTGATTACATTGACATCATTCTCAACACTGAAGAATGTGAACAGGAGTGCACTCACTGCTTTTTAAATACTTTTGTACCAACCTCTATAAATAAACATAATTAATAGAACTTGAGAAATAAAACAGGGCACAGTCCCTTCTCAGAAGGTGCAAGGTTGAGAGTGTAGATCTTCATGCATCGAGAAGAGCATGTAGCTGGTAATATGTTGCCTTCAAAAGAGAATAACCTGTGTTTGTGACAAGGCTTGGGCTTGATGAGAGTAAATGGCTGCCACTCTGATACCATTATTTCTTCAAAGTACACATTAATACCTTTTAAATGCAAGTCATGACTCTCATTAATGCCATTATTATGAATTACTGAGACCTCCATCCATTAGCTTGGTCACAATGTTCTTAATTAATAGGTGACCTATCTTAAACTAGATATTGTATTTTACATAGATTGTCTGCTGATAACCCGAGACAAATACTAATGCATAATTAATTTTATTTTTTAATTAATTCTCAATATATGATGCTGTATGGATTCAAAAGCAGAAAGGTACTAATTAGAGTTTTGTTTAAATTAGCCTTGCATATGCTAAGTGCATTCCGTAGTGCTTAGTGCAACAGAACTGGTGACCAGGAGGATAGTTGCAAACTTCTGATGAGGTTACAAATATGGCTCAATAGTATCGTTAACTGTTATCAGAGCTGCTCAAGAAGGAAAACTGCAGAGCCGTTTTTCCATAGTCCTTTTTCTCATTGTGCAGTGTACTATTTTCCAACTGCTATCCTAAAACAGTTTCAGATCAGTAATGAGCTTAAGGGTTGGAGATACTACAGTAGTGGTCTGTAACTGCCAAGGAAAGCAAGAACGGTTTAATTCAGCCACAACTTTATCTATCACTTGCAAGACATTGCTAGTATGTCCCATTCTGTGACTTTTCAACTGGTAGATTGTGATCTTCTCTAGGATTCTCTCTGTGCTGCCTCCCTACCCTGACCTGTTTTCCTCCTGCTGTCTTTACAGAGCTCCACAGAACACTTTTTTCATGCAGTTTTCCCTATTATTTGACAGAGCCACCATTATGTTCTTGAAGGCCATCAATAAAAGCTAGATTTTGGCCTGTCCTTTCTCCGTCTTGCATGATATGACTCAGGTATGCCTTCAAGACCAAGGGTGCTCTCTAGCCTGGGCCTCCATCCGTTGTCCACGTTCCACAGGCCAGCTCTGCTCGCCCCCTCTTGTGGAGAGGAACATACTGAAAAATATGAGATTTGGATGTTGATAATGAAAGCTGTATAAGTAGCAATCTTCACAAGGCATTTTTTAAGAGTTATGAATGTTCAGCATATTAAGAGACTGTATGGTTGGACTCGATGACCTCTGAAGTCCCTTCCAACCATGACCATTCTGTGATTCTGTGATTTTTAGAGGGAAACATCTGTTCATGTGACATCATTCAAAAAATCTGGAGTATGGAAACAGTGGCTAACATTTAGAGAATAACTGCTGGGAGATTTTCAGTTTGTTTAGATTTTGTTTGTTCTGTTTTTTTCCTCCCATAGATCTTCTTCAAGGACTTGAAGGGTTTCTAATTATCCCAGGCAAGTGATCCTGGCATTGGATTAGATGTCCTCAGTAGAAAACAATAAAATACCATATTAGTAAAGTGACAGTCATGAAGAGCTACCTACCTGGAATTAAAGTATCATGCTGTGTCATTCCAATTGAAGATTTTCATTCAGTGCTAAAGTAAGTTTACATTATGGATGCGAAAGGAATTTTCGTATAATTACTCAAATGGCAGAATTCTTGTAAGGGTTTGCTTTGGGTTTTTTTTTTGCATTCAGAAGAAAAAGAACTATTTTTTTTTAATTTTCAAAGGAAAGGTTTGGTAATGACCACAGTTGGAAACACGAACTTTTACTTTGGATGACAGTGTAAATTGTTCAAGCTGAAAAATTTATTTTTATCAGTAGAATGGCTATGCTTTGGAATGCATATTTAAGAAAAAAATCATGATTTTCATATTTGCTGTCAAAAAGAATCACTAGTTTTTCTGTTATGTGATACTGCATGTACTGAGGTTAGTGCAATCTAAGTCTTTCTGTGTATGTTAAAATTGTATCAGAACAGAGCCAATGGAGGAAAAAAAGATTCTGCTTTTTATAATAGCTCTTTGAAAAAAATACCCCACACTATGGTCAGATCCAATTCATGTGTCTTCATTTTAAAAATAATCTTACAGTATCTCTTTCACCTTAAAACAATCAAATGTAATGATATAGCACAGACCACAGCAATACTAAATACCCTATTTATTCGTGGGTTGAAAGTACTGTTGCTCATCATCTGGCACCATTTTTGTAGAATAACAGCTTCCAAGCAAAGCATTTTATTAATTCTGTTACAGGAGGGCATTTCTCTGCTCTCATTTATGTCACAGAAACCACCATGAAATTAGTAGGCTTGAACAGCATTAGATGGTAGGAAAGTATGTCCCTGCAATCATGCTGCAGCGTCTTGTGAGCGATTTTCTATATGTGGTTCATCTATTATCTAAAGAGAATAAGATAATATTGCCTCTTCCCTCTTTATTTGATGTTCTGCACTGAACTCTAACTTTTGGATCAGCAAAACTCGAAGGGCTTGCTTTTTCACTACTGTCATGGTGGCTGCAGCATAAAGGGCTAAAGATTTCCTCCCCTCCTGATTCAAAACCATGTACCTTTCCTCATTGTACATCTTCTGGTCAGCCTTTGAAGGTGGCAGCCTCCTTTGTGGGGCAGGCTAGGAGATGAGAAGGTCTTTGACATTGATAAAGTCTTCTGCTGTACTTTGCTTCTATATTTGTAGTAAGGGAGAAAAGGGAGTTCGTAGCCATAATTTTATCTCACCTGTGGCTTTTTAGAGGATAATATATGGCAATGTAACTCATAAGATTGCCATGCAAAAAGGAATGACCAACTGATGTCAAAAACCTGTTGGGAAGTTAGGCATAGTCAACCAGATCTGATCTCAGTTACATTGCTAGGAATGTAAAGATATGTTTGCAGAGACGGAGAGGAGACCAGAATCCAGCACTTACAATTAACATATATCATGCAAATTAACAGCTTAATTTCTGAGTTACCAGACACATTTGTCCTAGATATAATGATATGATCATGCAGTAAAGTCCAAACTATTTTTGTTCATTATGCCAATCAGAGCTTATTTTTCACCATCCAATATAGGTAAAAGTAACAGAAATAATTTACAGTTATGAATGATTCACTACCAGGAAATAAAATTCAAAGATGAGGGTTAGTTTTGGCTATTTGTTAAGCAGAAAAAACTGTCTTGTAGTATGAAATAGCTGTCCTGTTCAGGTGTCACAATAAATTTATCACCTCCAATAAAATGTAGAAAGTATTGTTTTTCTAATGTTAGTGAAAGATGATGTCCATTTAAATTAGATTTTTCATTCATTTCTAATTGGCTTAAAATCTGGTTTAGCTACAGCTCTTTCACTCATAACTTGTTTAAAGGATTCTAATTCTCATAGATAAATAGGCATCCTGACGTTTTTCATTTTCATCCATCATTAAGTTTCTTACGGCTGAGGTTGCCAGTTGTGCATTGCCTTTCCATTGTGCTATCAACTTCTGAAGTAACTGGGTTCAGATTGGATCCATTTATTTCATTCAATGCTTTATCTGCCTCTTTCCCCCACTTTTTTAAGCACTGCCGAGGGTCATATTGAAAACCTATCTCCAATTCCAACTGAAATCAACCAGGAAATGGCTTTATTTTGCTTTTAACTGCGTTTGAAATCAAACAAGACTGCATCATTTTATAAAATGGTCATTTACAATACAGTGGCTTGTATGCGATGTTGAAAGCACCCTAAATTTCCTGTATATGCCTGTTTTTCATTTTATTCATTTAGAATTGTTTCAGAAATAGAAAATTCATTAAAAAATGCATATTTTTTTGGAAACGAGACATTGCTGTCAACTGGAAAGAAGGAACATGCGTCCTTTAGATGGATAAGAGTAATAGTCTCTGAAGGGCAAAATAAATCAAAAGACCATTCCTTTCCAGTAGCACCAAGACTGAAAGAGAATTTCAGCCTGCAGAGGCAGTTTGTGTGTTTTGATACTCTGTTTTCAATAAAGGGGAAAACCGAACGGGAGATTCAGAATTAGAAATTCCTCATACTTTGCCTTTATTTACAAACGCATTTCCTTAAGGACTGCTTTCTGAGGCAATCTGTAATATGTTTTCATCCTGCTTTAATCCTTATCCCTGTTTGCAGTGATCCAGGGCAGCCATGAGGGTGATTGTTAAAGTCTGGGACTTTGAAGAAACAGGGCTCATTCTAGATTTGTAGGTATGTAACTTAATGATATCTTGTACAAGTGTGAAGAGAATGGAGCAATGACTGTAGGTTAAGTTTTCCTGACACTGTGGGACCACTGGAGGATGGAAATTTTTATTCAATATTTTACCTGGTTCTTGTACTCTTTTTTTTTCTTTAACTTCCTGTGGTGATTATTGAGAAGGGCAGTCTATAAGATGTGTATGTGGAAACTTGTTATTCGTGAAATTCCTGGTTTTTAAAAATGGGCTGTCCTTCAGCAAAGCATTTCTTTTTTATTTCAGATGAGAGTGGAATTAGACATAGACATATTAAACACATTAGATCAGTCTATTAAAGAGACAATAAATCAATCAGTTATGTTTTATAGCAGTTTCTATATCTTTCTCTGTACCCCCTCTCTTTATCTTCACTTTTTAATGGAACTAATTTTGTTAAAAGGAGATGTTAGGAAATTACCTCAATTATCTTGCATGAGACAGTCAAGAATGTAGATGCTAAAGCAAAAAGCCTTATATGTAGATCTAATAAATCAATAGAAGTTTTAATATCTGCGGTGCAGATCAGGCTCCTTTTATGAAATTTAGAAGATGAGTCGCAATTTTAGTGTTGTCTCAGGCTGTTTTCTTGTTAACAGTCCACTGAGGAATATGGCATTTCCCATCTGCTCATGAAATAGTCACCAGGTCTACCTCAGAAATGTCATCTGGCTCACTGCGCTCGGTTCAACGTGTGCCCTGGATACAAACTGGCTCAGGACTCTCCGATGTTTTCACTGTCGGCTTTTCGAAAGCTTTTTCATTTCGTACATGCTCTGTTCCTCATAATTTTTCACCAAGAGTCTGTGGCTGTAAGAACAGAAGGACCATTGGCCTGAATCACTACTGCAGTTCACAGCAGTTCCAAATTTTGGGGAATTTTCTATGTATGCCAGCAGGACATGAACATTCATGCACTGGTAGGGCTACTATCAGCATAATTGTAGCCTGTTCTGTAGGGTCTCCAGTCTGCGGAGCAAACCTAGAAGAGAGCATGCAGTCGATGCCATCATATCAATGTCCTCAGGAAGAGAACAGAGGACCTCCAGGGCTGAATGAATTTTCACAAATAATTGCAAGATGCTCACATTGGCTCCCAGCTCTCTGTGTGAAACATGTTCAACTGTGTGTCGGTGACGATAAAGGAGAGGAGGTTGGGGGAGGATAATATATTTGTCTTTTGTGCATGACTTTCTTTCATTCATCCCATGCTGCCCTTCATAAGCCACAAATTCACAGACATCTGGCATGAGCTCCTTGACGTCTGGCAAGGGAGTAGCACAGGAAAAGGAAAGATGAACGGAACCAAGCCTGATATTTCATAAGCGGTTTACAGAACATTAAGGGGAATATTTTGTTCCAGTAGATTTTAGAATTCCTTGCAAATAAAGCTGAACACAGAAGCAGTGCATTTTAGGTTTTGGAGACTTTGATCCCTTAACTCTTTTCTACTGATTTATTTGAGTGAATTTCAGATTTTAAATTGCACCTCCTATAATGATTGAATGCACTTTCTATGTACCCAGTATTTACGGTGCAGCTGTTGGCAATGTTAATGTGAAAAGCACATCTCCTGAACATTGTCAAGTTCTTATTGTCACCTTTAGTTCCCTGGGAGATGGGGACAGAATTTTATTTCAGATTAAAAGGAAGAAAACTGTTACCTTTCAGGGAAAACACATATTTATGTTTCTGGATGTCTCTAAAGTGACTCAGACAAGGAGACACATATTTGAGTTATTGTTGCTAGATTTTATTATGCTTGGTGCCTGGGTGGCTATACTATATTTTATGCTGCAAGGTTTAGAGTTGTTTTGGAAGGGAAAAGAAGGCAAGCATTTTTTGGATCTTGATGAGGATGATAAAATGCAAATTCTAAGGGCAAAATTCAGAGGTGATGCCATTGGGAATGTAAGTTCAATTTCTCATACAAGACAGTCATTTAAATTCAGGCCTCATCTCTTATCTCTTTTCCACCTATGTATATCTGTTTTTTTTTAAATAAGTAACTATGTGCAAATTTGTGAAATGTATATTCTGGTAATCTATAAAAGCTATGAATTAAAATATGATGATAACAAAGCGAGGCTCAAACCTATCGCTTATAGGTATCTGACTTGCTGCTAGGCTTTATGTGCCTTACCAGTAAGTTTTCCTAAGGCAAATACGTAAATTGCTGGTGTGGCCAGTAGACAGAGCAGAAGCTTCTCAAGGACTCCTGAGGGAGAATCTGCCAGTCTCATCCTAGGTACCGAATTACACAAATGACTTCTCTCCCTGGAAAGCCTTTATGATCACCTACCTTGCCTTGCTAACACTACAAAACTTATTTTTGAAGGTCTGCCTCATTAGGCCTCTGAAATTTAGGAGGGAGTTTGGTGCAAGAAAGATGAACTTGATCCTACCCTAATTGCGTCTCCAAGGGAGTCGTAGTGAATACAAGGAGAACATGTAACTGTGAGCCAAGGGTTCCCAAAGAACTGTTTCTCCTGGCTCAGGCTGTGACACTGCAAATAGGGTCACCAGCCCAACAGAAATTCAATTGCTAATTCAGGCTCCCAGCTAAAAGCAGGGTCAAAAGCCCAAATATGAAACCTAATTAGACATTGAGTATATGCAAAATAGAGCTCCTCCTTCCTTTCCTATCCAACATAATGTTATATATACATTTAACAGCACAGTGGTAGTATGAATTACTGAAGCACTTTGAATTAATTAGCAATAGTGTGAAGACTTTGTGTCTAAAAATGATAATATTTGATGGAAATATAGGACCTTATGTAATTATTCGATATCATTGTAAATAACAACAACAAAAAATCTCAAGAAGGTCCACTTGTGCCTCTTAACTGGTGCATATGCAATGACTTATAATAAAATCTCTCTTTTTTTGGAGGAAAGCAAAGGCAAGCAATATAGCACATTATATGAGAAGATTTATGTGACTTGTTTTGACTATGGGTTTGCTCTGCAAGGCAATATAAACATAAGCATGCACACGTATGTATGTGCATGCACAAACACATCTTAAGAGCTTCTAGCTTGATAGGGAGAGATGTTGATCATCAAATAAAGCTTACCCGTTAGTAAATTTGATCAATATCTCTTAATTAAATGGTTTAGTAATGATAGTATCACGAAAAGGGAGAACTAACCTGTGGATTGCTAGATATATGTGATAAAATTCCTCAAGTAGGGATAGTATATGCACTGCCATGATCTGGTTGTTCCTCAGTGGGTTCCTGGATCACAAGTGATGCCCAGGGAAGCTCCATTGTTACAAAACTTTTGTGAGTTAGCACAAACTCCAGTTGCTAGGGCCTTGTAGGCCATCTTGACCCCAAGGAAATCTTGACCCTTCTGTTGACATGTACTTGGTTTTCTTTGTGGATGCAAGTCTTCCTAGTGTTTTCTCCCCTTCTGAACAGTCTTGTTAAAAACTGCGTGTGCACCAGCGTGCTTTTAGTGTTATGAAAAAACTAGTAAAGTGCCATTTAAAATTAATGTGGGCGTGGTTACTGTCAACTTCTCATTCAACAGCAATGCAGTTGTTTTTTTCTGAAGGAGATTTTTTCCATTAACTTAAGAGGTAGAGTATTCTTTTGTTTCACATTACAGTGCTTTGTGGTGATGCACAAGCTCTGAATTATTTGTGTAATCAACTGAGGAACAGTGTGTATTAGACTCTCAAGGAACCCTCTTTAGCAAACCTATGTGGTTTATGACTCCCGAGCGGGCTTTCTCAGGGCTTGATATGTACTGCTTTGTAACACTGCTATGATATGCATCTAGTGTTTGGATTTAGGTTATCCTTTTTGTGGGAAGACACGCCTGAAGCTAAAAAAAAAAATTAATTATGAACATTTTTTTCTAGTAGAAATGAAATAAAGATGAAATACCTCCAGCGTTCTTGGGGCCCAAGTTCACTCTTTGAAGAAACAGGTCTGTCCTAGTAAAACTGAAGTGTATACAGTAGAAGCTAACTAGTATATAGGCTCCCTCATAATCAGTAGAGAGGGTGATTCATTCTGTGATAAATTTCAAAGACAGAAGTGCTCTTACTTCATAGTAAAATTAATTTTTACTTGTTATGAACATAACTAGAAATTCTCAAAAAATTATGGAATATGGACTGTGAAGGAAAAACGGTAGAACGCTATCAGTAATGCTGTCTTTGAAAATTTACAGTTTAGTACATCAGCATGAAGAAGC
>VZRU01014268.1:184689-250850 GCA_013398155.1 Pedionomus torquatus
CCTGGTGGATTTAAACTCACTTGTATCCAAACCTAGATATTTAATTTAGATAAACTTCAAACTGGTACAAGTGAATTGAACTTTGTATGGAATAGCTAAGGAATTCATTTGACATTTCTAGAAATAAAAAAGAAATCATATAATACACTATAGATATAGATATAATACACTATAGATATTTGCTATAACGAAATTCCAGACTGGCAAAACTGGCAAGAGCTTTCTTTCACTATTCCCCCCTCCCCCCTTTCTTCTGTTACTGAAGGTCTTCGTTTTCTACCAAAACACTCACAAGAGTGTACATGCCCTGGCTTTTCATTTATTTCATTATTTCAGGTTGCGTCAAGTTTCAGTTTGGATGAAAAATAATGAAAATAGCGTTTATCAGTTATTTCCTGTAACAGATAGCTCTTGGAGGAGCTTGTACATTGCTCAGCTGCAGTTATGGTTGAGAAAAAAAAATATTAAAATGTCATGCAGTAAGCCAAAAGCTAAGTTTCATCCAGGGTGAGAAATTATTTATGAACTTAACATTTAGCACTAGAAAGTGTCCTTCAGCACCCACTCTCCAAGGTGGTATTTTATTTTCTGGGGCTAGATGGCGCTGCAGTATATAAAATTCACGTTCCTGCCACCCAGCAGAAGGTTCTGTGCTTCAAGCGTGTGGAGTTGCAGGCAGACCTCCCCCCCGTGCTTGGGAAAGAAAGAAGCCTTTCCTACATACAGACATTTAGTTCTTTGTTTCCCTACCGACAAACAAAAAGATAACTCTTCTTGTTTTATTTTTAAGGTTATTATAAGTTCCCTTTTCACTTGGTAGATATTCTCTTCTAGAGAAGTTTTTTACACATGGAGTATTATATTTATGCCACAAATAGAACACGTGCATGACACCCGCATACATTTTCTGTGAACATTAGGCTGGTTTTTACTCTGGAGAAGAAGGCAGCAGAGAGGAAGAGGTTGTGTTGTTCCCTGGGATCGTCTGTATTTCTGTTACGGGACATGAGGACTTTCAGTCTAAAGATCTGGATATGTTGAGATTTACCAAGGTTACTGTCAAACACCACTCATGATACGATGATACTCTGTTATGTCCCTAGAAAAGCAGGACCTTCTTTCTGCTGTGTAAATCCTCTATGCCTCCTTCTTTGTCTTCTAGTTTATCCCCTCCTCTGTGGGGTTCAAGCTATGGCAACGCATTTCTGTTTCAGTACAGGGAAGAAGTGACTGTACCTGAGTCCCCACCCACATCCTCTGCCCCAAAGGTGCAAGATGAGACGAGATGAGATGAGGTCTTCATACCACCTTGTGGTGAAACTTGAACAGACCAGTGATGGCCTCTCGGAACAGGGAATAGTTCCTCTAAAAGACTAAATTGGGTCTCCATTAGATTAGGAATGAGTTATTGAGGAGAGACAGACATCACAATCTATCATCCCTGAAAACCCAATGACCCCATGGCTGAGCTGTGTAACCATGCCTGCTGCCACTGTAACTTTCTGTGAAAGATTCAGTTATTGACCAGGCTTTGGAGTGAAGGTCAAATATGGGAGTTATAAGGAGGTGGTCCTGTGGCCTTAAATGACCACAGAAAGTTTTCTGTAAATTAACTGCCAAGCTTTCAACACCAACCAGAGGTGCTGTTCAAGTGCAACTGGGCAGAAGTAAGGGAAGACGTGCACTGACCTGCAGTGATTGTGCTGTCCTTCATTTAAGGACAGCTATGTAGGAGCAATAAATATGGAATGTTGCTTGAACATCATCTTTAAATTAGTCTGCTAAAAGTGTTATTCTGAGTACTGTACGTACTCCTTTGTTTTGGGAATAGAAATGAGTTTCACTCAGATACCACAAGCTACTTTCTTTGAAAGCTTGCTGGAGTTACTGATAACTGCTTATGAGTTTTTACATAAGTAGTCTAAGGTTAATAATGTTTTGTGAAAACACAGATCAGGTGTTGGTCTTCAGAAAAGAGTTAAAGTTCAGGAGAGAGAGTTGTGAAGAAAGTTGTTATTTATTATGCAACACTGCTTATACATCCCTTTTTTGTGCTCCAGATGACATTGGTGTTATTGTTCTGTAGCACAGAAAAACCTGAAGGGCAGTAGCTGGAAGGTGGGATGCAGATCGGGGTTCTTGACGTGTTTCCCGTCTTTCTCCAATGGCAATGTCAGGGTGGCCACTCCTAACCCTTTGTTTTCTGGCTCATGCCCTCACTCTGCATTGTGCTCTCTGCAATGCTGTTTTGGGGAACCAGTACAGGTTATTAAAAACATTATTTAGGTTGCTTTCCCAAGGGGTTGGATTGAGCTGCCAGAAACGGGTTCTGCACAAGCTGAATGTGGAAGAACAGCTATTGTCTGTCCATGGATGTGCTGAAAAAAAACCAGCTGCAAACCCCTGTAATCTATTGGCAGAATGCTGATACAGGTGAAATAATAGGTACATCTGCACTCTTTGTTTAATTCTGCTCTTTGGGGATGAAGCTGCTGCTGTCTTTCATGTGCGATACAGGGTAAAGGCCAGCGCAAAGCATGGAAAGTAGTTGGGAGAAAATTTGCCCCCATGTTAATCCTCTCTCCCCTTGTGGATTCAACTTGATCAGCATGTTGGCTGTTCTGGAGAGATATTGTCTTTTCTCTTTCACCCAGTCACATGCAGTTCTGTTAAAATATCATTCTGCCATTGGTTTGGAAGTGGGACTTAAATTCACAGCACAGTAAAACTTACACAAATTGGGAGCAACTGAGATGATATTAGTAGCACTGAACTTAAATATCCTGTCATGCTGCTTGATGTAAAACTGCAGGCAGATTTAGAAATTCTTGGATTTTATTTTTTTTTGTTTATTTGTTTGCTTGCTTTAAATTCTCTTAATGAAGTTTGTAAGTGACCTGGAAAAAAATCAAATAATTTTTTAAGGCAGTATTAAATTGATTGGACTTTTAGCATAAAATGGAAATTTAAATTGGCTTTAATGTTGGAAAAAAGACAATGTTGCTTACATTTCAAATCTTGCCCACTTTGCTCATGTTACTCTTCTCCTGGACTGTGCTCTTTTGCAGTCTAGGCTGTGCATCTGAAAACAGAATCATTGAATCATCGAATAGTTTGGCTTGGAAGGGACCTTTAAAGATCATCTAATCCAAACCCCTCTGCAATGAGCAGTGACATCATCAGCCAGATCAGGTTGCTCAGATCTCCATCCAACCTGACCTTGAATGTTTCCAGGGATGACGCATCTACCACCTCTCTGAGCAACCCTGGCCCAGTGTTTCAGTACCGTCATCATAAAAATTTCTTCTTAGTATCTAGCCTAAATCTTCCCTCTTTTATTTAAAGCTATTACCCCTTGTCCTATTGCAACAGGCTCTGCTAAAACATTTGTCACCATCTCTCCTGTAGGCCCGCTTTAAGTGCTAAAAGGCTGCTGTAAGGCCTCTCTCAAGCCTTCTTTTCTCCAGGATGAATAACACCAACTTTCTCAGCCTTTCCTCACAGAAGAGGTGCTGTAGCCATCTGATCAACTTTGTGGCTCTCCACTGGACTTGTTCCAACAGGTCCATGTCCTTCTTGCAATAAGGACTCTGAAGCTGGACATATGATTCCAGGTGGCATCTCACCAGAGTGGAGTAGAGTAGAGGGGCAGAATCCCCTCCCTTGCCCTGCTGGCCTCACTGCTTTTGATGCAGCCCAGGATGTGGTTAACTTTCTGGGCTTTGAGCACATATTGTTGGCTCATCTCCAGTATTTCATCCAACAACACACTGAAGTGCTCTCAATCCCTTCATTCCCCAGCTTGTATTGATACTGGGGGTTAACCTGACAGTCAGGTGCGGGACCCTGCACTTGGTCTTGTTGAACCTCATGGTCCCGCTTCTTGAGGCTGTCCAGGTCCCTGTGGCTGGCATCCTGTCCCTCAGCGATGTCAACTGCACAGCTTGGTGTTGTCTACAAGCTGGTGGAGGGTGCACCTGACATAAATCAAATTTATAATCTATAAATACCTGACACAAAAAATATTTATTTGGAGTCTTAAGCAATGAAACTTTCTAGAAGATTTCTGAATTCTTTTGCTTTCAATAGGAATTGAGGACACTAGACCAAGTTAAGCTACTGCAAGCTCTTCAGGGAAAATCAAACATGTCAAAGGACCTTATTAAAATCAAAGATGAAACTGATGAGACTGAAATAAGCAACGTGATCTACTTCTCTTGGCTAACAGAATTACCTTGATTTTCTGCTGTTGTTATAGATGCTCTTAAAAGGAATATTAAAAACAGCTGTCACCTATTTTTTCCCATCAAAATTTATGAATTTTAAATAGCTCTTGCTATGAAAGCTAGGTCAGTATTCTAGACTGAAATGAAGAATAAAGTCTTTGTATGGGTAAAGCAAAATATAATAAGCATAATTTAAATGTGTGTTTCAATTAGAAGGAAAATTCTTTTTAGATGTATTTTATTTGTCTGCTAATAAGAATTGGCAGGTAGGTAGAGTCTGTCAGAAAGGAGAATCCTTGATGTGTTGCACCCAGTGAGCAATCTAAATACAAAACCGTATCAATAACAAGTCATTTCTTTATGATGAATTGCAGACACTATTGAAGAGACCTACATCTCCTTTGTTCATACACCAGAAAACCCCACCTCCAGAAAGATCTGGTTAGTCCTAGGTTCAGTACATCAGTGCATCAGTCTTCAACGAAGCATTTGCAAGCTTGGACAGCAGATTTGTTGCCCTTTTAATCCAGGACATTCGGTCAGCTTCTGGCTTTTATTCAAGTGAACTGTTTACCAGGTTTGCTGAATGTGTTTGGACTGTTTTCTTTCCTCTCAATACTGCTTCAGATCTGGTCCTGACCACCTTAATTTCTAGACCACCTTCCAGTTATGCATTACAACACAAGTAATAGCTGTCATGTATAGTTTGGCTTGATTTTCTTCTTGGTCTTTCTTTGGGTTGTTGCAAGTGGTAAGTCCTTATCATTTCAACTCCATCTGCTTTCAGGAAGTCTCTCTTTTTATATGTTCTCCTGCCGGTGTCTTTCTCACATCATAAATGGGGTGTCATGTCTGCACATGTGGACACAATTATCTAGAATGCAAGATGATTATGATAAACTTTGGAGACAGTTTAATCAGTACAAAAGTCTAAAATGCATGTGGTTTACTAAGTGTCTCAAAATCTGGCTTAGTGAATGGAATTCTCTCCAGACACGATTAGAATTGTCTTTTCTCATGTCAAAGGCAAATCATCGTTAGCATCTTACAGCTACTGGAGGAAGTACATTGCAAGCAGGCATGGGCATGAGCATCTAATAAGTTCTCTTTCATTGTAATATCTTCTGAGTCTCTGATGTGATGCAGCTTTCAGAACAAGAGCAAAAATTAAATGGTGCAGTGAGGAACTTGGTTGTTAACAAAGGAGATCAGTTTGCCACAAATGGTGCAAGGAGAGACCTCTGGTCACTTTCAAGAGAAAATATCGATGATCTTATATTTTTTTTCAGTGTTAGTGGGTTGACAGAATATTTGTTTCTTTGTATATTTTCCTTAAAAACAAGAAGGAAGATTTTCTGATCTCTGCAAGATGTCCATTTATGCTTTCCATTTGTATTTTAGAACCAAGTTACGATCACTGAAGCAGTACTATCTCTTATTTTTGTTAAAAGATAATGCCAGCTTCAAAGTAATTCAGTATAATAAAGAGCTCAAGGATGATGGGGAGAACAACTGCACAAAACTGTACTTTGTCCACATTCATAGAAAAGCTCATAGCCAATGTGGAAACGTATTATTTCCTAGTGCATGGGTACTGTTCTGTAATCTACGTTCACTTCTGACTATTTTGCCTTGAAGTAAATTTAGCCCTAAAAATATTTTTGAAGCCAAGTGACTGATTTCACAGCCAAAACCGTATGCCAAACAGTAGACTGTAAGCTACGTGCTACTGTTGCAGACCTAGGCACATTTTAAGGGGAAAGTTGTTGTTTGGCAAAAGAAATGAATTCCAGTTGCACTGAAGGGAAGCCTACACCTCTTCCTTCACTCATGTGTGATACAATTGCTGAAGGCAAATTGGCAAGATTGTTAGATTCTTGCACATTGTTAGGTTAAGAAAAGAGCAGTCAGACCACTTAGACCCATCTCCTTCCTGACATAGTCTATATGTAGACCAAGGGAAGTCTGTCACCTGGGGCAGAAGCAGCCGTACAGAAAGGAGACTGACTGGCAGGTGATCCAGCACAAATCTGAAATAGTTCTACCTGGCATCCACTGCTTCTCTGTGGTGTCAGATGTCCTTGTAAAGATGTTTCCTTATGATCTCTATTACTTGGAAGGGTGGTACCAGATGTTGGCACAGGCTGCCAATCAAGTCAGCCCATGTTCATATCATAGTAGATCTTTCCAGCAGTTTCAGCTATTCTCCTGTTGCTCACTGATCTATACCCTTGAGCGTCATCACACTCAGTTCTTGCTTGCACTGTCCCAATGCCTGCAATGTATTATATTCAAGTGCTCAATTTTTGATCAAAGCAAGGTTGTAATGCTTCCATGATGCATCCCCTTGCAGCAAAGAGCATCCTCTTGCTGGACATGGTGGCGCACGCCCGTAGTCCTAGTATGTTGGGAGGCTGAGCCTGCCAGATAACTGGTGCTCTGGGTTCATGGCTGCTGTGTGGCCATTACTGAGTGGGTGTCTGTGCTACAGCTGGCATCATGGCAGCCAGGGAAGCCTTAGTGGAGAGGGAGTGGTGCGGAATTGCTAAGGGGAAGGTGGGCTGACCACCAATGCAGAGCAGTTGGAGCTTTGCAGAACTGATTCTGTAATAAAGGCAAACTGTGTCCTGGGATGCATTCGTAATTTATATTCTGAAGATCAAGGGATGTGATTATCCCATTTGGCACTTGTTAGGCCAGACCATAACTATCATGTCTTGTTTGAGTTCCCCCAGTTGAAGAGAGACTCCAAAAAAAATATTAAAGCAGATCTACTAAAGGGTCAGCCAGAGGATTACAGAGCTGGTGAACTTGACATATGAAGAAAAACTGAAGGAATAGACTTCAGCCCAATGAAGAGGAGGCCCCAAGGGAATCGAATCATGGTCTCCTAATACCAGAAATGTAGTTATATGGAAGATGGAGGCACTCACTTCACAAGGGTCAATGGTGGCAGGTCAAGAGTCAACAGGCAGAAGTTGATTTAGAGGAAATTCTGTAAGGAGGTAAGAACAAATTCTTCATCATGGAAACAGCTTAATATTAGGGTGGTTTGCCTGGAGAAGTGGTGGAATCTCTCTTGCTAGAAATATTCAAGACTTGGCTTGACAGGGCTCTCCATAAACCAGGCTAAGGCCTGCTTTCAACAAAGTGTTGGACCAGATCATGTCCAAAGGTTCATTCCTACTCAGGCACTTCTTCTTTTCCTTGATTCCTTTATTCTTTGCATATTCAACTTAATAAAACCTAAAATTGCTTCTAGCAGTGAGGAATATCTTTTAGGGAATCACAGATTTATTTTGCCATTAGCTTGATGAGACTAGTAACTGACAAAAACTTGTTTTAATTATTCAGTAACCTTGCAAAATTTCCCATCGGCCCTTTCATTTATTGAAATTGCTTACATGAACAGGTTGGATTTCACAGATTTTTTTCTGTTACCTGGTATCGTACTATCCAATTAGAAAGATTAATAGATAGTGGAAAAATCAATTAAAGCAGAAAAGTTTTAATGTGTTAAACTAGAATTGGTTCTGACCTGGAAGAATTGGGTCACTATCTAAATATTCCCAAGTCTTGGAATTGCTTTCATCCTGTGGTTTAGTTCTGGTTCCACTGTACTTCTTAAGAACATTAATCGAAATTTCATTCCAAAGTAGTTCTGAAGAGTTTGAAGATTGCTATATTTACAACATCAAACAATTTAGAGGCAAAATGAATGACTTTATGCTTTCTATTCAGACATGTGAAATTATGAGGTCATGGAAAGAGAGGGGTTCTCTTGTTAACTCAACTATTTCCATAATTAACATTCATTTGGCTACTTGAGGTTTAGCATGCCATTTCATTAAAATAATGCAATTGCAGATAGAGAAAAAAAGTTTTGAAAGTATAATTGGTTTTCATTGTCAATATAACTTAAAATCCCATTAGCCTCAAAATTTCAGCATTGTTTTCCTAATGACTTGCATAATTGGATCATCAGATTTCTCTCCTTTAAAAAAAAGACTCACTTGGTGTTTTTAAAGGTTATTATTTGCATGATTTTTTCTCCCTCAGTGTTACATTTCCACTTCTATTTCCACCAACGCTGAAAGGTCAGAGACCTAGTGAGTTAAATGAAATCATGTCAAGAGCAACTAGAGCTGTTACTTCCCCCTCCTTTTCTTTTTTTCTTTTTTTTTCTTTGTCTTTTTTTCCTTTTTTTTTTTTTTTTANTTTTTTTTTTTTTGATACTGACAGCTACTGGCAAATGTATGAATACTACCAGTTTGATTTGAGATACATGTCTACCTCAACCCATTAAAGCAATTTAGAACACTCTTCCTGGTCTTCCTCGACGCTGTGCTCTCTTTTACGTGTGCCTGTGGCAACTTTTGTCACTTCATTTCAGGAAATCCAGTGCATTCTTTCTTGATTTAAATGGAAACTATTTGGAGACATTGTAAAATGCAAAGAGTGACTAAGAGGTGCAGACAGCCACATCAATAAAAATTTTACAGAGGTACGACATTCATATAAGTAAATGAGATCTGCCATACATATTACTAGAAAAATTGCCTTCTCATGTTCCCTGTGTCTGTTACCACAGGAGTCAAACACATCAAAAATCATAGAGCAATCTCATTTCTGGAAGAGAGAGGTTATCCAGTACATACTTTTGCCCCAAGGCATGTTCAACTCTTCCTAAACCATCCCTGACAGATGTTCAGCCTACCAATTCTTAAAAATCTCTAGTCTTGAAAGGTCCATATACCGAGGCAATTTATTCAAGTGTTTAACAATATTTACCATTCTTTCCCCTCATATCTCACTTAGATCTCCATCGTTGCATTTTTGGCTAGTTGATTTGCTTGTTTCCTCTTTGAATTTGCTCCTGTCCTCTAAGCAGTAATCTTAAAATATTTGAAGACTGTCAAAGTGGTTTTCAAATGCCACTTATCTACACTAAACAAATCAACTCATTTTGGCTTGTCCTCAAAGGACATGCTTTATAACCCTCTGTTTATTTGTTTATTCTTATCTCTTTATTTGGTCAGCATCTTTCCTCCAGATATCCTAAATCTAGACAAAGCACTTGAGTGAAATAAACAGAAAGTTTATTTCACTCAAGTGCTTTGTCTAGATTTAAGCAGGAAGTTTATTTCCTTTGTCTTGTATATGATTCTCTTGTTTATACCTTCCAGGATGAAGCTTCGTTTTTGTCTTTGAAATAGCCCAGCATTGCTGACTCATGCTCAATTTATGATCCACTATAGCCCATGCATCCCTTTTCAGCAGAACTGTTATTCCTCATCCTATAATTGTGCAGGCGGTTACTCTTACCTAAGTGGAGAACTTTTGCTTTTTTGCTGTTATTAAATTGCATCCCAGTCACTTTAGACCATTTCTCCAATTTATAATAGTCCGTTTGAATTCTAACCTCGTCATCCACATGTTTCTTTCATCCTCTCCCAGCTTTGAATAGTCTGCAAAATATAGCAAGTATATGCCCTCCTCCATCATGCAGTTTTTATTACTGAAAGTGTTCCATAGACCTAGACTTCAGTCTAGGTCCCCAGTGGACCACACTGCTACATCCTTCCAGCTGAACAGTTCCTCTTTATGCATAGTGTCCCAATCAGTTGTGTCCCTGCCTTATGGCAGTTTCAGGAAGACCCTGGATTGCATAGAAAAATGTCATAAAAGACACCGTCAAAAGCTTTACTAAAGTAAAGATACTCTGTTTTTCAATACACAGGCCTGTCATCATGTCATCAGAGAAATCTCAGTTGCTTTGACGTGATTTGTTCTTGACAAATCCACATTGGCTGGTTCCTATCCCCTTGTTACAATCCAGATGTTTGAATATTAGAACCTGTATTTTTGGGTTTGTATTTTTTTTTTAATTGAAATTAGATTGACTGTTCTACACTTCTTTTTGCTTTTTTAAAGGTAGGAACTATGATTGCCTTTTTCTGTTTTCTGAAACTTTACCTGTCCTCACTCTGTTCTCAAAATAATTGCTAAGGGCTCTGAGATCACTTCAGCCAGTTCTCTAAGTACTCTCAGGTGAATTTCATCAGGACCAGCCAGTTTAAAAACATCCAGCTTCTCAAAGTAGAATTAAACCTGTACTTTACCTTTTCCATCCCGAGTTCTTACCCTTTTGTCATTGATGCTAATTGTGTTAGACATCTAATCACAGCCACTGTAGCAAGTGAAGACTGAAAGAAAAAAGCCCTTGCATTCTACTCTTTGGCCATCTGTGCACCATTGGGCTCTCATGTACTTAGGAACTTATGAAATGTTTTGATAATATCTACTTTGTATAATGGTAGAATAAAGAAAGAAGAAGAAAGCACTGTTTGTATTTAAACAAGGTTTTGACGTCAGAAGGAAGAGTGTAATTTTGGCCAGACACATATGTGGGATTCATCTCACATTCATTTTAATCAATAAAAAATGTTGATATCTAATTGAAGCTTTTCAAGTGTCCCTGTGTAGTCAATGGAATATAGAAAGTCTCGTCAAGGAACAGGATTTCTGTTTTCTGTCCAGATACTTGTATTGAAAACAAGTATGAAACTTGTTGATGAAACAAGTCAACAACCCACCCTGTCAAGAAGATGATGATATCAACACAACCAGACATTGGGGACTGCAATTCAGTGAGGACTTGGTGCTTGGAAAGTCTTTATTACATTTGATAGCAAGAACATCAAATGGCCAAGTATCATTTCAGTTACATTATAAGCTTTTAGAATGCATTGCCTTAGTCCAATCTTTTACAAAAGTTAATCACAATTTACATGCTGATTGTCAAGATGTTTAGTTTTGTGCACAGCATTGTTTTTTGTCACACTGCTGTTTTTACTATTATTTTTGTTGGGAATCCAAATTATGCAGGAATTATTCATGAGTGTATGTATTTACATTGATCATAATAATCTGTTTCTCTTCAAGAAAGGAAGTTACCAGCAGCCAGAAATTGGCTACAGTCCACTTCTTCTGTCTTCCAAAATAACTTTCAAGTCTTGGAAAAAGTTGTAAAAATGAGTTTTGAAATGGCTTCCAAAAGATGACTTTTGAAATAATTTGGCTTATAGTGCAGAATCAATTTAAGGCAGCATGACTTATTGTCATGTAACCAGTGTGGTTACCCAGCTGAAGCCCAAATCTGTTTCACAAGGTGAAATCTTCTTTGTATCACCAATGTAGTCAAACAATCTAAACTTACTGCCTCAGTTTCCCCACTTTTTGGAGACTTGTTTATTCCATCACTCATTCCACCTCTCACCTCTTAAAGCCCACGTCTTCCCCAACATGTCCCTAAAGGCACAATACACAGAGAACTGTGAATCAGTGTCATATATTTGCTTCATGGTGGATGCCAAGAAAGCCATTCATATTCTGTGTTGGTCAAAGCACGCAGTAACATTTCAGTCATCTTTAAATGTTTAATATTACTTGAGTTTCCTTCAGGTCTCTTTTTTTTTTTTTTTTCCTGATGTGATATCGTGAACTTTTTTTTATTTGTAGAATCTACATCTTCCTTTCCTTTATTTTCCTGCACCTGACTGGAATTTGATGCATGTACTGTGCTTTATGCAAGTCTCTGCTCAGCTTGGCTACAATATAGTATTGACTCTGTGTGTGTTTGTGTGTGTGTGCATGCAGCGACACACACATGTGCAATAGGTTCCTGGAAAAAATAAAAACAAAAGAGGTTTTCCTTTTATGCCAGCTTGAACGATTACCCGTCACTGGATAAAGTCTGGCACGTACCTTGGTGTTTCATATGAACTGTCACAATAACCTGACTATAATGCAGATGCCTGCCCCAGCTTCCTGAGGTTTGTGATATGTCTCCTTATACCATTAGCACTTTGTCATCTGCTCCCCTGATGCCACTGTTAGGCAGAGAGGGGGGTTAGGGTGAGGTTCTTGATAGCGCTGAAAAGTCTTTTTGTATTGCACTCGCTCTGGCTCTCCCCACTCGCAATTTGCACAATACCTATTTATATGTTTCTGCTTATCTCATCTCACCAACTGATGTATCTCCCATGCAACTCGTGCAGCCTTATTGTGGAGGCTTATGAATTTAAATATTTGGGGTTTATTTTTGACATGATACAGTATAATAACAACGCTGCTATCTGTTCACTTCTGTGTAGTTCCTTATCAGCATTTCAGAGGAGGACACTTTTCCTCTGACATGACAGTAAGAATAAGCTGAACTAGTTTCTGGAATATCTGTAAGGGAGGAATCTTAGATTTCCTTCTGGGCTGGTGAGCTCATTTCTCTGTTTTTTTTGGTTTTTTTTTTCTGTGTTTCCTAGTAAATTCCATCTATTTCAGCCAATCCCTACAAAGAAGGCCACAGAATAGAACTGAACTGAGCAGATGAATAAAAAGCCCCCACCAAAAACAAAGCAGAAAACTGCACGGTATTTCCTTCCTATGTTTCACATAATTTTAAAGATATTCGAAATGTCCCTGTGGTGAACATATACATTTATTAAGCAGCCATATGTAATCATAGTTTATGTTAATCTTTTATATTATGACATCATATAAATATATTTTATATTACTGATAAAAAAGATCATAAATACATACTTTACATGCCAGTAATAATATACTGCCTATAAGGATGATGTAATAGTTTTATCTTTATAATGCAGATGAAGTAGATTAGAAAGATTTTGCTAAAGCACAGGAATAGGAGCCGGAAAAACATTGCTTGAAATTTCTTTTCTGTACAGTTTAGCACAAATAACTTAACTGCACTGCAACAATTTTCTGATCTCTGAAATGGGGACAGCAGCTAAGCGATAGTCCTTGGCAAATGACTTAAACAAGACTACATTTCAGTGACTGAAGTATAGGATATCTTTAGAGGGTTTTTTTTCTGTTGAATTTCTTCTTTCCTTTTTCATATAATTTATTTCAATTTCGTAAGTAACAACTTGGTGTGAGCTTTCAAGGTTATATTGAATTACATTTATTTTTCTGATTGTATTTGAACTGGAATCCTTTATCAACACAGGAAAAAAGTGCGCCCTTCAGACTGTAATTTAACATAGTTGTGAATTTGCATAGGGCATTATGTTAGTGAAAAGCATCCAATGTCTTTACCTTTGGAGGTCTGAAAAGCAAATTGGAAGCAGAACACCTTGTAGGGAAGATTTAAGTCTAGTTTTCCTGCAACTGTGATGACATAGCTAATAAGTAAATGCTCTGCTCTCTACCCCATGTTCTGTTACTAGGAAGCCTGTTTCAAGCACAGAGATGGGCGTTTCCTGTGGTTTGAATTAGATGATTCTGTTTACAAAATAAATTCCCTGGTCCCTCTCCCAGCAGTTGAGGCTACCTTTAAATGCAAATTGCTTCTTGGCTCGGTTCTATGGCATCAGAGGGTTTCCTTGTAGAATAACTCACAGTTTTTCTACATTTATTAGACAAAACGTAGATACATGACAAAGCCCTGGACCATGCTGTAGGTTTTATACCAACGTGCACCTGCTTTAATTCATTAGTTCTCCGATACAACCCATCACTTTGTCTAGGTTTATTCTGTACAATAGAATGTTTAAAACTGATCCCTTCCCCAGCATAGAAATTATCCTCTGTTGGAAGAGGTGATGGTCAGTGCCAGTGCTCTGAGGCAGGTAGTGGTGTCCATAATTCTGCTAAGGTGGGCTTGGTGTCAGTGGAAGCTTGACATGGCCTAATCATGTTGTGCTCCCCCATCGTTACGGGGAGAATCACTGCCTCAGACTCTGCTGGCATGGTAACACGGTGACAGCTGCCATTTTAGTTGTCATTTGAGATTTAGCCCAGGAACAGTTTGAACTTAAAACCAGAAGTCTCTGCAGCTTGAGCTGAAAAGAAAGTGCCTGTAGCCAAAGAGAAATAGTTTTGCATCTCTTCTGTAGACTGGGCAGCTGAGACAGGTTCACGATATTGCCAAGAACAGGTGTAGCCCCAGTCTAAGTGGAACAGATACATGGTGGTGTCAGGCAACCTGGCAGCAGTTATCCCCATGCTTACTGGCATGGTATTGTGGGAATTTGGGAGACACATGCACATTTGTCGGATTACACCTTTCTAGTAAACCTAGAATGAACATATATTAGGAGTAATTTGCAGAACATATAGCTGCCAATTCACTTCTATTAATCAACATACAAACACCCAAACCTTTCAGAAATTAGAAAATTGCAGAAAGTAACGCTACTAGTGGTGTCTATAACTCAAGAGCAAATAAACAATCATTAAAATTCTACCACAGAATCTGGTAGTGACAAAAGCAGTAGGTGGGAGTAGTCTAGCTCCAGCCCTAATGGAGAAGGATTTGTGCCAGCTAGTAATTTTCTGTTTCTTTCCGAAAATATGCATGAGTATCCTGGTTTGCAGGCTGGGTAACTAATGCAAGCTGAATCACCCATGTTCTGCAATTTGTGCACAGGCAAATGACAATTTCTTTAGTTACTGACATAGCCACCCCCTCATAGGGTTTTGTAATCCTCATCGACGTTAATGGAAAATATACTGCTATGTAGATGTTTAAGGTAGACACAGAGTCAAAAGCTTTTCTCATTTTTTTTCTTGTTAGGCAGAGCTGGAAAATAATTCTTATTGCTAGTTCCTCACACAGATTAAGAGAAAAATGTCCTTCTTTCTCTCCCTTCACATGTAATCCTGGCTGAATGCAGGACATTGGCTATGATGAGTTACATAAAAAAAGCTACTCTCACTGGCAAAAAGTGGAATAGCTCATTCATATCATGCCAGATTAATATATTATTCTGTACCAAAATATTTTGTTTTTCAACAGGGGAGCTGATGTATACAAGACATAAATTCCATGCTTTTTATTCAGCTGGATTTAACTGCTCGCATTGAAGAGTTTTGAAAGAGCTGGCCAGATGCCTCTCTGGAGTAATTTTGCTTGTTTGCCACTAGTCTTGGGAATCTTAGCTTGAAAAAAAAACCAAAAGAGGTTTGGAAGAAAGTAGATGGGCCAGTAATTGGAATGTTAAGAGCACAGTGGCGATAATTATGAGCCTGTTTGCATGACAGTGATCTCAGCAACAATACTGAAATGGTTGGAACAGTTCAAAGTAATGAGTTGAGAGGTTACTTTAATTATTGCAAATCAACATCAGTACATGCTAATAGGATTTGTTAATCTAGCTTGCTACATTACTATAACATCAGAAGTTTGATTGAGAAATCTGTTTAATATAGTTAAACATCTCCAAGGCATTTGGTTTGGTACAAAACAATATTTCATTAATGAGTGTCCCGGTTTGAAGGGAAACACAACCAACTTTCTGTTCTGTAAATTTACATTTTAGCTAGGCCTCTTCTAACTTTCTGAAACTGGTGGCATATTGTGGGGAAAACTGCTCCTTCTCAGAATGTTTGTACTTCATGCCAAGGAATAGTACAGAGAAAGGCTCTTGTTTATGCTTATTGCTAGAACAAACAAGGTCAGCCAATTTCATTATTTGTCCTGTTGGAGGGTCGGAAAGAGAAAAGTGTAGAGGGGTCACACCTGTGGAGAAGAGTGGACAAAACAGGTGACTGACTGGGGGCATTCCATTCCATCTGCCCCATGCTCAGTATAAAAGCTAAGGGATCAAAAGGTCAAGTCTCTTTCTTCAATGGTCAATGTCCAAAGAGGACGCTGTCTGTTCGTCTGCCTTTGATTCAGATCTGTGTGTTCCTGATTCCAGATCTGGAATCCAGTTTCCACCCATCACTGAGTCCATTCTGGGACTTTTCTAGTGCCCACCGGTGATGTGATTGTCCTCCTGGGAACTTGATATGGTTCTGCATTTCATTATTCCATTTTATTTNCAACATGTAGAAAGAATGGTGCAAAATCAATCAATGGATTAGAAAGTATGGAGAAAAGTAATTAATGAGCTTCAAAATACAATTGTGTATTGAATTTGGTGAGAATGGAGTTAACTTTCCCCATAGCAGCCCTCATATTGCCCTACTTTGTAGCTAGAAAGGTGTTAATAACACACCCATGTTTTGACTACTGCTGGGCAGTGCTGTCCCAGCAGCAAGGCTCTCTTTCCACCCTTCTTCAACAAAAGCCAATAGGATTGGGTTGGACAGGCGACACAGATGGGAAAGTCTGACCCAGGCTGACCAAAGGGATATTCCATATCATACGACATCGTGCTCAGCAATAAAAATTATGAGAAAGGAGATAGGGAGAATTCAGGCTTTTGTCTTCTGAAGCAACTGTTACACGTACTAAGGCCCTACATCCTAGGAAGTGGCTGAACATTGCCTGTTGATGGAAAGTACAGAATAAATCTTTTGCTTGCTTTGCTCCCACATGTGGCCTTTCCTTTCTTTCATCAAACTGTGTTTGTCTCAACCCATGAGATTTTAATCTTCTTTTCTGCCTCTGTCCTGCTGAGGAGGGACAGTGAGAGAGCATCTTGGTGGGCCCTTGTCACCAGCCAAGGTTAAGCCACCACAAGTTGTAAATGGAATTATTAGGAAGCAGCCATCCTCTCAGGGATGCTCCAGTGGGATTCCTTCTTCACTACATACCCATTACCAGTATTTGGAAAAATACAGTATTGTATTGCTAAAGCTCGTGTTTGAAAAAAGTATAGGGGAAGATGTAAATAATGAAGAAAAGACGTTACTAAAATGTAACACCTCAATTGTTTGGAACCATAGCAAATTATTTCTCAGTGCAATGCATAGTCACAGGGGCAGAAAAAAATGTCAGTTATACATGTAGGACTGGAAATATGTTATTGGGAGCAGGGAGTGTGAAACGAACTTATAGGTCATGGAAGTTAATCTGATGAAAATGAGCTGCTAAAGATAACACTGTGGCAAAAAGGTTAATGAGACCACTACATTAATTCACAAGAGGATATGAGAAGTTATCGAGAGATTAACTTACTGTATTGTTGAGTTCTGCACTGACCCATCTGTATTAGGATCATTTATGATATCCAGTGAAGAGTGTTATAAAATGGGAGAAGATTTAGAGAAGAGTCATGAGAATGATTAATGAACTGGAAAACATGTTATACTGAAGGACTAAATTAGTTCCATGTATTTAGTTTATCAAAGAGCAGATTAGAGATGCAAGGGAGCAAGATGCATGCAGTAGTGCATTCCTCAATCTAACCAGCAAAATATAACTTGAGGCTTAATCTAGAACTTGTAGTTAGACAAATTGATACTGGAAAAGTGAACACGTCTTTAAAACAAGAATTGTTTGTTTTTATTGCAGCTTACGAAGGGATTATTCATCAGTTGTAAATTTAAAAACAGGATTTGGTTTTGTTTTCTAAAAGAATCTCTGTTGAGATTTATCTTTTGGTCTGAATCAAGAATTCACACAGGAATAAAGTCTGACTTGTGTGAGAAGCTGTTCTAGGTGACCACCAGAGTATCTTTTGGCCTCATCATCTACACATCTGACTCTGAATTGAGTGATTCCATTAAAACCCACTATAATTAATTAGTGCCTGTTGGTAGAAGAATGTAATCAGAATTGTCAAAAAATTTCCAACAGCCAGCAGCTGTATCTTCCACAGCAGATAAAAACAATCTTCACAAAGGTGCAGGCATATGAATGGATGTCTCTGCTCTCAATATCTTCTGCCTCAACCAATATTCCTCCTGTCTGAACATGTGTTCAAGATTTAAATTTAAAAGAATATGAGAGAGCCGTCTACATCACAGAGGCCATTCTTCTATTTTTCACAAATGCTCTGAAGGATTTCCTCATGGGTAAACTGTAAGAACAAAGTTATCTTTCTTATTTTTGTATGACTATTTTCTTAATTGGAAAATGTACTGATTGTTTTCAGTAAGCAGTCAGCTTTCTTCCTTAGTTTTCAAGATTGTAAGCACACCACTATCAAAAGGATTTTTAAGCAAATTATTAATTTTCAACTAATTTGGTGGTAGGGTTTTTGAGGGTTTCCCATGTTTTCATGTTTTAGTAAAAAAACCCACAAAACCTGAGCTGAAATGTCTTTGAACCTCATGTCTTGCTTTTAAAAGCTTTTATATGCTAACTGAATTCTTGATGGCAACACCTTCATATTACAAGTTGGAGTGCAAGTTTACTAGGAAAGTTGTCCCTTTTACTGAAATCTTTTTTTCAGTAAGAAGCTATCTGTCTGCTCTGCAAAGCATGAAATGCTTTTTGTGTCTCACACTGGTATAAATATTAGACCAAAGATTTAGTTTGTACTAGAACTGGAAATGTTGTATGCAAACACTTTGTTGATTTCCTTCATTATTAAGTTCAGCTGTGTTAACATTTCCTTTGTTTGCTTATCTGTAGCCATTAATTTAAATTTTTGTTGGTATGAATACTTATTAAAAAGGTACCTCATACAGTTATTTATAGGACGATATTTATTTCCTTAAATATCTCTATTTGCTAAATGCTCTTTCCTGGGGATCCTTACCTTTTTTTTCCCCACTGTTTCTAAGATGAAAAAAACATAAGGAGAGAAGAACAAGGAGAAATAGAAGGAGGAATTTAACTTGGAGAAGCTCATGAACAGCAAAATAAACAATTGTAACCAAATAAAGCCAACAGTGTAAAGACTTAAATATGCTTCACATAGTGTTTGTCTAGAAATGATGAATACATTTACAGATAGACACTGTCATGTTGAAAAATCCTGGACTCCCTATTTTAATTATTTGATCTTTGTCTTATTTCTCCCCATACAACTTTTTTTTTTTTTGAGTTCAGTCTTATTTTCTAGATCTTCTCAATAATCGGATTCTGGATCAACCTTAAAAAAAGAGACTTGAAATTCAGTGGAAAACATTAATTTACATACAACTTGGCTGACCTCCAGTGGCATTTGGGCAAAGGAACTTTTTATTTTATGAAGCTACTGAACCTATGAAAAAAAAATTGAGACTCCCAATTCTGAGATTATCAGAAACAGTTGATTAATTTCATTTTGAAGCAATGACTACTAGAATTTATTTTGGTAATTATTCAGGATAATAATTGCCTGGACTACAGGGCTAACCTTTCTCTCTCTCAGGTCAATAGAAAGATTCCTAATAATTTAAGTAGGAGGTGACTATGACTATGTATGAGTAACATGGTCTGCATTAATTTTATCTTAATGTTTTCATGGAGGTCAAAAAAAGGGACAATGTATTTTGAATTGAAAACACTGAAGTACTGAGTAGCTTCTAAATTACTTATCGTCTTCTCAAGTTGGTAATTTTCTATTTTATTTTAATGCTTCGTATTACATCACCTTAGAAATTCAAAGTAATGAATTGAGTGGCCATGACATGGACGGCCACACAGACTTTGTTATCTTTTCCCCATCAATACAAAGAATATGCTCCCAGCCATGTCCGTTAATCTTCCATACACTAAAACCAGAATAAATTGTCCAAAAGACATGCTTTAAGTTGTGCTGGACTCACTTGTGAAAATGCGGAATTGTGTTCTCATCAATTGGAGTATCTGAGAGAGAGTTGTCAGATGTCCCAAATCATCCTGATGAGAATAATATTGGTCTGTCATGACATATTTCCTGAAAAACCTTAATCTTCAAATAGTGAATACAAAAACCTTCTCAATGGAAGAATTTACTCAACTCAATAAGTTGCTTAGTGACAGACTATATGTTGAGTGATTCTGCAGACTATTAGTTATTTTTGGATAACACACATGAAAGTTTCTTATCCAAAATGGCCTATTTTCCACTGTGTCAAAAAGAAGTCCCACTGGTATTGGTGGCTTATTATCAATCATGGCTGTATTCTTTGAACATAAATGTGGCATTCATTTACATCTTTCTGATATTTTGGTCCAAGAACATCATGAATGGTACAGATGGCATTATTTGCTCCACAGCTCATCTCCTTGACATGTTCTGGATCTGTGCTCTGTTTGTGGAAAGGTTATGTTCTGCCAGCATATTTTCAAATGCACCCTTTGCCTTCACACTTACTGAAAATTGATTAGTATGGAAAACTACTATGCCCCCTTCAGCCCAGTACACCACAGAATACGAGGCAAGGTTGTGTCCTTTGCCAGTAATATTGTCCATAGATTTGTGGAACAGAGACTGGAGAAGGAATTAAGTTGGTTTGCTTCTTTGTTTATTTATTTTAAGAAAAGAAAGTTTAAAAGTTCAGAAGACTGGGGAAAAGCATGATGTTACACTGTATTCGCTGAATTCGGTCTGATGAGGCGCTTATGTCTTTGTTCTCCAGAATGCCTTCAAGACAGCAGTATATAAACAGAAAGACAAGGAGGAAAAACACATCAGGACAAGACAACAAGCTGGAGGAAAAAAAAAAAAGAGCTATGATATTAATCATAGTTTGAAATTCCTTTTCCTCCCAAATTCTTGTTTTTGAATCTCAGTCTTTTATATTGTGCTGTCTGTCATCTCCCATAAGACAAGTATGTTTACAGAAAGGCTCTTTATATATTCAGTTTTCCAAGCTGCATATTAAGGCTGATGACCACTGTGTGGCAAGTGGGAAAAAATGCACCTTCTAATGCACATGCCAGAAATCACACAGCTGATGGGAACTTGACAAGGCACTGGCCAGAAAAGGCACAACTGCAGTTATTGCTTGAAGGTGCACAAGGAAAATCTCTTTCATTCTTTGATATCAAAGACACTAGAATTCCTTTCACATACAAGCAGAAGACCAACTGTACAGTTGTGTGTTACAGGCCTGGAACCCAAACCTTCTAACTTCTGTGTGAATTTGCTACAGAACAAAAGTGTCTAAACACTAAGTGTTTTGATGGCCATTCAAGCCCAAATTCTGACACCGTGTTTAGGAACATCGTATCCTTCAATAGTTGCATTTTTAATGGAAATAGTGAACCCTGATTAGTTCTTTGAAGATCTTTTTGAGAAGCTTCTAACCCTCAGGAAAATTTCAGACTGTCTGCAGTCCTAAGAATTCACTCTACTACTATGTTCTGCAAAGTCTATAGAAGAACTATCCCTCACTAATTTGTTTGTGAAGTAAGCCTATTTTAGCAATTGCGTGAATTGCCTACTCTATTCTTTTATTTATTGGACAAAATCCTGGTGCAGTTCCAGTTGTAATCTCTTGTCCATCATTCTTCTCTCGGGTTATTGTGACATCTCATGAAACTTCTGCCTACATCCCACATTTCTTTTCAAAATAAGAATGTAGATACAGGCGGTGGCTATTTAACAGATGCCCATATGTAAGCAGTGTCCCCCATACTCTGAGCCCAGGAAGCCTTAACCTCCAGAGTTTGATTGTGTTTTGTATCCAGTTTTACAAATCTTATGACTAACATGTTCCTCTAAATGAAACAGTGAATTTGATTTCTCATTTCACTAATGAGAAATTTTATTTCTGTCCTCCTTTCCTTCCTTTTCTCTCTCACCTATATTTTTAGGAAACACAGGAGACTTCGTGTATATCAGAGCTAGCCCTTTTGCTTGTGGATATAAACCAGGGTGTATTTGAAGAGGCTGTGGAAAGACCTTGGGATGGACACCACAGATCCTCATCCCTGTGGTGCTACTGGAAACGAAGAGTGGTTTTTTTCATGGTTGAATAGACCTAGATGGGCATAGAGGTGTAGGACACTAGGGATTAACTTAAAAGGTAGGGTCAGAGAAAAGATAAGGTTTATAAAATGTACAGGTTAAAGAGAAAAGAATAAGATTAAGGGGAGAGAAATTCTTACAAATCAGTACAGTCTGAAGTGAGGCTGCTGCATTCTCATCACTGAAAAGCTAACACTCCCTTTCTTCAGAAATGTTTGGAAGTAATAAACAGTGCCTTGGACTCCTCCAGCCTTTTTTTTTTTCACCTTATCCTTCGAGTACACCCCATGTTATGTCCACCAGGGAGATCTTTGACTTTTTCAAAAGCCAGTGGCTCAATTAGAAAAGAAGCAGTGTTTGCTGCACAGCCCACTCACTACCACAGCCTCCTTTAATCCAATCTAAACTGAAAGCATTCATTTATAGGTCTGCTCTGTCACAATGGAACGTATCGATTATCAATACAGGGACCACATTTTCCAAACAAGTCAACTAAAGGGGTCACTGTGTGCATTTGCGACACCGTTTTGAAAAGATCCCTGCACTGTGACATTTATGGACACGTCCTCAATAGGTATTGTTTCCAGGGCTTCATTACCTTTACAGTAGTCCCTTTACTTATCTGGCCCAAAGAAAACTGGTGCTGAGCTATTCTTCATACCGAGGAACTGTCTTCTGTCATTTCTTTAGCATAGTGGGGCTCTAATCCATGAGAAAGCTGCTAATAATGCCATGGTAACAGTGATACATATAAACAGACAGAGGGAACAGTAAATATTGCTAATTTTCAATTACTCACAAAGTGAATATTCAGACATATTACTCACTTTTAAATTCTACTCTGATGATCCATTTCTAACTGAAAGTGTCTAACTCAGGGTATTTGGCAAGCTTTTAGATTTAGATTGCAAAATTTATTATGTTCAGTATTCCTGCCATAACAGTTACTCCATTGAGCCATTGTAAAATCTTATTGCTCTAACCCACAATGACTTTCTCCTGCCTGTAGCCAAAAGGAGTCTTTGCGCTGTGGAAAGATCCAAAGAACCAAAATCTACCAGTTATTGCTTCAGCTGCTTTTGTGCAAGGCATGTAACTTCCTCTGCATCTTCTCAATGCTGTGCCCACAGTTACAAAAAGTAGAAATAACAACTACTATTTCTTGGCAGCTCATGACATTAAATAACATGTTAAAAAGAGTTTTTAAATTTTTTAATGTTCCTTATGGAAAATTTGAATCAAGGACATGAATGTTTTGTTGATGAGCTTCAGAGACATGGTCATTTCTTTTGTCATGGGTTCTTTAATTGATATATGGTTTTCAAGACTCTTTTATACTCTGTACTTACCAGTTATCGTAGTCAGCTGTTTTAACACAACAAGCATAAATTGCACTGTAGTCCCTATGAGGGAAAGGCTATAGCCTAACCCGAGTCTTGTTCAAATTTTGAAAATTAAAAAAAACACAGCAGTGAACTTGATTGTCCTTTCCCAAACCTTTTCCAACCAGGACAAAATATTTTAGCAGAGAAATCCAAACCAAAGAAAAAAAAAATTGAATCTCCAAATGTGAATATGAAACAATTATTCCTATTTTATTTTTCATCTAGCCTGTTTCACAGCTCCTGAAACACCTCCGGATACTGTAGAAATAAGCAATTATTGACAGACAAAACAGGAAGGGTTAATATCTGATGTAGTTTCAAACACAATAATGTAATTTTACACCTTTATGTTTCTTCATCATTGTCATCTTTTTGAGATAGCTACATCATCAAATCTCCATGTGATGCAACATGAATGTGTTTTCACTGTTCTCTCCTGCTTGACTTCGTATTGGTATAAGAATCTGAGCCCCATGGACTTGACCCCATGGCTTCTGTTTTTCTGAATGAACATTTCCTCCTTCGTTTCTGCATAAGTTTTTGTGGCTCAACCAATAACAACAGATGTTTCCATAGGTCAGCTTTCAATAATTTCTACATCTGCCCCTAAATTAATAATTTTCTGGAGTTTGTCATCTGGTGGGATTCAGATTCTAAATCGGATAACATATTTTAGTTTTCTACAAATGCTCTAGATGTCTAAGTGCATGACCATGACCGCCCATGCCGTGATCTGAGTTTAGTTCACTGGTCAGTTCACAATGTCAGTCTTTCGAGTGCACTGTTGATCACCAACCTGTTCCACATGACTCTGTTCCTATATCTAGAGAAGAAATGGCTGAGGAAGTATTTGGGGATCTTTGAAAAGGAGATAATTTAGAGGCAACCTAACACAAGATAGGTCCTTCTTATGTAACTTTAGTCATCTGCAAGTTTGGCACCCAGTGTAAGTACTTTGACTGAACTCCTGGAATTGACAGATGGTGATTAATAGGGTGCCACAAGCATAGGTGTCGAAGAAAGCTGGGATAAGTAAGAAGGATCCCATATGTGACTGCATAATCTTAGAGCATCCTTACTTTATCTGATTTATTAGTGTAGCCCTAAAAGAGCCATCAAGAGCCAAAAGGTTTTAATGTTAATTTAAAATTAAAATTCTAATTGAAAAATTTAGAATTAAGAAAATAGGGTTTTTACAATTCTCTAAAGTGTGATTTGTTACAAGATTCAGGAGCTGTTCAGAAAAAAATCAAGTGGATTGCTTTTGTACACACACATTAGTTCCAGATTCCTCATTCCTTAGTTCTAAAGCAGACACTCCTAACAAAAAACTACTAGCACCAAAGCTGACTGGAAAATTGCTTAAGAAAAAAGTATGTCTGATAGGTGAGGGAAATTTTTAAAAGTTGTGTTGGATACCTAAAGAAATGGAGTTTTGCACTAACAAATGACATTTTTTTTCAGTTAAAAAGTAATCCTGGCTGAGAGGGAAGTGAAGTCCATGATAAAAAAAGTAATAGAAAAAATATGAAGCCTGATAACAATGAATAAAATCAGTATTAGATAATGGAGAGAACTGATAAAGAAAACTAAAGAGATTGGTGGAAAATCTATGGGTAATAAGGTAAGGGTGACAAGAATTTCTTTAAGCAGGAACAAAATGCTCACAGTATTATAAAACTATGGATATTAAAACTGTTAACCTTGGTAGTCAAAATGCAGAATTCAGTCTGTTTTCTGAAAGAGGAATGAAATATTTTATTTTCTGTGTGCTAGTGAGGAAGAGCTCTAAACAGCAGCACTGAATATTTTTAAATCTACAGAGTTAGGCAATTCACAACCAAGAAGATTACTTGTCTGTGGAACTGCCTAAATTAATCCAATTTTTTTAGCAAATCTAAATATTCTGAGGAACTTCCAGGTTTAAATTAGAATTGATGCCAGTCAATGCAACATTGTGGAATTTTTTTTTCTTTTCAGATGATCCTTTGTTTTGACGAGATCTAAAATATTTTCACAAAGTAATTGTCCTGATGGAACATACCTAGATGTTTTATAGTTTCAGAGACATCGCGTGCAGCTGGCAGATGTGAGACGGCATCCACGGGCGCAGCGTCAGTCAGCAGGCAGGTGTGATGCCCGAGGTGTCTGAAACCTCATAGAGCCTCTGTGTCTAGACAGCTGGATTGTCCCCTGGTGACCACACTGAGCAAGATTCATCTGCCTCACTAAAGGCATCCAAAAATTAAAATGCCTGAGTTGGAACTAGATTCCATTTAGAGTCAACAGAGAAAACAGGCACCTTCCCGTGTGCTTCACGGCTGAAATGCCTTTCGTAGGGTGAGGTGAAACATCACTGTGAGGTGCTGAATCTCCCTCCCTCGATTCTGGGGAAAGATAGCAAAACTGAAAGCAGATGATATCAACCCAATGCAGTACAAAAAGAATATTGACAATCTGGAAAGAGTTGGGAAAAGATCTATCGAAGCGTTTCAGGGTTTGGAAAAGGTGCTTTGTAGTCTGGGACTAAAGAAGCACAATCAATTTTGTTTGGCCAGAAGGGGTAAGAGGTTGCAACCTATGATTACATCTGAAGAAGAAGTATTTGATAGTAGGAGGCTCTTTAATCTTCCAGGAAGAAAAAAAAGGGTGGGGGGTAGGGCGGTGGGGGGAGGTTGTAGGAGCCAGAGGACATAACATCCAGCAGCTGAAAGTTTAAACTAGCACAAAGTAAGTTCAGAAATTAAAGTGCACATTATTTACAATGGAGGTAGCTGTGTGACTGTCACAGCTGGTGAATATAAAAGTTTATCTCAGAATATAGAGGCTTCTCATTACCTTGAGTGCATATCTAAACGATGTGCTACCATGCAAAGTGAAGAGATGAGCTTGGTTAAATTCCTGTTGAGATTTTGTGGCCCAGAATGCACCAAGCAACAGACTGAATACTCACAATTACTCATTCTGGCTTTGAAACCTATGAATTTCAGAACCTGTTTTCATCGGGTAGAAAAGAAGCATTGTACATTTATCAGTGTTGCTCCAAGTTCCAAAGAGGCCTGGGAGGAATTTTTAACTATGGCAAAAAGGAAGGTCAAAAATGGGGGAGTTGATAGGAAGGAAAGTGAAAAATAACTGCATAGAGTTTTCACCCCCACTACCATCCATTTGATTAAAATAATTTTATTTTTATTTGGGATCTAAATTTTATATCTTCCTTTATTTAAAATTTAATTTCTTTAAGGTTTGAAAAAAATCCCCTTTATTTTTATCTCTTTTTATTTCCCTGCTATTTTCTCTTTTTCTCCTCTCTCTTTTTAGACATCCATATTTCACCAAAAAAAAAAAAAAAGAAAAAAAAAAAGAAAAAGGAAAAAGAAAGAAAAAGAAAGGTATTTCAAGCTTATTAACAAAAAAATGTAGCCTGGAAATTCAGTGCACATTTTCCCTTTCTTTCATGACATTCCACACAGAAAAGAAATGAATCAATACAGTGACATTTTTTCAAAGCTTAATGAACTTTAAAAAAATTATAAACAGCCTTAAATAAATAGAAACTCATGTCCTAATATTTAATGATTAAGTTATTTTCATGATGCTGGTGTACTTTTACCTTCTTTCCATCACTTAGAAAAAAACAGGCTTATATCCCCAAAGAATTAAGTTCTTTCTTTATATCTTTATACAGCAGCTGCTGCTGCTGAAATGCTTTTATAAATGAGACTATTTTATAAAATAGCATCTTTCAGGAAACTCTTCTGTTTAGCTAGCCAGGAATGCAGGCGTCCTTAACCCACTTGGTATTATGTCTAGAACTTTTATATATATATTTTTGCTTGCTGTTTACAGCCTTTTTTATTAGCGTGCCTTTATTATTTTTTTTCCAGTGCGCAGGTTTGTGGAGCAAGCAGCTGTTCATTTGTTTTGTCAGTAATGGAAAGAAGACTTGAACAGCTGATGACAGGTAATTTGGGCTGATGTTCAAGTTCTTATAATAGAACTGTGTAGAAAGCTATCACTTTATCTTACAGTGTCTGTATACGTGTGACAAGACTTTCAGAACAGAAGAAGAAATTTGCACTTCACAGGGTAAATAATAAAACATGAGAAAATAGACAGCGGTGTTAAGAATGACGTATAGAAAAACTACATGCAGGAAGCCATTTCTGGTGCACAACAAGGCGTTTTGCTGGTTCTACGCTGCTGGAATTTCTGATAAGTGTCCATGACTATCATGGGTTGGCACTTCTCCTATCAGTTTTTAATATTTGCACAAATCTGGACTGTGCTCAGAACATTTGTATTCCTTTTTTGTAAAATGTGTGATGTTACCTAACTATGGGGGTTCAGGATTTTCTAGGCAAATTTAGCACTCTTGCACTTTGTCCAGTTGGAGCCTCATTTCCACTTGTCATTCACTCTCTGGAGATTTCTCTTCTGATGTGTTTTCTGGCAGTTCTTTGACAGCTCCTGAATGTTTCCAGTAAATCATCCCCATACGTTCATGGCTGTCCTTTGTTCCAGAGCTACTTCCATGCAGAAATTTGTGTTTCCATCATCCCTCAAGGGAAGCTGTTGCTTCATGGCAGTTGTGATAATTACAGTTGTCCTCTACTTATGCCTCGTCTGACCTTGGAAGTACCTTCCATGTACCCTTCCCTGTCCTCTGCTGCTTTTCTCTGTCACTGGCAACCCTCTTACTGCCAGTCCTACCCAGAGTTCAGGGAGTTCCCTGTTACCTCTGTTACAGCAGTATTTGGCTCCCCGCTGCCACTTTTTAATTCGTTCTGTCAGCTTTCCTACCACTGCTGGCTTCAAAAGTTTATTTGCTGTAGGCAACAGAGAGTCCACATATGGAGCGCCTGGAGATGCTGTCCTGGCTGCTGCCCATGCCTTCTGTTAGTGTATGTCTCCAGTTGTTCAGTTGCTTCTTAGCTTTCTTATGAATCTGTGAAAAAGCTCTGTTTTCATAGATATCCCCATGCATTTGCATTGCAGATGGAGTGTCGGTCATCACTTGTGATGAGTAACTCTGTGGTTTGCTTAGTATCACAAAAAATTAAAATAGAAAATATGTTATAAAGAGTTCAGGTGATAGTACAATCATCAGAAGCCATATGCCACACAAAAATGGCAGAAGCTGTTTGTTTCAGCCAAATACAGAGACCATGTTGCATATACCTTATCATTATTTAATGGGAGGTAATTATTAAGTATTTGGATACATGGAAATATATTCTCTAGCTTAGTCATGGTGCGTGGAAGCTTGCCACTTGCATAGTGAAACAAGCTCCAGATATATATTGGTACTCATGAATTACTTATTCGTTCTACTCTTCTCTATTACACTTCTCCTTTCCAATTTAAGCGGTTTTGGACTCATTGTGCTACATGGTGTGACTGAAAGGTCATTTTACAACCTGTTGCATCCCCTGGTTGTCACTAAACTCCTTCTGGTACTGTGTTGCCATGTAGCAATTGGATTAAGAAAGGATTATGCAGCTTAATGGTCTGGAATAGGGATGTGATTATTGGAATGCAAAACAGAGGAGAAAAACTTGACGTAAATTGATAAAAAATTGAGGAGATAAAACACAGAAGTACAAATAAAGGCAAGAATGAAAGGTAGGGCAAGCTTAAATGGCAAATAGACAAGTCAATAATTAATGGCAATAAAAACCAACTAGCTCAGAAGTTCGAGGCCTATTTTTTTGATTCTTTGAAGCTTCCCTCATAGGCCACTGTAACTTTATTAAAAAAAACCCCCAAAACAACCAAAACCAAACAAATGTTCTCTTTTTGTCCTTGGTAATCTTCAACATGCCAATTCCTACAATAGCAAGAGAAATTTGTCAATATTCAGACCAATAACCTGAATAGTACAAATATTGAAGTTCTCACTTTTGAGTGTACAGGAATATTAAAGTCATCTAGGAACTTTTATTTTTTGATGTATTGCTGTTGATTTGATACTGTGTTTTGATTTAATCTTCAGCAAATTGCCCCTTTAATTTTAAACCCACATAAAGCAACCTCCAAAATTAAACAACACTGTATTTCAGCCCTGCTGAGCTGGACTATACAATTAATAATACATCCAGTGTATTATTTTTGAAGAATGGAGAGGCAGTTATATATTTTTCGTGAGCCGTACTGGGATGTAGCCACCAACCTTCCATTCACATTAATGGGACTCACGCAGATAAATTGCCCTCAACAACTTAGTTTTCACCCTTTGGTCTCAAGCCAGGCCTTCAATTACAACCTGAAGAACCAAACACACCCTGCAGTTATGAAAGACGTGTGCCTGGGCATTCAGCATAAAGAGGGAAATATCAAAATAAGGTTATTTGGCAGGAACTGGGGGAAAATGTTATTTTATAAATGGCAGACAGGACAGATGGAACTGAAAGTCATGCAGCTGAGAGAAGGATCAAAGAACAACAACTAATTCCTTGATGCAGCGAAGAGCAAGCAACAACAAAGTGTGCAGTACAGCGTGTGCTCCTGACACAGCCGGGTCAGCCGGCAGCTTAGAGAAACTTCTGAGCAGGGTAAAAGGGACCAGAGTCAGGAAGAGAGAGACGCATGAATATCTTGAAAAGAAAGAAAGAAAAAATGCAGTTTTAAAGTTCCTTCCATGTAAGATTGCCAGCTCTTAGGCTTTTTTTACTATTATGAAAGGTATTGAATTATTTTAATATTAAGGTGCTACCACTGGTGGGTCTGTTGACATTTATTTTCTAGAGGAAAAAATGGGAAATAAATCTAGTGACACAATACTGAGAAAAATGAACCTTCAGGCTAAAGAACTAGAGTGTTGGTATGTATTTGGGAGGGTGCTGTGGAGGGAGAGAGAGAGACAGAGAGGGCAAGGGAGAGAAAAACCCCAACAGTTTAATCTACATTAATCTAGATTTAAATGATTTTTATCTTTATCTATGATTTTTATAACCTTTTTTCAATGATAGAATTGTATTTTAGTTACAGAATCTTCTTTTGTTCACTTTTTGCTTTTATTTAAAAAGAAAAAATAATAACAATTTAGAAAAATAAATAATAATAATAAAAAAATATATTTAAATAACATTAGAAACCGTATTAGGCAACAGAGCAGGCTGACAAATTTCCAGGTTTTTCACATGCTCAGTTCCTGTCCAGGATATGTGACCCGGGACTCGGATCTGGATGTACTAGCCCAGCTGTCACTTGTGTATACACCCCGCTTAGTGTGAGTCAACCCTCTATAAAGCCCCATGGTGAAATCCACTACACCTTCCCCCTTGCCCCCATCCCCCTGGCAATCATTTTACGCGAGAATGGCTGTGAAGTCGAGATCTGCTGTGTTCTTAACTGCATATTACCAGCAAAAAGCAAGATGGTGGCTTTGGCCTCCAAGATTAAATGTGTTTAGAAAGCATCCCTAGAGAACTGTATTCTCAAGATGTATGTTTTAGCCAGTACTTCACAGCTACACATTTTTTGGAGGGAATGAGTCTTTTAAAACAGATTTTTTACATTTTTTTTCCCAACGCAAATGCTATTCAAAAGATAAATTAAAGCTTGAGTGCAGTTACTTTGTCCTTTTCCAGAATATAGTTTTATTTTATTTTTATTTAATGTATTTAGGTTGGTGGATAGGTAAATGATTGTAACATGAACCTGTTTCTCATTGATGAATGTGTCTAGAAGAATAAAGGAGGAAGAGGGGGCAAGAGGAATGGATATTAAAGTGAGCAATATATTTCAGTGTTCCTCTTGCTGTTCCCTTAATGGTACCCATGAGAAGATGCATCTTACATTTCATAGCAGTTCTTTTTTTTTCTCCCATTTCCTTTTCCCTCTCGAGCATCATTTATAGAAAAAAAAAAAGTATATCCCTAATATTTTCTATAGTCTCTGACTTGGCAATTCATTATTTGCTACAAAGTAATTTTTTTGTGTGTGTTTCTGAAGTTTTGCTTGTATTTTTACTGTCTGTGGGCTTGAAGCACAAATTATATATTCATTGATAGCAATGCATTTTACCGCATAAAGCTTGCTTCCTTCTGCTAGTGCTCCTTTCAAATGACTCATGGATTATTCAGGTAAAATAATAATTATCTCCTGAGAATTAAAATAAAAATAATCTCTACTGACTGTCACTGCTTTATTGTCATGTTGGATAACAGGATAAGTTCAAATGAACATTTTTAGGTTCTCTCTGTCTTGCTAATTTGCAGCTGAGGTTACATTTCTGTAATTTTCATCTCCCACGACTCAAGAATTCTGACATTTGTGCCTGCCTCCTGCCTTACCCCCCAGACTCATCCATGCACTTTTTATGCTAAAGTGAATATAGTAAGAATATAAAATGAACAACAACAACAAAAAAAAACACCCTGATCCAGTACATCTGGGTTTTGGAGGAAAAGCACTTTTCACCTAATCCCATTGTTGCTGAAAGAACAGGAGGGATTTCCACTGACATCAATAGCAGATTCAAGTGTGAGTTTAACAGAATGGTGGGGGAAAACTGCTCTGGTGATTCCTTCCAACAGTTCCAGTGGGTGGCACAGTATCATGGTCAGGTGACATTCCTCCCTTGGAGGGAATATTTCACAGGGATGTTTTGAAGGATCTGTATATGTACTTCCAACATTATCTGGGGGTGAATTTGGAAAATCCAAACCCCACAAATTTCTACGCAGTCTATTTCAGCTATTTCGCAGTTTTGTGGGTGTTTGCACCAGTGGTGTGACGCCTTGTTAGCAATGAAGTAACTACGTGATAAGATTTATAATCAGATTGGAATCCAAATTGCACACTGACGTGTAATTCATCTCCAATACTGTGGCCTAGGCTGGTATCATATGGCAGTTTGTGATTATGGAAATTACCTCAGAGTGCTGATAATGTTAAATGTCTGCTCATATGTTCAACTTATGTAGGAATTGCTTTGTTCCCAAACCCAAGAATGTGCAGAGGAAGAAGAGCAAACCCAGTCTGCTCGACACCTCTCACTAACACCGAACATGGTGTTGTGTGGGTGACAGTCGGTGTAAGCCATTTGAAAAGAAGAGCTTCAAAGCAGGTTTTAATAAATTCAGTTACCATTTTTCTAACTTTGTTTTGTGACTTTTTGCCCAGCTGCAAGAGGTAGAACATCATCTGGAAATGCTGCAGTATATAATTTTTCAGCAATGCCTTAGCAGTGGAAGATGGACCTTACCCAAAGTTGCGCATAGAGAGCTGTGAAATGTGGCACTCAACTCTCTCAAAGAAACAGTTTTCTTCACTGAATGTGGATGCTGAAAATCAATTATATGTAGATTGGCTATGAGAGAGACAAGCTGTTCTGTTGATTTAGGCATGACCTGTGTGGTGACGCTTCATCTCCCACTGAACTAAATATTCTTTCAAATGACATATTAATGGGAGGGTATCCAAAATACTTGCTAGGCAAATGAATGTGTAATAGCCAGATGGTTTATTTGGATTTTATGTAATCCTCAGAGGATCAGAAAAGGGATTTATTTAGGATTCAATAAGTTATGGCATGCCATTACCTGTGTTAAAGTGTCTTTAAATACAGTAGGTTATAACTTCAGATCTGTTCTGTTCTTTCTTATTCTGCCACATTTGTAAAGCACTGTGGAAAATGTCAGCTGACTTTTCATGGCATCATAGGAGCACAGGTGGGGAATGTTTAAGAAATAGGTTTGTAAAAGAGATGGTGAAGCAAATTACCCAATAATCCCTTCTGCTATTCTTAGGACTATTCAAATCTTTCATCCCACATCAAATTCCTTCTATTCAAAATTTAGCATAAAGACCATAACGCATTTCTCAGACGGTGGAATAAAACTTACCTTGTGAGTCTACCTACATAACCTTTTTTTTAATTTATGGAATGTATTTTAGGATGTCTTCTCTTTACTCGAACATCTTGTCCTGAGACAAAAGCTTCTAATACATCACTACACAGGCTTGCTGTTCGTGCTTTTAGCTCTGTTTGTATCTGGTCAAACATCCCCAGCATATGCACACTCTCTGCAGCTGGGAGAGTGAACCGCAGATGTTACATGTATATAAAGGCTGGCTCTTCTCCACCTGGTTACCTGATATATGGATGTGGGTTTTTTTTCTCCATGAACATGAATGGGTCCCTTTGATGCTACTGTGTATTCTGCATGGAGAGGAAAAGGAAATTGAGTTTCACTGAATGATGGGTTTTGTCTGGAACACATTTCTGCTGGGAAAAATTGAACCATTTCCGAAGCATTTCAGAAATTCAGATCTTCTGTGGACCAATCGTGCTGCCACTGTGTGTTCCACTGGCAGCAATAGTGGACCAAAATTATTCCTGTCTATGGCACGGTTAGGAAATTAGCAAAACACTTAAAACCCAAATGTGTCATTCGAGTGAAATGATGAAGTCTAAATTCTGCAGAATTCAGGAAAACCTCTCCAAGCCTGCTTGCCATTGATTTGTCCCAGCTCTTGCAAGTTTTTTGGGAAAACCTTGCCTCACACCCCCAAAGTTCTACCACAGGGAATGCACAGCAGGATCCCATATTTACTATGCTTACTGCTTAGGAAGTCTGTCTCCTGAGTAATTCAGAAAACAACCATTCATACACCTAGGGTCTCTCTAGAGTCCAGCTTGTTGAATGAATTTACCTGATTGTACTGAGTTTTAATAAAACTTGTACAATGATGTAAGGGCATGGCAGTAAGAGTACACTTAATTCATTAATTTTTCATGACGACAGACAACTGGATAGTCTATGGAGAGACAGATCACAGGGTTTTCCTCCTACTGACTTGTAAATCCTAGACAATGCACTGTAAGTCTTGGCTTCTTTCCTTTTGGTTTCATGTACCTGACTTAGCTCTTACAGGTGGACTCCTTGCCAGTTATATGGATATTCTTGGAACATGAGAGCTGTCTGTCCTGCCCTCCCAGAGGCTGGGGATAGCCTAATCCTTAACTATTGTAATTGAAGGCCAAATCCTTCAATAACTGACTAGGCAGAGGAAGAGCTACAGGTCTGTGCTCAGAAATGTGCTCGGGTTCTGCACCTGAGTCTCACAGAAATGCCAAGCGACAGTTCTGAGATACCTTCCTTGCTGGCAGACCCTGTGGCTTGGCTCTGACATCCCTGTGCTTGATAACCCTTCCAGTTGTGAACCACATCTGGGGGTGCTAACTCTCCTCCTTGGTGTTCACAGAGATATCTTGAGGTTTCAGCTAACACCTTCCCTGCCTTACCTGTCTCTGACTTTGAGCTGGGGCCTGTGCTGTGCTGTGTAGACCCTCTGTTGAGCGCCTGCCATGTGACAGGACACCATCCATCATTAGTTATGACATATTACCCTCATTTTCTGTGCAGTTACCTCCAGTCTGTAATCAACGTTGTCCAGAATATCGGTGGCAAGTATAGGCGTCTTTGTGAATCGGGGCATAAAAATGTTTACCAATCCTTGAATTTCGAAGGTTGTCCTTCCACCGTTTGTCACTTACCACTCACTCGTTTTCACTGTGAGCGATGTCCTGCATGAAATGTGAGCCATAGCTATAAGCCAGATGTCAGTAAAAAAGTGGATTATCCCCGCTTCACCATCCCTTAGCGTGATTCAATTTTCGTACATGAAAGACACTGCTGTTCAACAAGCGGCGCTGTCGCTGGTCAGCATGTGATTTAAACAAACATTTTGAGACCATGAACTGGAGAGGTGCTTGGCCAAACAGTTGGCCGCTGGGTAGATGAAACTAGGGGGACAAACACGCTGTAAGCTGTAATGCTGGGAAAGCAGATGTATGTTTGAAGCCAATGATTTTGATTTTCATGAGTACATAAAGAAGGATATTCCTGAAAGTAACAGGGATGAAAGGTGCTGAGAGAAAATAAAAGCATTTTTTAAAACAAAAGGGAGTGTTTAGGGGAGGGGGAGTGATCATTCTTACTCTAACCTGACAATAAAAAACACAGTGCTGTTCTTGTTGGGATTTGATCTCAAAATTAATTTTAAGAATTCAGGAACAAAATCTCACATGAACCAGTGCAGCTTCTGCTTAAGTGGGAGTTGTTTTTCCAGTTGTTTTAACAGGCAATACGTAATATAAGTGCAAATCTCCAGAGGTCAATAGAGTTTGCTGCAGTTATCAGGAGAAAATAGGCTTCATGGTGAGTAGAAAAAACAGAAATATTATAATATTCACAATGTCATTTTAATATTTGATAAAAGATTTCTGTACACACACACGTATACACATACGCACACAAACATACACACATATATTAGTAATATGCTTCAAACAAAAACATTTCCTGCACTATGACTTTACGGTATATTTACAAAGCTACAAAAGATCCGGCAGCAGAAAGCAAAGAGAGAGAAAAAATATGGTTTCTTGGAGATGAAAGTGAAGTTAATTGTAGACTCTTTTAGTTCACACCAAGATTGTGTAGATATTAGAAAAAAAAAGTATACTCTGAGAGTGATGAGGCACTGGAACAGATATCCCAGGGAAATTGTAGATACCCCATTCCTGGAGGTGTTCAAGGCCAGGCTGGATGGGGCTTTGAGCAACCTGGTCTAGTGGGAGGTGTCCCTGCCCATGGCAGGGGGGTTGGAACTTGATGATCTTTAAGGTCCCTTCCAACTCTAACCATTCTATGATTCTGTGGAAGAACACTGCATGGTACATGGAAAAACTACTCCCAGTCTGAGAAATGGTGTCAGTTTCTGACACCATTCAAGCCTGTGACAAGCCTCCCGTTGGCTTGCAGAATTGCATCCCTTACTTTTTTCACATGATAAAGTACACCTACAGCAAAATAAGGTTCCAGAGCCCCACTCTCCCTCCTTTTGATTATTATTACTTACTCTGTCTTATTGTAGCAAAATCTTTAAAAGATGTGTTAGCCTTGCTTTTCAAAGGGAAAAGTTGTACATGTTTAGAGCAAATCTGTTGTCTTGCACGATATGATCAGTAGAGATGCCAAAGGGAAAAAGTTTCTTCTGCAGGCTAGCCCAGCATTAAGTAAAGGTTGTTCTAGAACTCATTCAGGAAGTTTTATAGACATACTCTATTCTTAATAATACCTATAAAAATCCATGCAATGACAGTAATTTTTTTCCTTATATCGATGCTGAAATCTTTAAAATATAATAGTTACAAATAAAGGTTTATTCTGCAATGTCCTTTGTTGTTTTGGAAAAAAGTACTATAGAAACAAATTTCAGGAGCCAATCTTCAGGAGTAGGGGAGAGAGGCTGTAATTGTTTGGAAAATACAATATGGTCAATACTCTTAAAAAATAAGTGTTGTCTAAATTGAGTACTCAGCATAATTGGAATACTGTGATTTCCACAGTAAAGCTGGTCCTACACCTGGTGTGATCAGAAGCTGTGGTCAAATGCTTGATGAAATTCTCAGCTGGTTTAAGTTAGATGTAATGACCCTGACTTCAACAGATAGCTGGCATAGAGGAGAATTTACTCTGTTAACTTTCTGAAAGCAACCATTTTATTTATTCTTTAGCTCTGAGCATTTATGTTCCAGCTGGTCTCAAAAATCACATAACTGGAAGTTGTAAAGACATGCTGGGGGGAAAAAAAGTGGCAGGAAACTTGGCAGGAAAAGAGACACTGAAAACTTGAAGCAGAAACTATGGCAACCTGAATCACTTGTTGGATGAAATGAGCAGGATTTTTTACCAGTGACATCTGGAGGACCAGGGTTTCACCTCAACAGTGCTGTCTTACAGTCAGAGAAATGATTCTCCCCCTTGATTTGCCACATGTCAAATGGCAACTCAGACAGCGTCCACCCACATGCTCTTTGGAGCACCTCACTAAAAGAAGGATGTGGACAAACTGGAGCAAGTCCAGTGAAGGAAAATGTTGGTCAGGAGGCTGGAGTACAATGTGTATGAGGAGTATCTAAGGGAGAAGGGTGTGTTCAGATTGCAGATGAGAAGGCTCCAGGATATCTGCAGAGGTACACGGTGATAGGATGAGAAGCAAAAGTCAAAAGCTGGAACACAGGCCATTCAGATTAGATATGAGAAGCAGTTTTTTTCATCATGGGGGTTGTCAAGGTCTGGGAAAGAGGTTGTTGATGCTCTAGAGAGATTAAAATCTCAACTGGACAAAGCCCTGAAACCTGATCTAGTGTGGCTTTGCCTTCAGCAAAGGTGACCTCCAGAGATCCCTCCCCATCTGAATTATTCTATATTTTTATGATACCGCTCAGTTTGCTTAAATTATTCTCTTTGTTTTCAAAGAGAAGTGATGGTTTCGGAAATGGATCCAGCTGTTGATTATATGCTTCAGGGGACAACATTAACAGAGGAGCCACAGCCCTTTTAGCCCCCTGGTAAACTCAGGCCTTAGTTTTTATTGTTTTCTACCTTCAACTATTGTGTAGCCTTGCTGAGCTCATAAAACAGCTGCTGTGAGTGGTGTGAAAAGTAATTGTTGCATATACTTCATACAGCTTGTAAAATGATTTAGAAATTTTTGTAGAGAAGTGAGCTGCTACTTTTTTGTCATGATAGAAAAACTGAAGAGCGCAGATCACTAGATAAGCTATATGTATATATGTATATAAATATGTATATGCATATGTAAATATACATATGGATCCCAACTGTTAAGATCATAGAATCATCTAGGTTGGAAAAGATCCTTGGGATTGAGTCCAACAATCTACCCTACTCTACAAAGTTCTCCCCTACATCATATCCCCCAACACCACATCTAAACAACTCTTAAACACGTCCAGGGATGGTGACTCAACAACCTCCCTGGGCAGCTTATTCCAATGCCCAACCACTCTTCCTGTGAAAAATTCTTTCCTAATGTTCAGTCTAAACCTACCCTGTTGGAGCTTGAAGCCATTCCCTCTTGTTCTATCGCTAATTATCTGTGAGAATAGACCAGAACCAGCCTCTCTCTACAGTGTCCTTTCAAGTAGTTTTAGAGAGTGACGAGGTCTCCCCTCAGCCTCCTCTTCCTCAAACTAAACAATCCCAGTTCCTTCAGCCTCTCTTCGTAAGATTTATTCTCCAGGCCCTTCACCAGCTTCACTGCCCTCCTCTGCACTCACTCCAGTACCTCGATATCTGTCTTGTATTGAGGTGCCCAGAACTGGACATAATATTTGAGGTGTGGCCTCACCAGTGCTGAGTACAGGGGGACAATCACCTCCTTACTTCTGCTGGTCACATTATTTCTAATACAAGCCAGGAAGACATTGGCTTTCTTTGCCACCTTGGCACACTGCTGGCTCATATTCAGCTCTTGTCAGTTAGAATCCCCTGGTCTCTTTCTGCCAGGCAGCTTTCCAGCCACACTTCTCCACGCTTGTAGCACTGCATGGGGTTATTGTGGCCCAAGTGCAGGACCTGGAACTTGCCCTTGTTGAAACTCATACCATTGATGTTGACCCAATGATCCAANTCCAGGTATACAATATCCACAGCCTTTCCCTTATCCAATAATCGGGTCATCTTGTCATAGAAGGAGGTCAGGTTTGTCAGGCATGACCTGCTTTTCATAAACCTGTGCTGACTAGGCCTGATCCCCTGGTTGTCCATTATGTGGTTTGTGATGGCTCTCAAGATGACCTGCTCCATGACCTTCCCTGGTATCAAGGTCCGACTGACAGGTCTATAGTTTCCTGGATCCTCCTTTTTGCCTTTCTTGTAGATGGGTGTTACATTTGCCACCCTCCAGTCCATTGGGACCTCCCCAGTTAGCCATGACTTCCCGTAAATGATGGAAAGCGGTTTGGTGAGCACATCTGCCAACTCTTTCAGCACTCTTGGATGTAGCCCATCTGGTCCCATAGACTTGTGTGCATCCAAGCAGCATAGCAAGTCACTGATCTCTTCCTCTTTACTCAAATAATTTAATCAGATAATTCATGCTATCTTAGAATCTGACCTTAAAATTTAGCCACAGCTTATTTTTTTCCCCAGAAATAATGTTAGTGCTGCAATGATAAGTTGAGTAAGGTGGAGTTCCAGATGACATATCACATAAATAGAGTAAGAGGGAGCCTCTGCCCTCCTAAATTCAGACGTTGCACGAGGGATTCATTCTTTTATTCCAAGAAAACAGTAAGAGTCCTTTATGTGTTGTGTTTACCTCAACTTCTATTTCTTTTCTCTACTTTTTAGACAAGAATGTCCATATATCTCTCAGAGTGGGCCCAGACTTTTTATTAATTAAACTTTCAAGACATTTGAAGATGAAAACCAGAAAGTATTATTATCAAGGATTATTTAAACTATGCTTTCGTGAGGTTGAAATACAGTCCAGCTGAGAGCTACATGCCAAAGCCTCAGTAAAAATAGTCAACCAGTGGGTTTTCAGCCAGTACGATGTCAAATTAAAATTATACTTCGCAACAGTAATTTCAGTGCTGATAAATCCATGTGGATTAAATACAGGAAGCTGAAAAAATAAACACCTATTTTTCTCATCCAGATCATTTGTCTTTCTGATAGGGTTTTATTTTAAAAAAAACAAACCTGAAATCTGTATTTGGAGATGTAAACAACTGCACAGAGAAAAAAGTAAGTACTTAGCAGCAGTGAAGTTTGTCCAAGGATTACCACAGTGAATAAAACTAACTTCCCTTTGAAAAGCTGAGTGTACTATTTTGGGAATGTGACCCCTTTTCATGAATAAATGACGTGGTGACATTTACAGATAAAGCAAGATTTAACTGCTATGAAAGGAGATGACAAATGTCAGGATGTCAGTAATGATCTGTGAACATAATGGTCTCTCACCAGAGCACTGAGTAGATATATAATGTAACTGTCGCCTGCTAATGCTGCCATGGAAGAAGAAAAGCAAAGCAATATGAGGAAGATCAAAAACCTCTCTGAAACCAACCTTAAAGTCTGATTGATAGGCATTGGCACAACTTAGCCAATAAATTATACTGCTAATGACTTAAAGTTTTTACCTTGTGCATATTACTATTACACACTGTGAAATTCCTGTATAACTTACAACTGTATTGTGTCAGAGGATAAAGTGTTGGCCATCAAAATGGCTTTCTGACAGTTTCTCTATCCCTGCTTGGCTGCCACGGCTTGGCTGTTGTGAAGGTCTTGCTTGAGCTGAATGGATTTACAGCAACCAGAGGTGGTTCGTGGAGCCCAGGCGGCTGCAGAGCAGAATTTTCCCTTGATATGAATAAGCTGTGGGAAAGATCATCGAGATCTCCTACCCGCAGCAGGGTTGTCCTCTTCACGTATTCTCAAGTGTTACGTCTCTCAGTTTTTCACATCCTGGCAGACCGTATGTAGGCCCAGCCTTGCGATTGCTGTCAAACTTGCCTTGATGACTTCCTTGGGAAACCTAGAAATATGGTAGGGAAAAAAAGCTTGGCATTATTTATGCGGTTGTCTTCTGAAGTTGTCTCAGGCAACCACTTCCTACCCCTGGGCCCCAAACCAAAGCCCCATTTGTCTCACAGACTGAGTGCTTTCTCCAGCTGACAGTTAAATTCATTCCCGTTTGCTATTTAAAGTGAGGAAACCGTCTGGAAGTCTGAAGGTTTAAAAATCCTGAGACCTAAGCACGGCGTAGTGTGGAAAGCAGGGAGCTTCTTTACATGAGCTCCCCAGCCTCCTGGCAACTTCACAGCTCTCAGCTGTGCAGCGGGTTTTGCTTGCTTCGTGCTTTGCTTCGACAGTTAGTCGACCTTTTCTCTGAATAGGTTAGCCTGCCACAGGGCTTGTGTTACCCAGAAGACCAAGGATGTTTTCAGAGAGATGGTGAAACTGTGATTGAAAGCCAGACATAGTCAAGCTCTGGTGCAATCAGCCAGGAAGCATTTGGCTGGTAGCTTGTTTATGAGAAGAAATAGTGTGGATAAAATAGAAACACTAATACAATGAAAATACCAAGCTCTGGAACATAGAGAAGATGCTGAACTGTGAATACATGTATTTTTTAGGAAATATTCTGAGTTAAAACTCCTGTTAATGGTGCACAAGTGTACCTTTAACACTACTTGTATAGATATAATAATCACAGTATCTCTTGGGTAAATCGATATTACAAAGGAAACATCCAAATCTGCTGTATCTTTTGATCTGCCTTTTGCGGTCGGAGTCATCTATGACAATGGAGATGGAGGTGGCATTTCAGATAAGACAGCCAGCATTGTAGCAATCATATATTGACATCCAGCAAGGATTCACCTCGATTAACATTATCCATGTTAAAGTTAGATGACTTCTCTAAGCGAATTCTTTTAAGCTTCCTCTAAAGTCAATGGAGAGATGTAGGCTGTGCACAGGGCAATCGACCCTATCCTGAGATAAGTACTGTAAGATAAATTGTGCCTGTTTCTTGCTATTCACTATAGGGGGGACCCAACTCTTCAGAATAGATGCCTACTTTTGAGGTGGCTGTGCTTAAGTGAGATGTGGGAGGAGGAAGGAGTAAAGAAGTGCTGTTCTAATTTCCATGGAATCAGCTGATCTGAAGGGTCAATTGCTTTAACACAACCTTGTTACTGTGCAGCATTAAACTATTAAGCCTGATTAGGGATTTATAGTGAGGAGTTCTTCAGCCACCGTATCTTGCACAGATGTAAAAAAAAATAATTCTGAAGGAAATGAATGCACTTTCTGAAATAGAAAATACGTAATTAAAAAGTGCACAAAAGAATCAAGCAAAAAACACTTGTGGTATTATGAAAGCATTGAGCTCATTAATTAATGTCTTTGTGCGTCCTTTTAAAAGATATTCAGTTAAAGGAAAGTGGCAGATAGTTCTGATGCTGAATCTTGAGACAGTCGTTGTGAAACTTTCCTTCTTTCTGACAACAGAGACACATCATTTGTAGAAGCAATAGATTCATTCCAATAGTAACTGGGGAAAAGCCAATATCAATGCTTTCAGGATATAAGACAAACTGGATTCCTGTTTATATCATTCTGGTATCCCTGCTGATCCAGGGCGGTTTGCTTGGTGTATTTGTGTTGATAGGAATGTCCCAGTGAGTAAAGGTTATCAGTTAAAACTACGTTTTATGACATGAAGCAGTAACTTTAGAGACTATATGATCAATGATTTTTAGTCCACCAGACCTCTTCTTGAATATGGTAAAGAGTAGTTTCTGGGTGGACTAACCAGGTTCCTGCTTAGGTCTAACTTTTAACCCATCCATCTTGTTTCAGGGATTTCTAAACTCACATGTTTCTAACTTGTTAGATGTATGTTCTAGTATTAGTGAACCATTTCTGTTTATACTCGGTATTTTTCAACGTGGTTCTTTTTGCTTGATTTATATTTATATTTAACTAACTCTTACAATTGGGTGGATTTCTACGTTGCAGTTACTGGACTATTACCTAGCTCTGTTGGGGTGAGAAGCCTATAAAAAATGTGCTAACAGTTCTGCTGCTTATGGAAAATCCAGGAGAGTGTTCTACTTTTTCATTTCCAAAATACTGAGCTTTAGTCCGTGCTTTTAATGCCCTTTCTGCTCATCAGCTAGAGAAGGATATTAGTAGTTCTGTCAGCCCTGATGCTTACTAACAAAGACTGACAACTGCTGACACAACAACCTGTCTTGAATTATTTTTGGGTAGGGGGTGGAATGGGTTGGCTTAACACAAACATGTAATTTCAGTAAACCACCATTTTCAGAAAGCAACATTGTTTCAAATTTCCTTTGCTGACAAGGAGTTGCATTTCTTACCCCAGACCTCAGTTAAAAAAATAATGCAGAGGATTGAATGGGAAAATGGTGCTGAAAGGAGGATTACAGTATGTATTGTGTCAGTCAGAATCTTCCATTTTAATTTTTATTCTGAGTTCTACTCAAATATAAATATGTATACAAATTCTTATCCTTAATTAACTGTAGAGCTTACAGAAAGCATTTATCGCTATCCATTTCTTTCCCATCCCTCCCCCTATCTCCCCTGATAAGAGCTGCATGTTGAGTAGACACACTATAACCCCGTAATTTGAAGCTACTACTATAGCATCAATTCTTCTGGATGATACCACACCTTGCCAGTCAAAAATGATTTGAGCTTAAATTGTCAGTTAAAGATGCTCTTCAGTTTTATTGTCCTGAACTTGCAGGCAGTCTATTGGATGGAGTGAATTACTTTGTTGTTGAAAATGCTTGTAATTTTGTGTGAAGGACACAATCGGAATACACAATATGTTTTCCCCTTTGCATTTCCCAACCTGCTCTGCTCCTTTGGTGCCCAAACACATTACAAAATTGCTGACATCTAAGCTGATCAATCAAACCCTTCGCAGTTCTGTAAATGATCAAGCTTAACTGTCTATGCAGCTGCTATTTGGCAGTGCTCCATCTGGAAAATAAAATACAAACATCAAAAGAAGTTCAACTAGGTTTATATTTCAGAGAGGTTTTTTTGATAGCTCGTCTGTCATATAACAGAGTCCCTCGGGTCAAATTAGAAGAAGGTAGACCTTTGTCCTTTTATAAATCCCTAGTCCTTGAGTTAGACAGATGACAGTCACCTCCCAAAATAGGGACACCTAAGCAGTGTGCTGGTGCTGTGCTGTTACTCCACACACTAATGTGCACACTCTCCCAGGAAAACATGGGATACATACAGGAGTATTTTATAGAAGCTAGGGAAAGCAGGGGCAGCCATCTGGTTTCTAGGATTAAGAGGGTTGGTCTTTTCAACAATGGATCTGTTATCTGCTCCTCAGTTCTCCCCAGCTCTCTACCAAGCTTGGCTCCATGGCATGCAGGGGTTGTGTTGGTTGCCTTTAAAACTGCCATTATTAATCCAATGAGCGGTACTCTAGAGAACTCTGTGTATATTCAACTAATCTCCATTCAGAAAAAAAAAAAACCCAAACCCCAGTGTTTGTGAAATGTTCCCCTTCTTCATATTCTGTCCCTGTGTTTAAATTATGGCCTGCCCCTAGTTTTATGAATTCAGCTAAACTAATGATACAACTTGACCTGAACACATTAAGCAAATGTACCAAACTGAAGAAGGAACACAGCGTGCATGCATAGTTTGTGATTTATCTAGAGGTGAGTGTGTGCCACTATCCCTTGCCACAGATACAGAGAACTGGGCAGAGAATTGATGGTCTGGTAGACCGCAGGAAGTCATTCGCCAGGGCTGGAGAGAGACAGCAAATCTCCCGACATTTTATGCTCTGATTGGTCATGCCCAAAAGGCATAACAGCCAACTCGAACAGATCAGCAAAGTTCTCATTAGCCAAATTCAGTGCTAACCTTTCCGGTCACCGACTGCAGAGAGGGCAAAACAGTAATCACAGGGGAGAAGGTGTGCTTAACACTCTAAAAAGAAACTACCAGACAATAAACATTGTGGATCAGACACAAAACCAGATAGGGGAAATAAAAATATATCAGGGATTCAAATGCCTTCTCTTCCTGGACAAAACACAGAAGTGAAATGTAGTTATGAGTGAGAATACTTTACATGGTGTGATGGACGTACTACCAGTTGGTCCTTGTCAATTAGAGTGGTTTTCTTGGCATAATGTGAAGAAGAAGTTTTCCTCAAAGGACCATAAAGCAAATGAAGTGCCCAATACCTTTTCCAGTTTTATAACTCTCAGACTACATGGAAAATTACTGCCAGAAAGAACTGGCAGGAAGAAGAAAATAATAACAAGAACAACAAAAGAACGTCATATGTTCTAGAAGATGCAACATGTTTAAGGGATATTTCTTACATTCTTTAGCTTTGTGATGTGGTTTTACACTGCATTTTATATGCTGGTTAGTTAAAGACTGCCATGTCAAGATATGGAAAAGTACAGCAAATTTTAAGCCTTTTAACCAAAACCACAATATGCATCTAGAAAAATAGATCCATTTTTTTTTTTCCTCAGCAGAAATTAGAACTGCTGCATTTAGAAGCACATCCCATTTCTATCAAATATACACCATTTCCCCTGCAGCTCTTTTTATGTTAGTCAATATCTTTTAATGTTATCTGATGGTTTCCTAGGAGATGCCCTAAATGGCCAAACTCACTAGTTTGATGCTGGTGTTGGATAATATCTATATGCACTAAACATCTGTTTTGTTCACTGAAGTCTGCTCTGCCCTTTTTCCACTGGTCATTATGTTCCCCCTGTGGGTTTCTAATGGCTGCTAATGAGAGAAGAAAAACGCTCCATGTACACTTCCATCTTCTCCAATGGTGTGTGATCAGAAGCCTGTGCTCTTTGTTAGAAGGAATTACTTCAAAATCATTGTTAGTATTTCTTTGTACAGTAGTTTGAATGCAAATTTTACACTTAAGGACTAAAGTGCCTTTTAAAAATCTGTAAGAAGCAATTAGAAAGAGAAAGATCACCACATTATAGGGTAAAGAGTTCTATTTGTGGAAGGGTGGGATCAGTGTTGATTCATGTTTTTCAGATGGTACAGTACAGGTTGCATCATTAATAGAAGATTAAGATGCCAAATGGGGAAATTTTACCTTCTGTTTCTGAGTCTTTCACTGTAGGAAATCACCCAGATATGGCTAGAGGTTGATTTTATACAGCGCGATGAGCAGACAGAGTGTTCCTCAAATTTAACAGAGCCTGCTGTTACTGTGGGAAGAGGGGCTGACAACTTGGGTAGTATCCATACAAAGCTATAATTTCTAATCTGTCAAAATCACTTCCCTTTAGAAAGCCTGATTTCATTAGCATGTTCTTTGTCGAATGTGATTGTCTCTCTTAGCAGCTTTCCTTTTACAGCTGTCACAAAAGCCAATCAGATTATACCAAGGGCAGGAAATAAATAAGGCTTTTTGCTGTAAATTAATTTCAGCAAGAATAAATCTCATATGGCTAGATTTAGCTCCTACTGTATGAAGTGTGAAATTTTAGCAAGGTAACAGATGAGGGCTCTAAGAGCAGATATTGGCATAAATTTGGTTTCAAACTATATTTCTTCTGGAACTCTAGTAGTGGGTATATAAAATGTACTTCCATATAACCTATGCCTCATAAATGGCAAACCAAGCTTTCAGCTAAACTGAGAACACAGGCAAAACCGATGTATAACTTCTTTGGACAGAGAGATCAAATTAAGCTTTTCTCAGATTCTGTCTGTGGTTAGCTCTTCTGGGGTAATCTAACCCGAACACTGAGGATTCATTTAACTTAATTTTCTTCGTATTTGATCTCCTGCACTATTCACTTTACCAGAGTAGGCTCCACTGCAATATCACTAAGGTTTGAGATTTTTATACAGCTTGCTGTTCACTACTATTTAGGAATCTCCGGGCTAAAGCTTGCCTTTGTTCATCTTTTCCTTTGGAGCTGAGCATGTAAATAAGAAGGAGGAGGTGCTTTATGGCAACTTGTTTATCCACTTGATTTGGCTCTGCTTGATCTGGCTCTCTGTTATGGCTTCAAAAACTTGTAGAGTTATACTTTTAAAAAAAGTATTTCACTCTGGAGAGTAAGACAAAGGACAATCCCTGAAAAGAGTTGCCCCATTTGGCTGCTAAGGTTGAAAAATAGCATTTTCAGAAATCTTGGTATACAAAAGAGTGATTTGATGAGTGTCATAGAAAGAGGTTACTCAGTGTGTCAGCTGGCTAGTCCATATTTCCCTGGTCCGTTTGCAACAAGGGGCGGCATGAGTTGACAGCAAAGCTCCTCAGTGGAGCTGTAGCTTTACTTTTCAGTCACTGTGTCCCATTTGGAGAACAGGTGAAGCTCTAATTTTTTGTAATGAGTCTTTCTGTACAGGAGCAGAGAACCCTTCCAGAAGTCAAAGCATTGATACTGTATGATTAAATTTGGAATCTATTTAAATCAGAAATCTCGCTAAATTGTCATTTCTGTACAATCTGTTACCTTTTAGAAACAGGCAGCGAGCACTGTGTGGATCAACCACTGTACCTGAATGTACCTTACAGGTACCTGAGCAGGTACAATATGAGTCTCTTCATTGTGCCCTGAAACTAAGGTGAAAAATCCCATAGTCATTTTTACTCATAACCAAAGTTCCTTTCCCTTCTACAAGGTAATTGTCTTCCACCTTCCAATTTTGGCACATCTGCATCTTTATCTTAACTTTTTTTTTTTTTTTTTTAGAGCTAAGAGAATCTTGTTATTTTAAAATTTATTCAATTTCTTTGACTATCTGTACCTTTTCTCTCCTCCTTTTTGCCAGTTCCATCTGGGCATTTAAAAACAGTAATTCTGTGTCTTTTCATGTGCTCCAGATCTCCTGCAATGCCAGTCTCTAACTGACAGTATTTGATCTGTTTTATGATTATCCTTCATCTGTTGCTGGCTCTTTTCCTGTATACTGGTAATGGCTTTGATCACCTCTTGGCCAGAATTTGTGGCTTCTCATAATTCCTTCTGGAAAGATTCTTTGTCTTCTTTTAATTACTTTTTGCCATTACCTGGCTAGCATCCATTGCCTGTTGTCTGGTTTTAATTTTTGCCACTGTGAAAGCTAACAGGACTCTTCTGCATTGGAACATTTAGGAAAGTCAATCCAAATTAAATGTTAAAGTTCACACGTTGGCTGCATTAAATCCCTGTGTAGACAGCCTTTTTAGTAGTAAAGAAGACCTCAATTTTGCTTAATTTAATACATACTAGAAATGAATTAAGCTAAGTCAAATTTAACCACTTCAATTTTGAACAAATATATCTACACATGGTTTGTGGGATTTAACAAGTCCATTTTAGCTTCATAGTTTTTATTAATGTTTTCAACTTCCCAAGTCTTTTGTAGACAAGACCTCAGTTTTCTGTTCTATAGGAATAATCTCTTTTTTTTCCAGCTTATTTTTTGTCTCTTTCTCCTCTTCTTTTTTTGATATTTAACTGTCACTTTTCTACTCTGATATGACTTTTATTACTTCTAAGGGGTAAGGAAGATTTACAGAACATAGTTGTTCTTATTATTTTATTAATTTACATTATTAAAAGCTGTATATCTTCATTGAGTTCAGGGTCATGTTAAGGTGGATGCTGTAAACTCATGCACACATAAGATGGAGTTCATCTTGCGTATCCTTACTGGGAAATGGGCAGGCAGATGGAGTGTACCCTCAGCAAGTTTGTAGATGATCAAAACTGAGGGGAATGGGTGGTACTCCAGATGGTTGTGCCACCTTCAGAGAGACCTTGAGATACTGGAGAAATGGGCAGAGAGAAATCTTACAAAGATCAACATGAGGTAATGCAAAGTCCTGCATCTCAGGAGGGTTAACCCTGCGCACCAGTACATGCTGGGGGCTGACTGTCTCGAAAGCAGCTTGCTGAACAAAACCTTGACATACTGGTGGACAGCAAGATGACCATAATTCTCTGTTAGTACCCAGTGGCATGACAGGAGGAGATAGACACAAATTAAAACAGATGAAATTTCATCTGAATACAAGAATATTAACTTTTTTAAAATTTTTTTTTTGTAATTGTTAATGTTGTCAAACACAGGAATATGTTACCTATAGAGTTTGTGGAGTCTCTGTCCTTAGAGTGAAAACCCAACCAGATATGATGCTGCTTTAGCTGATCCTGCCTGAGGGGGAAGTTGAACTAGACAATCTCAAGAGGTTCTTGCCCATATCAACTATCCTGTGATGTAACTCCTATATTAGTATCTAAACAGAGAAGATCCAGTTATAACACCATCCAGGACAAGCCATATACCCAACATCACAGTTTGTCACTTTCACACTTGCCCCATGTGCTCAGGCTTCTCTGCTACCTTCCTATGTTTTAATTCATCCTTCCTGAGGGGATTCAAGCCTTTAAGAGAGTAGTGAGCTTCCATAGCTTGAAAATGGATCAGGAGGACATCAGAGAACCCAGTGTATGTAGCGTGTGATATCGTAAATAGTTAATTTAATCCCAGAGAGCTGCTTTTTCTTGTGTATTGTACAGCTCCAAACACTGGACTTCAAGCCCACAACCTTATTCCCAGCTGTTCCTGAGGGCTACTGGTCTGAAGTCAATGCTAATAACAGAAAAACTCTGATCCCATGGGTTTAATAAGGCAAGTTTAGTAATGCTGGCTTTTAAAATGAGCGTGAATTCAGCAGCTCCTAGTGATGGTGATGAAGAAGAAATATCCATAATTTTTAAAATATTTATTGATTTGGTAGGAGGAGGCAAGAAGAGGATGTGAGTCCTTCTGTAATTGAAAAAAAAAAGATGAGCTCATGCTACTCTAACTGTCCTTTTGCTGTCTGTTAAAATTGTTCCCAGTAAGTCTGTCTCAGCAGCAGACAAATGAATGCTCCCATTTAAATCTGCTCCTATCTGATGGGTATATATTTGCAAGCCAAAAAAGAATCATCCTCCTTACTTCCCAAAAGTATGGGCTGCCTTTCAGATAATACATACTTTCCCAACCTTGTCAGGTGAGGCAGTGCTTGAAAGCTTTTTAGCACTTACCCTCTAGTATAACAAGTTATCTCAGTAGGAGACTTTGCAGCACTCTTTAACCCCTTTTATATTCTCATTCTATCGTAGAGATGTCTCATGCAAGCTAATAAATTCTATGAAGTCTCTCCTTTTTCCGCAACATTAATCTCCCATCAACTAGTAATGAGCCTTGGTAGGTTCCTTGTGAGAATCTGAGCAACCACATTAATTCCTTAAAACTTCTTTAACAATAGTGATCCTATTAGCAGAGAGTTTAGGAATGTCTGACACATACATTTAGCCTTAGGAGCTTTTGGTGGCCTACACTTATTTTGTCCTGAAATTCTTAAAGATGCAGCAAATGCCAAGTGCATCAATTTCTGTGAAACTGTCTCTGCATACTGTCTTACATAGCAAACTGCAACTGTGCTGCTAAAGTATTTTCACTAACACTTCTTGAGCTAAACAGTTTTTTTTTTATTAAAAAAATCAATTCAATCAAATATAAGGTTTTATAGATTGCTGCATGTTTTAGAACATGTGAAATGACTGCTGGTTCTTTAGCATCCTGATTTTACCCATAAAACATACCAGCATACCAGGCAACATACAGCCAACAGTCATACAGCTAGCTTTGGCTATGTGATTTCCCAGATGGTTATGTGGGAACTCACTCTCATTTTAACAGTCTAGAGAAACATACATGCCTTTGGAGGTTTACAAAGGAAGTTCTTGTAGCTTAGGGTTAGGTTCTCTAAATTAGATGCCCAAGATCCTACTAATATATCAGTCTACTGACAGTGAACCTACGGCAGTAGAATGGGGTTAAAAAGAAAGGACTAAATCCTACCAAAAAGTGCCAATTCTTTCCAGAAATCTTGTATTTTATAGACTTCAGGCAAAGTTTGGCTTCCTATTAGCCTCACTTCCACATTCATGTCAATTAAAACACCAAATCTGTCAAATAATAAATTAGGAATCAAAGCTGAAAGTGGGGAAGGAAAGAGGATCGTGGACCCACAGAAGACAATGGCGCATTTGAGGTTTTTTTCTATGCATGTCTCTGACATTACAGTCTGCACTCAATTTACTTCAGCTGAACTCTGCATTGCTAAAGGGAGAAAGGATGTCCATCAATTCAACCCACTCATTTCTGTTTCTTTTCAGCATCAGCTTTTTGCTTTTTGGTGCATTATTTCCTTCTGCTATAGCAGCTCTTTCACAATGTCACGGCAATTTTTTTTTTTTTTTTTTTTTTTTTTTTTTTTTTTTTTGAGTCTTTTCCTCGGCCCATTGTTTTATGCCATTTTCATCTTTGCTTTGTTCCCTTGGAATATACAGTGAAACTGGCAATGCAATTAGCATAGTTAGTTACACTCATTTTGCCCTTTGACTTTTTAAAGCCGCTTTTTATGAACCTAAAAAAAAAAAAGAAAAAGGTGAAGAAAGAAAATCAACCACCCAAAACTTGAAGTGCCTTATGCTTTACAGTTTCCACTGTTCCCTCTCAATGTGTGGAAGCCTGATAGGACGAAAGAAATGCTATATAAACAGGCTTCACATACGCTTTACATACTGTTTGCAGTGAATCAATTTTGTCATAAAAGAAAGCAAGTTTTCATTGTAGATTGAACTAGCTTCAATATCATGAAAACCTCCAGGAGTTTTTCTCTACAACAGTAATCTGAGCTGAAATGTACTGCTAAAGCTCCAAAAGGATTATTGATTGGGAGAGACTGCATGCAAAGGAATTTCAGTTTGGATAAAACCAGTTTTTAATCTGTATTACAATAATACTTCCAAGCTGCATATATTGCTAGAAGAAGGAAGAATACAAAGGCCATTAGTGAGACTGTGACATGAGCAGAGACCAGTACATCCATTATTTAACCAAGACAAGAGAATGGCAACAATCTACCCTTTCTCTGAAATGAGGAGAAAAAAGAGAGGAAGGCATGGCTGGCAAGCGTAAATGGCAAAACTTGAAGGTCCTCAAAAGGCTCAGAAATAAAGAGGGCTGGCACTGAACATCTGCCCCAGAGCGATTAGAGAGGTTGGGTGCACAGCTGCGTGTTCATTGCACTGGCTTGCTGGTTTGGCCATCAGAAGGTTGTGATCATTTTTCCTCTTTATGCACAAGGCATTTGAAGGGTATTTTAATTGATTGCCCCACATCATTGTTCATTTTGGAAAGCTGAGTTTCATTTTTTAGCTTGGTCCATTTGAACTTTCTTAAAGTAATTTATATTGCTGAACAAAATTCGGGCCCTTTTGCAATAACTGCAGTCCATTGAGCAATTGATGCCTAGTATAAACTTCTAGGATAAAAAGACAAACTAGGGAAAATTAACTTAGAATACTGCTTTCCAGCAACTTCCTTTTTTAAATCACCCCTGTGAGGATTGTCTTAGAAACAAATCATGGTAGTTCTAGGGAAGCCTAAGCAATAATGAATATACATTATGTATAAATCTGTTTTTCCTGCACTAATATTTGAAATTTTAACCTTCTGCATTTCAGAGGTTACATCTCAGAATAGGTAGATGCTCCATGCTAGAAAACAAGGCTCTTTTGTGTCAGCTCTCTGAGGACAGAAGCAATTACAGTTAATGACCTGGGTTATTATTTGATTATTAAACTTCTGTTTTTCCACAGTATGGCCATCTTAGTTGCCTGGTTGTGAGCCCCTTCTTTATCTGAAAACACAGTAATTTCCCTGGGCATGTGTGTCCTGGACATAAAGATAGTATAACTATGATGCAAATTGTTCTGCATGTGCCTTTTTACAGAGGAGCTCTGTAGAATTCACATAAGAAAGGGCATGCACGTAGAGCAGGAAAGCTGCTGGCTGCCTTTCCTGTAGTTGCTCATCTCTCTCAGTAATACAACAGGTAGTTTTAGCCACTGTGTAACTATTATCATTTAGCAACAGAATGTCTGTTTGCTGCTACTCTACCTTAATAAAACAAAAATGTTATCCTTAACAAAATAGAAGTGTTAACAAAATAAAAATATTAGATGATGCAATGTTTATTGCCCTTGGCTGTGCTGTTTATGACTTCACACCTCTGAGCGATTGTGTATGTATCCAATCTACTTTGCTTCTAATGAAAATGTGTACCTGAATTTAGATTTAGGAGACAGTTTAAATACTATCTGGGTGTGATCTCATTTGAAATGGTCCTTACACATTTCTCCACCCGAAGAACCAACAGCAAAAGCTGTTGCTAATTTTGCTTTTAATTAATTGTGCAGCATGGATTTGTTGACATGGCATGGATGGGGGCAAGTAAATAGATTTGCCTTGGGTTAATAGAAGTTTTCCATCTCTTCTGTTTCTGATGCTTAAAATATACCTTAACAACCTTAAGCTCACAAAATGAGTGCATAAAATCCTTGTGACTGGCTTGTCAGCCTTTAACCAAGGCTGCCACCACCCTTTGTACTCATCTGATGTGCAACTCCCTTAGCTGGCAGGAGGCCTGTGAAATTCTTGGAAACAATTTTATGAATAAAAGAATTTCAAGAGGGCTAAAACTCACTTTGTGTAAATTAAAATAATGTCTTTTGGACTTTTTATAAAACACTATATTCTCTACTCATCCCCGAAGTGGATTTCTTTTACTATTATTACTGTGATGACACATAATTAAGTCAGATTACATTTTTATATAGAGAGGAGAATAGCTAAGACACAATTCTAAATTATTCATCAATAAGTTTCATAAAAAGAGCAAAAGATAAGAATTTAAAATCTGCTCTTGGTTGTTTTTTTCTTCCTAAAACTAGATAATTTTATAATGGTATATTGAACAAATAAGTCTCTCTCTTCCTCCCCATGAGAGAACAAGAGACTTCATTTAACACCACATGTGTTATTGTGCTTATCTGCTGATTACCATATTACTTTGATTTGTATGGTAGATTGTAAACTCTTGTAGGATTATAGAAAGATTTCTTTCCCCAGGCTGAACCAGTGAGATTTTCAGCATCATGAAGCCAGAGATGAGTAGAAAAGAAGCAGATTGGTTATTATATCTCTATGTATTTTTTACCCACTGGTTCATCTCATTTTTATCACTGCAGAGTCAGCATGAAAGCCGACTAAGTTAATACACCTCCACAACCTTGTCACACCACTAAGTTTTAATGTCTCTTCGTATCCTGAACATGCTTAGTGAAAATGTGAATTGCTGAAATGGGGTAGCCATAAAGAAGAGCAGGAGTAGGCATGGATATGCTTTGATTCAGCTAGTTAAAATACTTCTTTTGATTAGGAATGGATACTATACGATGAAGGAAAGTGCTGATTTTCTAAACATCAGGGTTTTATTATGTACAATTCTTTCTTTCTGATATCGTATGGGTTCATCCAAATTTGTAAGACAATTTCCTTGGCATATTAATGTAAGTATTCCCTTGTAGAAAATGCAAGGAGAAGCCATAACAAAGGAGGAAGTTTAGATCAGAAAAGGAAAAATAACTGTCCCATAAAGCTAAAAAATATTAATTCAGCTATTTATATGAATTGAATTCAGCTACTCTATTTCTGTGCTATGTAACTTAGAATAGAAAAAGAATATCAACTTGAATAGAAATTAGATAGAAATGTAAAATATGCATTGGGTTTTCTGGTATACTGGAAGGCTATGGAGAAACACAGGTAATGGACAGCCAAGAAGATGACTGATAACTGCTGATACTGACTTGTGTCCATCACGTTGGTGACTCATGCTTAAACTCAACATGAGTGTGTCCTGACTATGTTCATCAGCAGTGGTACAAAGAAGGAGGCAGCTTAATGGTCAGGACTAGACAGAAGATAAGAGTTTGCTTTGCTGCTCTGCTGCTGGGCTCTGAAAGGACAAAAAAGTACCTTTATCTCCTGTTTTATGCAGTAAAACCAATTGCACTTTGTAATTGTGAAAACAGACCTGGAATCCTGTACGTTATTCTCGTCAAACACCCAAGTTTTGCTACAGTTAGGGAGAAAAGCAGAATGGTAGGTGACAAGATGGGCAGTAAAGTGCAGGGATAAATTTACAGTTTTTCTCAATGCAAAGAGATTTTAAGAAAAAGGGTAGGATCCTTACTGCTCATCACAGTTACAAATTATTTGGAAAAGCATGTAGTTAATGAAGTGACCAAGTTTGCTGATACTAAGAATTCTTCAAGCTGATAGAAGCTAATGCTGACAGCAAAAGGTTACACACATCTTGTGATTTTGAGTGGTTGGGGATAAAATGGGAGACAAAATTCAATGCTGATTGATAAATGAAAAGTAATAGGTGAGAGAAAGCATAATCCTAACAATTTTTACACTGCCATGGGTTCATAAATGAGGTATAAGTATTTTGGAAAGACATTTAGAGTTATTGTGGTTGGCTCTTTGAAAGGTGCTCAGTGAAAGCTGAAGATCATAGAAACAACAAAGAAAGCATCAAGAGCAGAATAGTAGACACCACTTTTCCTTTGTATAAAGTCAGAATCGCCTCGTGTCCTGAATACTGTATGAAGTTCTTGCCCCTCTTTTTTCCAACAGAAAATAAAAAATTTGAAACAGACAAGGGCAGCAAAGATTAGATATAAAGAGGTTTTTGTGTGAAGAGCAATTAGGCTAGGATTATGGGTCTTTGGGGAGAAAATGACCAAGGGACAAAATTATAGAGTACATAAAATAATAAATAGCACAGAGTAGATGAACTGCCGTGTTTGCTATTGACGATGGTTGAAGAACTAGGGGCCAACTGATGAAATTATCATGCTGCTAGTTTAAGTTAAAGGCATGGAAGCACTTTTCTCACACATCACATTTCAACTTTGGCACTCATTGTCAGAAGACTTTTGTAGTGCCCAGAGGACAAAGTAGATTTTAAAAGCATTCTGAAAATTAGTCAGAAGAAAAGACCATCAACGATTATCCTATACAATATTAAGATTTTTTTGATTAATATACAGGAGGAATATTTCATATGCTTATTCTTTAAACAAGCAGTGACTTGCACACTACAGGAGATGGTTTAATAAGGAGGAAAATGACTTTATTATTTGTGAGTTGATCAGATGATATGCACTGGGGAAGGAAAAGATCCTTAGAATATAGAACAGTGAAGATGTGTTCCAGGACATGTCTTTAAGAGATAAACTTAGTGTGGGATCACTCATGCCAGATGCACATCCAAGTCCCACATCTTATCTGGCACTAAATCCATTTGGAAGAATGGAAGAATCCAGTCCTAAGAATCTTTTTGCTTTCCTCTGTCTATAACTGCAGTTAATTGTTGGCAATTAAAATATTTGTGAAAATATGTTAGAAGTAGTTGAGATCAATGATACCAGATAGGAACAGGTCAGTACAGTCCCTTATCTGGTCGGGTTCAGGGACAAATACATTGCTTAAAACATCTTTCACTCCACCCACCAGTGAGAAACAGAGCAGTGAGGCTGATAGCTGCTTGTTAGGTTGTAGCAGGTGGGATGACTGGAAATAATTTTAAATAGCACTTCCCTTCTCCCACTTCACATAGGGATAACTGTAGAACCATTGGAGCAATGAGAAAGGTTTTTTCTTCTCTTGGAAATTGTAAAGGTACCCAAAGCTATCAGGCATGAAGTACAGGAATGTTGCCTGAGCAGTGTACAAATTTTTGAAATGAAAAGTGGAGAGAAGCTTAAAGATGTGGCTGAGGGAGGTGAGGGCTTGAGGGAGGAAGAGTGATTTTGTTTTGTCATTTTAACTTCAGCCTGAGTCTTGAGTACAGCATCAAGTTTCATCCCCTAGGACTGAGCCTGGAACACATGCATGAGATGAGCTGGCACGCCCCAAGGTGGATCTGGAGCTCTGACCAGCTTCCAAGGACTGCCAGAGATGCTACACTGAAATTCAAACTCTTTCTGGACTAATGGTTTTCCTGCTTTAGTGCCAGCATGTTTTAAGCACTCTGGATATTCTGGCTGCAAGTTAAGGTGTCTGTGTAAATGTTAAGTAATGTCCAAGTATTCCTTACCTCACGGGGTTAAAAGAATACGTGCATCAAATTTGCAGGTGTTCTGGTGCTGTGGTAAAGTAGTCATATAAGATATGGAGCCATGTAATGTCTGCAATTTGTTAGATGTATAGAGATAAGTCAAGCTGAAACATCTGAATGCAAATCGTGATCTGAACTCTCTCCCAGGAGCAAGAGCTTTGGGTCAGGTGTTACTGGTCAAGACTATTTCCAAGTGAGTGACTGTGCCTTTTTATAACACAAACCTTGTTACACTTTGATTTCTTCCTCTGTCCTGTTCTGAATTATGTTACTTTTGTTGATATGAATTCACAGCCACTAGCCAATGACCATAAAAGCTATTCTATACCCCGTATTGGCTTGAAAGATTTAGGTCTCTAGTATGAAAGGATGGCACTTTATCCACTCAGCCAGACCAGACCCTTGATTTTACATTGCTGTTTTCTCTCTGAGTTTCAGAAGACCTTTTAATATTTCAGAACCATACCAGCACTTTCATAAACTTTCCAAAGGGTGAACAGTAGTAGCTGTATTCCAGCTGCTACTGAATCTGCTGTGTTTGTTCAGCCCTGAAATGATCTTTTAAGATGTGAAAATAAAATGTTTCACTAGTACTGAGCCATAAACACAAAACTGACCGGGGATGCTATCCGCCCAACAAAAACTACCTATTATGTATTAGAACATTTTTTTGCCAGCTTTCTGCACAGAGACCTGATTCTGATTTAATCTGACTTTTTTTTTTTTTTTTTTTCAGCAGAATGGATAAAATAATAGATAATTTTTTTAAAAAAAAGTTTTTTGAAGATAATGTCTGTTACTCTACCCTTAACCACGCTATGCAGATTATCACAAAGGCTTAAAGGAAAGCCTTTTTATTTTTTTCATAGGGAGCAAGAAGGCCTTGTTTACTTATTACAGAAATATTCCTCCAAATGATGTAAGTATTTTGACTAAAGTCGCAAAGCTGCTTAAGTGTGAGATTGCAAGCTGATCTTCTGATTACTTTTGTAGATATTTCCTGATTTTATATCATTTATTTGAATGTGTGAAAATCACGTGCTTGTCTGTATGCTGTAGATATTTTCAGATTTTCTTAATGCAAGTAAATGAGGTGCAAGTACAGGGAGCTCTAAAATTCAAACCCTTAATGTTTCATGCTGATAGAACTCACAAACTGCAATATGAATCCTCAGCAGAAATCATGCACCTCTCAAAATACTTTTTTTTCACTTTTTTTTCCTTTACCAACTAATTGGTTGGAAAAAAAACCATGACAAAATAAAACTTCATTCTTTAAACAAAATGCTCTACTCAATCAATTACGGACCAAAGATTAGGACTCAATAGAGAAGTTCAAATAACACAAAGATTGTCTTTCTTAGCCATGTCATCTTCTCCTTGCCCTTTAGGTTTCTGTCTAGGTGGGACTTCAGTCTGAATTTTACAATTCTACATCAGAACCCAACGTTGGGCAGCAGGTGTGCTCGAACAAGTAGAGAGGGCAATCTCAGCTGTTTAGATTAGCCAGTACTAGGTGGCTTTGGGGAGGGGCTGTCAACGTGAATGTGGTGGAGCAAAATGTGGAAAGTGGAATGGATCGAAATGAAGACAGCTTGGACTAGGGCAGGGATTGTAGTGCTGGATTGTGGGGAATGAGAGTCTTTGGGATTCATGACAGTGGAAAGTTGAGACAAGGTATATAAGAAGAGTTGGAAGAAATATCTCTAGGTGTGCTGATGAAGACAGGGATGCTTAGGGTGGGAAGACTAGGGATGTCCAGGATCCTAAAAGCTTTTAGTATTAGAAGATTTGAAAGAATAGGAATCCTAAACTGGTCGAAGAACAGCTATGCCTGAGAACATTAATGTTGCACTTCAATCAACAAAAAGAAGGATAGCATAGCAGCCCTAAATACCTACTGAATAGTCACCTCTTGCCACTTCACTCAACTACATTTAAGTAGCTCTTCTGTTTGCCCCTCCCATGGAATAGTAGGCACAGTAATATAGCTAGGCAGGTACTGTCATTTATGCTGTTATGGTATCTTCAGTACTTGTAGAATACACAGTGTTCAAGTCTCAAGTCTGGATACTGTCCACACTGACAGATTCCCTTATAGTCCGAACCGGTATAGACACATGAAAATTGCTTTGACCCAAGTCAAACCTGTCTCCCACCATTTCTAAAGGCTGAATAGTGTGCATGGTTGAAATCTAGTGCCCCTGCCCTGCTGCAGGTTAATATACTAACATAGCTGTAAACCATAGAAAACCTGTATCTGTAATTTTCATAAAAAATCCATAGTCCATCAGGAGTTTTACTGTCGTCTTAATATGCTTAGTTTAGATGTGATGCCTTTTCTGCAAACGTTGGCAAAGTCTTCTAGTATCACTATCACTTGTTTCGTATTGACTGGGTATAAAACCTATTCTGGGTTCCACATCAAGCTTGTAGGTCAAAAGTGCATTAAAAATGTGCTGAAGTGTTAACTGGTCCTATACTGCCTTCTGTCAACATTTAAGAAGTTGCTCAGGTCTTGACTTCTGTGGGAGTACTGAAAGAATAATCTTGAATAGCTCTTCTCTTTTTAAAGGTCTCCCCTAGTTGGCAAATGGCACCATAACCCAAGAGAGATGTATGACAGACCTGTTATTTCTGTGGGAATTATCTGAGTTTTCAGACTTGGTAGCAATTCTAAATATCATATATAGCAGCTTAGTCTTGGTAGAACTACTTCTATGCCAGAGAAGGAAAGCAATTTGTTTGGGGTTTTGTTTTTGTTTTTGTTTTTGTTTTTCCTTCAGAAACAGAGCTTTCTGGAATTAGCATATGTTTGCTTTGACTGATAGAGAAGTTTCATATCTACCGGTACAGAACAGAATTTCATCTGGTAAGTCAAGAAAGAGCAGCGTTATTAGGTGTGGTTTTATTTACATGCTTGTTGGGAAAATCATATTACAGGTTCAACAGCTATTTCTTACTGCTAGAGGCAAAGCTGGAAGAGTGGTGTGTGTGGTTTTAATGTCATTGATGTTGCATTTGATGACAGCTGCTTCAACTGCTCCTTCTAATGACCAGTTCATGCTGGGAGCCTACCCAAGCAGTCAGAGTCTTAAAAAACTTCAGAAAAACACAGAAGGCATCAATACGTACTGAATTTTTCATGTGACTCCTTTGCAGGGGTCTAAAAGATCTTCTTATTTCCCTATACCTTCATGACCACATGCCATCCCACAGCACAGGTCAGGAAGCAGTCATATTTTTAACCTGATAATAGCAGTTTAGCATTTACCAAGTAGAAGTTAGATAGGGTTAGACACTCTGGAATTCTATTGCACTTTGCTGGTAATACCAGTCTGTGGGAGGTGTGCTTCTATGACCAAGTTGTGCTTGGATAACTGTTTAGCATTGCCTTCCCTTTGTATTTTGACTTGTCCTCTGCCACTGATTACTGCTGTGTCACATAGTGCTGCGTTTTACACTAGATGAAATGATTTATTAATGGCCTGAGCAGTGGTGTTGTGTTGTCCTTTACCTAGCTAAGCACTACCCGCACCCCAGCTGCTTGACTAGTACTTTCTGAGACAAAATTGAGTGCATGACGCCTTGTAGTTTCTCAACACTAGCCTGCTAGGCTAGCCAATTGTGCAGGTATATTGACACTTCTTCAACCAAGGGGTTTTTATGGTAATTTTCTGAAGAACCTAACCACAGTATCTAACCATAGACAAGGATGCTGTTGTATATGGGTAGGGTATGATAGGACTTGGCTTGATGGAAAGTCCAGCGCTGTTAATAGAGGCTCCACGTAAGGTCTGTGAGCAGGTAATGTTCATTGAAGTGTGTGTCATAGTCTTTACTTCTAAATTGCAAGAATAAAGCTGTATTCCTTTCCCTCAGTGTGCTCCAGGGGGCATCTTGTGGATCAAATCCTTTCTGTGGATCCATCTGGCCTGCCAGTTTTCTTGGTGCTGATGGACAGTAAGTTGTAAAGGATATATACAACCCAAACAGCTGATGGACAGTAAGTTGTAAAGGATATACACAACAGCTGAATATTGCATTCTATAGAAGGTACAAACATGCTCTTACCAAGAGCTACAGTGAGAATGCATAGGTGGCAGCTATATCTGGAAGCCTGCAAACAGGCTTTCCCAGTAGCTATTTCTGTTTTAGTGACATGGCTGTCTTGGTCAGACAGAAGAAAAATCAGAGGGAAGCTGGATTTAAATGTCTGTGAATAAAGGTAGTTGCAAGGGTAGGTTTTAAAGAGCTCCAGCAGATGTCTTAGTGTCCTAAAGCCCTTTCTAAGGAGTATCATGCAAAGTTCATCCCTGGATTTTTAACCTTGTCTTCTATATTTCATTACCTACTAACACTGTTAATAGATAATCCTGAGGACTTTGAATATACCAGTAGAAGAAACCTACTTGACAAAATCTTCTAAGGAAAAACTCTGATTGTTTGTCTCTTATAAAGAAATCCCTTATAAAAAGTAAACTTCACAGTGAAGCTCTTGGAAATCCTACTGAGAGGCTGAAAATCATCACTTAATGGAGCTTACAACAGAACAGATACTACAGGGATTTTATTTTTAGGTGATGAATAAGAGGTTAGAAATCCTAAAACATCAGCAGTACATTTTCTAACAGACGCAGGAAAAGCGAGGCAGTTACCAGAGAGCCTTATGATTCTGCTGTATATTCGATCTTTTATTAGCCTATAACACTCCGGACAGCATCTAAATTAATGCTTGGTTTCAGAGGGTCCTGGTTAAACCTGAAAAACTACAGAAAACTGTTATATTTAGATGCATTGGTAGCTTCTGTAAAAAGAAAAAAAATATCCCAAAAATACAGATGAACATTATCACATATTTTCTTAGAGATTTGTTGGCAAAGTTAGCTTTCATGCTAGCCAGCTGGGGTCTTGGTTTTCTATATGAAAAAATAGCTCAACTATGTCTTGAGGCTAATACTGAAAAGGTCATGAGATTCTCTTTCATGAAAGGAATGAAAGTAAGCTGAGAAGTACAGGAAAACATAACATTCACTATAAATGATAGAACTGATTTAGTTCTATGCATTTCTCTGTGTATAGAAAATGAAATTGAAATACATTTGTATTTAGATTTAGGGAGCAACTTACTTTCTGCCTCTTCACCAGTTTATTATTTATTTCGAAGCCTTATTATTTTAAAATGCTATAGCACCCAAAATATGCTAGACCATTTCTAAACACAATCACATAATGGATTTTTTCTGCGATGAGCAAAGCAGCCATTTGAAGTTCATTCACTGAGACCCTTTGGCCTTTAGAGCATTTAGTGAAGGGTTTGTTTTGTTTATTTTACAGTTCAGTGGAATGGAAAACAATTTTTCTTAAGCATTACTGGAGGCCATCAAACAGTGAGAAGGAATAATTTTTCTGCTGCTGCATGTTCAGCGGAATTTAAAGGTATCTATTAACAAAAAACCAGGTGTAGTGATAAACCTAGATTTTCCCCCTTTTTTGAAAAAGTGTAATTATACTCATCAGACATAATGATCTGCTATTTTCCCCATCTTGCTATTGCTCAGCGTGTAATGAGAAAAATTTACTGATGCTGGGTAGGTTTGATTATTCCCAATTTCTTCTTGTTTATTTTCTACCAAAAAAAGAAAATAAACCTGCCCCCCCCCCCCCAAAAAAAAAAAAAAAAAAAAAATCCAACCAACCAACCCAACAAACAAAATACCCTGAGACAAACCAAACCAAAACCAAACAACCAACACACTGACCAAATTCCTTTATTTTATTCACAAAGCATGATTTGGATGTACAGTTTATACATGAAAATAAAGTAATAGAAAACATACTTTTCTCAGCCTGTTGCCATAGAACTATTTAGATTCAGATTTTGATTACTTGAAGATTACTTGAAGAGGCAATAGGAGGTCCTGTTTTCATTCCTTCCTTTCTGTTTTTCAAAAACTAATTTCATAAGACATTATAAATATTATTAAGTGGAGGCAGAAAACAGATAAATAAAGCTGTTTTGAACAATAATGAGATAAACTGACAAATCAAGTTATTGATAATACAGTCATTTACTTCATGCAAGTTGAAAGCTTGGAGCCTAAACTCCTGTTAAAGTCAACAGCAAAAGTCTACCTGCACAGCAACTGGGAATTACAGCTTCTTCTTAAGAAGATGCTCCACTGAAGTTGTTCAGAATGGAAAAAAATGTAGCTACAAGCTGCATCTAAATTCCCATTACATTAAAAATAACAGTCTTCAGAAGCAGCTTGTAGAGCTGAACTCTTGTCTGTCCCTGATACATTCAAAGAAGTGGTATTTGACCTTTAAGGAGATTTGAAAAAGGATTCTAGAAAATATCAAAGCTCATTTTTGAGTTTGGCACATAAACATAGGAGTCCCATTGAATACTGGCAGGACTTGATATTCAGGTATCCTTTTTAGATACTTAAAATGTTAATGTTTGTCCCAGCAGAAAGACTCAGGCAAGCCGATTTAGGATGTCAGTTCCCTTATCCCACTAATAATATACAGGCATCAGAGGAGTAGCTGGATGCGCAGTTATGCCATGTCCATGACAACTGAACAGTCTCCATTCTTTGGAAGGCAGTGACATTATTCTTCATTATACTAGGCACAAGGATCCTTGCTCTGAAGGCAAACCAGTGGACTGAAAACTACTTTGCCCTTTTCCCAAAAGGATATCCTGCCCTGCTGATGCAGAATAACTCTGCTGGCACTGCTTACTGTGTTTACCTCTTCCTAATGTCTTTTCAGAACTGGAAAGCTTCAGAGTCATGCTTCGTTTTGTTTGCTGTCCTTCGATCTCCTGACTCTTATGCTGCTGGCAAATTGTAGATCCAGCTTCTCCAAGCACATTTTGCAAGTGCTATAGAATTATAGAAGAGAATACAAAATTATAGAATAGAATAGAATAGAATAGAATAGAATAGAATAGAATAGAATAGAATAGAATAGAATAGAATAGAATAGAAAACAGAATGGAAAGAATAATTTCAGTTGGCAGGGACCTGCAACAATCAGGTAGTCCAGCTGCCTGACTGCTTTAGGGCTGACCAAGAGCTAAAACACATCATTAAGGGCATTGTCTAAATTAAACACTGACAGGCTTGGGGTGTCAACCACTTCTCTGGAAGCCTGTTCTGACATTTGACCACTCTCTCAGTAAAGAAATACTTCCTAATGTCAAGTCTGAACCTCCCCTGTCTCACTTTGAGCCATTCCCATGAGTCCTCTCCTTGGATCCCAGGGAGAAGAACTCAGTGCCTCCCTCTCCATGTCCCTTCCTCAGGAAGATGTAGAGAGCAATAAAGTCAACCTTCAGCTTCCCTTTTGCCAAACTAGACAGACACAAAGTCTTCAGCCACTCCTCAGAGTGCCTTCCAGCATTTTTATCAGCTTTGCATACCATGCTTTATCACCCAGTGCACCATGAACCTGCTCATTCCACAGCTGGATAGCTTGTCCAGAAGGAGGGACAATATCAAAAGTCTTACTAAAATCCAGAAAATCTACATCCACCTCCTCCCCTTCATCCATTAAGAGGGTGATCTTAGAAGGATATCAGGTTAGTTAGACAGGACTTTCCCTTTGTGAACCCATGATGACTGTGCCTGATGATTCTTTTCCATAATCTTTTTGACCACTCTAAAATTTCCACTGAGTTTTCAGTGAGTTGGGTGTTAGAAAGCATCTGTGTTTTGATCCAAGGTGCATTCAAAACCTCTGGTCTACTAACATGTTTCATATCATGTCACATCATGACACTTGCCAAAAGTTTGGAGTAACATCAATCTGATTCTAACACTCAAAATGATGCACTGAAAAAGCCAGTTTTCCAGAGTCCTTTTCCAAACCTTGTTAAAGATCAAAGTCTTTTCCAGTGTGACTGAGAATTTGCTCTACTTTATTCTTTTTAAGAGAAAGGCAAATTTAATTGTTGCTGTATTTCAGATGACATTGTCTATTTTTTGATTAGTGACAGTCAGTTTTATCTAGTAGATTTCAAGACATAGAAATGATATTCAGTTACCGTTAATAGTTAAATGCCTTGAACATGCATTTTCAAGATTGAAAAAAAAAACAAACCCACCTTACATGCAGTTCATTTCTGCTATAATACACGTAGTGTTTTTCCATTTGTTTGTTTATTTTTATGTTGAAGACAGGTGCTTTTAGCAATGCATAAAGTGACATTTTCAGACTCTGGAACTCATTTCCTGCAGCATTAACTGTCTGCAACTATTCAAAGGTGACTTTGTATAGGCTGAGGTTAGTTTTTTTGCTACTCTCTAGCCTAATATTTTCTATTTAATATCATCATTTTCTTTCACTTGCATTCTTACTTTCTATTTTATATTGCTATAATTTCCCCCCCCCCCTTTTTATTTTCCCTATTTTATTGGTGTTAACTAGACTTTTCTGATGCTTCTACATATTTTTAACAGAACAGTTAGATACCTGGATTTCCTATTGGAAGGTCATTGTCAGTGAGATTAACCTATTCTTATTTAAGGCATCTTTAATGGAGCAGTCAGACTTCAAACTGTCACTGTAGAGTCTGTTCATAGTTAATGAGAGAAATAAGTATCTCCAAAGGGCAATTCATGTGACCTGTCACATGCATCTATCTCGGGATGAAAACAATTGTCTCCTCAAGGTGCCTGTTTCACTCTACAACATAGAATTATGCCACTAACTCTAGCACCAGTGACAGGGTAGGTGAAATTCGCTTGGTGTATCTAGGCTATAAATTTCTATTTTTTTAAATTATTTTTTTTTACTGTGCATCTGAGAAATTTGACTTTACAGTCATTGGTACCTGTGCACATTTTTATTGTGTTGATGATATTCTTTTGCTAGTGAAGGCTAAAGTAAGTACTCAGCTGGGTTCCCTGCTTCCTTTGGAAAGTGAAAACCATTATTTTTAAGCACTTATTTGAAGAAATGAAAAGTCAAAGATAAAGGAAACTGCAAGTTATATCTGAAGTTATAAGACATTATCAAAGCTGTTATTTTTAGTAGATATCCAAGAGCTTTATTTCATGGGCTTTCTTCAATTTCCAATTAACAATTTTTCTTCCTCCCCTCCCCACTTTCTTATCACTATATGTTAAAAGGTGTGTTAAAATGAAGGAAAAGCTTGCTGCTGAGTATGTCCAACGAGATGCTATCATGCCCTGCCCTTGGGAACCTTGCTGGAAGGCTCAATAATCTAAAACTGGAATATTTGCAAACAAGGTTTCAGGTATTTACCTGAAAGAGTAATGATTGGCAGGAAAAAAGCAGAGTGAGGCAAAGAGGGAAAACTAGAGCAGGATATTGAGGTCAGCTTTCTGTTTATATTCCTCTGAGGAAAGGAATAAGAGCTCAAAGGTGTCTGATTCCCGCACCACCCCACCCCCCCAGCTTTGCTGACAAATGGGAAGAACATCATGTGGATATGTGGTACAACAATTCTTCTTATGACAGCTTTTTCCCTTCCCTTCCCTTCCCTTCCCTTCCCTTCCCTTCCCTTC
>VZRU01014268.1:250996-262438 GCA_013398155.1 Pedionomus torquatus
TTCCCTTCCCTTCCCTTCCCTTCCCTTCCCTTCCCCTCTTCCTTTTTCTTCGTCTTCCCAGAAGTGATTAAGGGGTACTACTGTCTTCAGACTTGGTAGCTCTACCTGCAGCATTGGTCATAGGGCTTCTCTGCTTCTTCACCTTCTCTCTGTAGCAGAAACCCCTTTAAAAAAACAAAAACAACAAACCAGCTGTATCAATAGTAGAAAGATTTAAAGCAAGAAACTCAAGCTAAGAAGTTAATTAAAATAGCAAAACCAAACGCTTTCAACTAGCAAGATAATGCAGGATCCTTCAGACACTTTCAGCAGGGATCAATGGTACGGTCATCATAGTCACATTCCATCGCACCTTTCATCCTGGAGGGTATCAAAATGCTTTGGATATTCAGCACACCAGTGCAAGAAATCACTCTGTCTCCAGCTAACACAAAACTGGCCATGGTTTTATGTCTGGCAGCTGCTCTTGTAGGGATGGCAGCACTGAAAAGGTGAAGTGTGGTTAGGTAGAATATTTATCTGCTAAAAATTAAGGGCACACAGGGTGTTAAGCCTGCTTAAAACTGGAGGAAAGATCAGACCTCACTGTATTCAGGGGTAAAGTGCCTGTTTTCCAAGGGTGATAGTGCTGGTAGCCAGGTCCAATGAATATGAAGAAGGGAGGTGCTGCCAAGAGGGATTTTGTTGTTATTTATATCACATATGCCAAAGAGTCTTCACTGCAACAGTAAAAGTCCAGAACATTTGCAGGAAATGTGAACTTCTAACCTACTAAAAGGGAGAAATTCTGAACTAAAAGGAGTTTTAAAAATAGAAACATGGACTCTGCAAAGGCTGGATTCCAGAATTCTTTACTATGCGAAAAATGAGGTAATGTTTTCTCCAGAAAATTTGCCACAAAAGACATTGTGATGTATTTTCATCAAAGTTAGTCCCATTTAGACCAGGGTATCTATTTTAATTGTATTTGTCACAGCAGTTTCTCAGTCTTTGCTGTTTTTTCCCATCATTTTTCATGCATTAACCATATTGATGTATTTTTGGCTCTGTTCCAACCAGAAGATCACCCCTTACCACTATAAGCCCTTCTTGGTTATTATTCAGCTGGTGTTGAGCTGCATGTTATCCTCCCAAGAAAATTATTTAATACCTAAGCCTCTCTATCTATCCTCATGTTCAAGATTCTCAGCATAAGGCAAACGAAGGCTCAAATCACAGATACAATACTCAGCTCGGCAGATTATGGAAGGCCAGCTGAGCTGTAGCTAGTAGCTCTCAAAGATCGCGATGTCAGTCCTTGGCAAATGCAAGGTATTGTAGCTTAGTTCAGGCCTCTTTCTATATGGCATAAATGGAGTCAAATTGACCTACATTTATCATGGGTTAAAGGTGCATCCAACTGTTTTCGCTCCTTTGCCAGCTTATGTTTGAACTGAAGAAACTTCACTGAAATTTTAAGCTTTCTTGAGTGATGTACTGCTTGGTTTTTCTCTACTAGCAAAGTGATCACATAGTATTTTAAAACCTTTGTTGAAAAGGCACTGCAAAAGTACAGATCTTTGTGAAACTAACTTTTAAATTGCCACACAAAGGTGCATGCACTAAAGTGATGTTCATTAAGGAACTCTTTGAAGGCCCACAATTTATTTATTTTTTAAAAAAAGCTGGTATGTTTATGGTCAGGATGAAACTGAAAATGACAATGCTTCCTATAATGAGGAAGATTTGAATAAAATGAATGTTGAAATGTTGTGGTTCGGAAATGCTTGATAATATTCTTTCATAGCTGGAAGTAGCCGTAGCACATGACCTCGTTTGCTTGAGAATGTACTTCTCCTCTTAGGCTGCTGTCAGCTGGGAAAAGAAGGGAGCCAGATGAAGGATAAATCCTTACGACGAGATCTGTGCTCGGCAGGCCAATCCAAAGCCTTTTGATGTGATGTGAAAGTCTGCAGTGGGCTTCAGTTCAAGCTCTGAATGGTCTGTGCTGACATCTTTAGCTTATGGCATTTGCTGCTGCCTTCGTTGCTGTCCGTGATGTCTCTGATAGGATATAATTTGCTACAGCTGGCTTAGGTGCAAAACCGCCATGGGCAAAGCTTTATGTCTTTCCTTAGATGTGCCATTTCATTGTGTGTCTCATCAAAATCAGGCAAACAAATGTGGAGAGAGTAGGTGCTCCTGCATGTGTCATGCTCTGCAAATCAAGTGTATGGAAACAATCCCTTACCCAGAGCCTGGCTTGTGCCGCCGCACACATCAGAGCTTGGTGACAGAGGGTCTCATTTGAACTGTTTCTACCTCTTCAAGATCAGAAGAGGTTTAAACACCTACCTACTGCTAAAGCTCATTATTTTCTGCCTGAATCCAAAGTGGGGGTGGGGAAAGGGGACTACAAAAATTTTACTCTAAAGCATAATTAGATGCCAAATTCAGGTAGGGATTTAGATATGGCTTGATTAAATCAGAGTTTTTTTCTAATACAAATGAATGTTACACTGAGAGTCCAATTATTTAAGGGAATTTTCAATGTCAGTTTAAAAAAACCATGCTCTCTGTTCTTTGACAGCTGAAAACTCCCATCTTCAAGTGTATTCTGTAGGGTGGATCCTCAGCTGAAATAAACCCATGTCATTCCAGTTTCTCTGGTGTAATTACATCAATGAATGTTATCTAAATATTGGGTGGAGAAGAGAAGAAGAGGACATCGCTAATAGGCACATAATGCTGCTCATGCTCTGATCATCACTGCGTGAATTCAATTGACAATCAAAACCGGGGGAATAAAACTTTTGACCTGAAAAAAAGAAGAAAAAAAATGTATATGAAGGTAAACTTTTCTGCATTCCTTACATCACATTATATTTGCACACTAGTGGGAAACCACAGGGAAAAAATGTTATTGTATCTTGTGCAAGTGACTTTAATAATGAGATAGCTCTTAGACTATGCTAATTCCAGTGTTAAACTTCTAAGAATGGTGAGCTTATGGTTTTCGGTAATCAGTGACCTACACTGAGTCGTGTATTTAAAAAAGAAAAAAGAAGAAAAAAAGACAAAAAGAAAAAAAAAAAAGAATGGAAAAAAAATCTCAATTTATTCTCTTGCCCCAACTGAATTTTGAGTAGGCCCTAAGCATCACAAAAAGGGCAAGAGACTGTATGGGGATTGTAACAGGCTGGACCAAACACTTAGAGGTCCTATTTATACCAAAATGAAGCATTCCCTAATAGGCTGGGTAATGGGTGCTGTTAAAGGAGTAGCGCTGGCTGAGTGACACACAGGATTTTGAAGGCTGATGGAAGCTTAGACATGCTGGATATGTCATCGGCAGGCATTATACAGGAGTAATGAATGGTGCAGATCTGTTGTCTATTGGGATGATGTCCACGGTTCCCTAAGGAGCCAGCAGAGCAAGCAGCAATCTCCCTTCCTCCCATTTACTGCCATGAGCTTGAAATAGAAACACGCAATTTTGTTCGAGTTCAGCCAGCCAGCGGCTGCAACTAACACCAGGACATTCGTAACCGTTGCAATAAGAGAAAGGCCCTAAGGGCTCCCCAGTGTCTTTCCTCCTTTATGGGCTGTGGTCTGGGCCTCTGACTCCTCCATTTGGCCCAGAGAATTCACAGTGGGGGTCTTACAGGCGGCTGAACTGGCTGGGACCCGCAACAGACCTGCCAAGCTCCTCTCAGCATGCCGGCCCGTTTGGCTGCCAGGTCACCTCCTCCTGTTGCGGGCAATGCCTGCAGCCCGTGGATCCTTACATCGGGGGTGTCTCGGGTGAGATGAGTTCATGCCACGCACAGCCACACTAAGCAGTGTTCCCCACCTCAAGATCACCCCAGGTCCGCATTTGCTGTTGGGAAAGGAGGTAAATATGGAGTGCGGTACGGAGGTGCAGTCAGAGGAATGCAGGTCATGAAAAACCAATATGAGAGCACAATATCTTTTCCTATGAAGCTGAAATCTGCAATATCTCTATCTCGGGCTGTAAAGAATCCGTATCTAAAAAAGAAGCAAAGTATGTGAATAAAGAATGTAGAACTTTTTTTTTTCAAGCTTATGTAGTTCATCAATGAGCCACAGCGAGGTGAAGGACAAGAAGCAGGTAGACAAAAAAGAAAAACACGAAAAAGCAAATGCCTCTGCAGTTGATTGGTTTTATTTCTGACTTGGGAAGCGAGATCATCTGCTATCATTGCTAACACAGACAAGATGAATTCAAAATATTCTGGCACCTGTCTTCATTGTTTTGAAATCTTTAGATGACCCTGTGAGAGACTGCTTCAATCAGAAAGGCTACCATTTCCTTTCCTGTAGAAACCTAACGTACCTAACGTTTTAGTGATATTACCTTGCCACATTTTAATCTATGTGAGGGTTTTTATTTTGTTTTGTTTTGTTTGCCTTTGAAACATATTCTAGCTTGGTTTGCAAAGCTGTAGGGCTGCAAAGACAAGAGAAATGTTTGTCAATTGCCTAAATATTTGAAGTTGCAAAGTAGAAATACTTATTTTCCAAGTTATTTTTTATAATGTGGTGTTGTTTGCTACCATCGTTGCTCTGATGACACTGACACTAGAAGCTGTTGGGGACGTTCAGCAATCCTCACTCAAGACACGGCAATAAGAGAAAATTAAGATAAAGTGACTTGCCCAGATTCAAAAAACAAACAAGTAGCAGAATTAACATTAAAACTCAAATTTTTAAAATCAAAATTAAACCTTATACTTTGTGTAATAGGCTAAACAATAATTCTAAGTAATTTGAAAATATGTCATACTTGAATCTTCCTAGATTATATTGTGTGAATTTTGACTGACAGAAAAAATTGGAAATATGTTAACAGAAAAGCAGTCCAGATTTGGTAACTGTGTCTTGGTACCAGTAAGGCCTTAATCTGTATATATATAGGAAGATGCTGATTAAGCGAAGTGAAATCTGGTTCAGTAGTCCCTTAGGATGTTAGAATTTTTTAAGCATTAAAACACTTGAATAAAAACTGAGGACAAGTACCAGTGCTCAACAATGGGAAGCACTACACATTTTTTTCATACACAAAGGGCAAAAAGCATTCTATGAAAATTTTATTTCACATAAAGGAAAATAATAAACAAATTATGTGTACAAAATCCCAAGTGCAGATATTCAGTTGCTGCATATTTACTTTACTGGAGTTAAATTACCTGATGCTTGTGGCGGTTCTGACCCTTAAATGTCAAAATAGACATCAATCTCCCAATGTTTCATAAGCAATAACTTCTGTTGAAAAAATCTTGGGTTTAATTTGTAGATGTTTTTGTATTCTTCTTCTTTATTTCTTATTTTTCCGTCCAATCACTGCTCTGTGATAGGTGATATAAAAGAACTGAAGATTTTTAAGTTGCTCCTACCTTTTACAATGCAGCTCTTGTTTGTGCAGATGAAACATTTTAGTAGACAATCAGATCTGGATTTCAATACTGGGCAGTTTTCCAAACTTGTAAGCCTCTGTTCAAACTTTAAAAATTATAATTAGAAATATACTCTGAGAGAAAAGTCAGCATCTTTCTAGTGTGGGGATTTTCTTCTGTTCCGGATTGTCAGATCATGTACATCAAAATAAATTGAAACTCAGGTATTACAAGACATATTTCTATGTATTTTGGTTTGTTTCTACAAATTCATGTATTTGTTTTAAATTATGTAATTTTTTGGATTCAAGTGGTTCTTTCAGAGGGTTAAGACACTGTATTATAAATTTTGGGGACATTTGGGGCAGCTATCCCACATTTGAGAAACTATTCCATAAAGCTGTTCAGTGGAAAACTGTTGAGATCTGCTGGCCTCTCTAACCCTTAGAATTCAGTCCACAACATACCGGATCACTGGATGCTGAAAATAAGTAAGTTACTTAGTGGTTAATAGTGAAAACTTTGAAATTTCCCCCTCCTAAGGGAACATACTGCTCTATATTCATGATAGGGAAGACGTCTGGAGGAAATCCATGGTAATATTAATTATTTTTAAATGTGCTTAGAGAGATATCACTAGTTTAATATTGTATGCCATCTGGATCCAGATTCTCTGGTTTAATATTGTATACCATCTGGATCCAGATTCACTGCTTGAGAGAATGTTCATAGTTACAAGCTACATCTTCACTATGAGATTTACACACTTTATTCCTTCACTTTCGTGATACTGTAAAATAATCAGTTTCCAGCCCGAAAAATACAGCCCATAGTTGAATCTTTATGAAGTCAACGAAAATTCTCAGTGAACTCTGGATCACATCCCCTGGCCAGACCTTAAACTGGGGTAAAGATGCTTTCAGTCACTGATGACTCACAACACTAAAGAAAGAGAGTTGTTTTTCCTTTTCTGCTGCGCGGCTCTGAATGCCACTGACAGCCAGCCCTGCAGAGAGATGGAAACAGAATGCAATCAGACTTCCAAATCTTCCCTTAATGCAGTGTCTTTCTTTGGAGCTTTTCCCTGTAGGGTACCTCTCAGATGGGGATAAGTAATGCTGTTAGTACATAATCCAATCACTGATGCAGATTGCTCCTAGACAACCCTGAGCATCAGAATTTTATTTTATTTTTTTAACTTTATAAAGAAAGTAGCTTTTCTGCAGTAAAAAGGAAAAAGGATGTGGCTTAGAAGTTATTAACAGCATAAAGAAGTCTTGTTATATATTGCCTGCACATGATAAGATTGGAAGCTTAATTTACCATAAAATATAAAAAACTGAAGTAAAAAAATGAAGCGTTTTATTGTTCGGAGTAGGATTCCAGTTCTGTGCTCTCTTGTCCCCATTGCATTGTACAGTTAGCCAGGGATGAACACTTCTTATTATTCCTAGACTGACCCTGTTTTCTGGGATTGCCAAGGTAGAGGTCTCATTCTAGACCTTTTGCTGCCATTCCTATGCTCCCTCCCTCTTGTCACTAGCACTGCACTTAATGTGGATTAGTAGCATGATTTGCAGATCCAGTTACTGGACTGGGACTTTCTACTTGCGGTTTCTGTTTTCACCCTCACATTTAGCCTGCTTTTCAAATTCACATCATCTTCCCTACTTCCATCCCATCTCCCTCCCATCATGTCTCTGTCTCCTCTATTTTGACTGCAGACTTTTTGGGCATGGGATTTTCTCTCTCTTTTGAATATATAAGAGCACTCTGGAGGGCTGAACACATCTAGAGACCACATAACAAACAGAAATTCAGGGAGTGGTGTCCCACTCACCCAGTTTAAGCATCTAACTTTGACCTACTGAAAGAATTGTCAAATTTTATAGAGGCAATATAGAGATGGGTGGGTGTCTTTGAAGCTGTCAAGATTTATGCCCTTCAGGTATCCAAGTTAAGAGTACAGTATCTAGCTCTCCAGGCTATCAGAAACATCTGCCTCTGCTGTTAAAACCGTATGTTTATAAACTCAATCCCTCCCATAAATAACAACAAAAAGACCATCAGAAAAGATGTGCGATTGTTTTAGAGGAACTGGGTCACTGATATTATGATAAATGTGTGGTTTCTGCAAAATCTCTCAGGATTCTTCCAAAATGGTGCATTAGTACTTCTCAGTTCCACTGAGCTGGTTTGTTTAAAACGGGGTTTTGGCATCTGTTAATGTTTCTAACAAAGTGAAATTTACAGGTGTAATGTAGCTCTCAAACAGATGTCTAAAGTGAAAAATATATTGAGGACATATGGAAATAGCATTATTTACATCCCTTGAATGATTTTTAATAACTTGAAATGTTTGATATGACAGTAATCTCTCCATCTATTCTTCTTTTTTTTTGAGCATTTACCACATGAAGTTCCTTATCAGTCATTCCATCTCCCTCCACCTGCTGGTCATACTCTTCTTGATGCTCCCCAGGATGCTATTGGCCTTCTTGGCCACAAGGGCACATTACTGGCTTAGGGTCATCCTGTTGTCCACCAGGACTCCCAGGTCTTTTTCCGCAGAGCTGCTCTCCAGCAGGTCAGCCCCCAACCTGTACTGGTGCAGGACTAGATGACGTTTGGAGATCCCTTCTGGCCTGGATGATTCTATGATCAAAACCCTCTGAGCTCTGTCTTTCAGCCAGTTTTTAATCGTCCTCACTGTTCATTCATCTAATTCATGCTTCCCAAGCTTACCTATGAGGATGCTGTGGGAAACTGTGTCAAAAGCCTTGCTGAAATCAATCTCCCCTCATCTATCTTTCCAGTTATGACACTGTAGAAGGATATCAGGTTAGTCAGACATGATTTCACCTTTGTGAATCATAGATAGACATCCCATTAGACAGGGCAGTTGTGGCAGTTTTCCACATGAAGTGGAAAAGAGCACTAATTTTCAAGAGTTTATAAATTAGAAGAACAAAAGAAGGCCTGGAAAGAAAAGCAGCTGAGAGAAATGAAAGATTTTGTTTAGGGCTACAGAAGAAGAGATAGCAATAAACCAAATTATTTCTGACCCGGATTAGTCTGTGACCACTGGGCCAGGTGTTTTTTTTTGCTTGGTAGATTAACAGTTGCTTTTAGTGGTGCTAGGGAGAGGTCTAGTTTTCTAGGGATGGATTCTGCCATATCTTGCACCAGTGCCATTCAAGTGTCGTCCCTATTAAGAAAATTGATTAACAGATGTAAGAGCAAAGGAAAGGCACCTTGCCTACCTTTATTTTCATTCTACTTTACAATGTAATATGGTTAAGAAACCCCATTTCTGGCTGATTTCATTAGACAGGGCTAAGTCAAATGCGAAAACAGAAAACAAAGTATGCAGTCTGTGTTCCAAGCTAAAATTTCCACTGTCTCATATAGGATAGAACTACTTACAGATTTCATACGGAGTCGGTGCTTAATGGAGGTGAAGAGGTCAGCGTAGGCTGGCTGTTGCTTGTCTTTTTCTTTTTACAGAAGCACAGCAAGGATCTCGTTTTCTGCTACTTGAATTGGCTGAACGGAGCAGGGGATGTCAAAATGTATGGATTTCTTAGCAGATTTGTTAAAGTTTTTGATTTCCTTGATTTATCCTTTTGTAACTATCATGAAAAGTGAAAGTGCTGGCAATTAAAGTTAATGAGCATTTCATTGCTTGTGACAGTTTATTTCAATTAGTATTGTTCCTGTTTTCAAATGGTAAAAATGTTCTGGAAAGCTTCTGTGATAACACATGGAGCCAAGCTTGAGTTCTCTAGAGCTGGCTGAGAACAGCAGACACAACTTGACCTTTACAAGAAGGGAATATAATATTCTTAAAGGAGCCTTCAGCTCTCTGTTGGCTCTGCTGCATACATTTAGGTTTTGTTTGAAGATTTTTTCCACCAAAGACCTCTCTATAGGTGGACTTCTCACAGACCAAATGCCAGACTTATTTGTACATCTTTTCCCCAATGGGTTGCTCTGACACACAGAGATTACAGAACTAATTAACCAATCTCCCTTCCTTCTTTTCTTCCTTCCATCTATCCATCCTTCCCTCCCTCCTTCTCTTCCTTCCCTCCCTCCATTCATCTGTCTGTCCTCCTGTCCTTCCATCCCTTCTGTATTCCTCTGTACACATTGGGAATAAGGAAGCATGACCAAACTCAAGTGGTAAATAAGTACAGAGGTGATTTAATGAACCTGATTCTCACAGAGTTGATGAAACATTGAGTATGAGTGTTGATAACTGAAAATTGCTCATGTTAGTTTAACAACATTAGTTTCAGAAAAGGCCATCTCCTTCTGAGAAATGAATCATTGAATCTGAACATGAAAATCAATGTGTAAATGCAATCAGCCCTATCCTATTGTGTGTCCATAAGGAATTTGATACTGCAGGCAATAATTCCAGGCAAGGCTGAGTTATATGCAACATATTACAGCAGAAAGACTGGACTTCTAAAATAAAGTTCTAGTAGTCCCGCATGTCACTGCATGGACTTTTTTTTTTTTTCTTTTAATATTTGTTTTTATGTCTCTGCTCATTGTTCTGATTAAATAATATTTTTTCATGCTTCTTTATTAAAACAGATGGTAGATTTCTCAGCACAACAATATTCAGTGCATTAAAAACTCTAGACTGACTGAGGTCAAAGTCCCAACAGAAGCTTCATGGAATTTGTTATATCCATTTAACAGAATGAGAAACTGTATCATGGAATGCTAAGGTTACTATTATTATGACTGTAATTTTTATTTACATGTCATCAGACCTACCTAGCTATATTACAGGCAAGAAGTTTGACAAAGTGTACAGCAAAACTCTCCTTGACTAAATAAATGCTTTCCTTCGGGTCAGGTAGCATAAAATATTCTAATGAACAGGTATCTCATGAACTATGTCCATCCAAAGATGCCTTACCAAGTTTCTTTTAACGCCTCTAACAGAAACACTGTCTAGCTCACTCAAAATTCTCTTCCAAAGCTCATCATTAACTTTATTGTAGGCTTTCATCAGGAGAGCATTCTGTCTGCCTTCTGAAATAGGAAAATCCTCATTTACCCACTTATTTATATCACTGATATTTTTGTTACCAATACAGTGTTGACTGAAATAATTTCATTAGCACTTCTTGAACTGAAGTTATAATCACACAAACAAATATGACAGATTGGTTTTATAAAGTTATCGCAGCAGTGCCAGTGTACCTTATCCAAAATAGAACACATATTTATGTAAGTGTATTAATGCATAATTTTTCTATATTTTCAATACTTCCTGCAGTCCTGAAAACTCCAAGAAGAGAATAACTTAGAAAGAAGTGAAGAGAACGTCTGCCAGGACATTCATAGGCATGAATTCCATGTATGAGAAAAAGGATAGGACTGAACAAGATGATAGAGCCTATAAGATCAAGAATACTACTGATAATTGAATGCAATGTGCAGCCAAACTGTGGTGATCTTCACCACAGGATATTCCAGAGGTCAAATGAATAAATGGATTTGGAATGGGATCCAGAGCTCTAACATCAATCTACTTAAATATTTTTCTTATTAAAAAGCATTCCCAATACACTAAGAGGTCATATAATTTCAAAAGCCAAGTTTGAACAAGAACTAGAACAGGCAGCTTCTGTAAAACTGTAATTAACTACAAATTTGAAAACATAAGAGAGAAATTAAAAGAAGTTCATTGACACACCTTCACCTATTGTGACCTTGCAGAGAAAGTCCTTCCTTAGAAACTCATTTATTATCAGCTTGACTTTCTGGTTGCCTCAAAGTTTCTAGTGACTTTTAGGGATCTTTTTCTTCATGTATCTGTTTCTGGTTCTCAGCAGTTTTTTCAGGCACTTTGCTAATCTACAGCCTCCCATTTCTTTCCCAAATCTCATCCTTCCTTTGTTTGCCACACCTTGAACTTTTGAAGACCTTCAGCTTCATGGTGGCTGCATTGTTCTTCTGCATGAGGTACAGCCAGACAACCCCACCTGGCCCAGATGCCTTTTTTTTTTTTTTTTTTTTTTTT
>VZRU01014268.1:262472-299590 GCA_013398155.1 Pedionomus torquatus
AAGAACATGATATTTAAAAAAGAACTGTTATGAAACACATAAAATAGGGGTTGCCATTGCGCTCATAAGAGTATTCAATTTACCTCTTTTTTGTCTTGTGATTTTGGTGATACACACTTGGTTGTGTAAATGTCCATGGAAATTAATACACTAATCTTTCCTTGTGGGAACAGTCCAAAAGACAGTGGACAATGCTCTGTTCTTTAGTTATGTTTGTATTTGGAAAGAGTTGCTAGCCTTTTTATCCCTTAGCATAGTTCATAGGGAAAGCAGTGAACTGACCATCTTGGTCAGCTTTTGGTTGACTTGATCTGGACATCTCTGAATCTCTGTCCCAAAGCTGGCTATTTTTTTTCTTCATCTAGAGCATGGAATAATGGCCAAAAAATATGTCATGTGCATTTCACATGTACTTCTAAACTAGCAAGTAGTTTAGAAGACTACTAAAATAGAAGGTGAAGTTTCCAGGCTTTGTCAGTTGGACAAGAAGGTTAGAAGGCTACAGCAGATTTTCCTAAAAGTAATTGGAGGCTTTTGTTTCTTTCTTTCTTTCTTTCTTTATTTTTTTTTTTAACTCTGTCCCCCAAGCAAGCCTGAAGCTGTTTGCTCAAATCCAAAAACTACTAAGCAAACTTTGGGGTTCAGATCACAAATTCCTAAAGGGTTTGCAGAGCCCAGTTTTCTAGGTGTAATTAATCAGCTCCTGTTCTACCAAGTCAAATTTTTTCCATAACTAACTGTCTATGAAAAGAATAATATCCTAAAACCTTGTCTATGACTTTGTTAGATGCTCCCCTGGCTTTGTTTTTCATGACTTCCCTGTTATTCATCTCCTTGTTTCTAGCTATACCCTATTAAATGTGAAACTGTGTCTGAGTCTCCAGATGAGCACATGTATGAGTGCAACCAAATTAAACTGCAGACTCACCTGATTGTGTACACACTAGAAATGCCACGCTAAGAAGAATTTAAAGAACTCTAGAGGAATAGTTTATATTGCAGAAGTCAATGATGATAAATCCAGGTAAATCCTATTTTAAGACCAGAGTTAATTCAAAGGGCAAAGAGACTGGGAAAAAAATTTGAAAGAACCCATAAGTAAATTTCCAGTTATTTAGATTTGTCTTATGCCTGGGTTGTATGGGTCAAAGAATATCAAAGACTGAAATCCAAAAATTACCTGTGCCCGTAATGAGGCTAATTAGAACTACAGTGAATTTAAATTAATCTTTCATGGTTTATTCTGGTATTCAGTAACTTGTTTTTTCTCGTATCCTATAGCATTTTTCCATTTTATCTAGGGAGAAAGAATCTATCCTTGAGCTTTGAGGTGGTACAGCTCTGAATAGTGCAGCTGAGCCTTGATTACATTATCTATGATTATGGTAAAAACAGAATTTCCCTTTGCCAAGACATTTCCATATTTCAAAAATGTTTTCAGACTAAATAGATATAAAATGTTGATATTTCCCAGAGAACAGACATTCACAACAATTTATATTAGAAAACATTGACTAACCATGATGATTAATGACTCAACTTTTTTGAATTTGTCTGGATAATCTCAAGCAGCATACAAATTACCTGTTCACCAACATTATCAAGTACAGAGCTGTAATAAATAATTAATATAAATATAATCTGAAAACCAAAACAATGAAACAGGCTGATGTTCCAAAACTTATTATTTTCATCTGAAGACCTTGAAAATTACAGCCAGAAATATTTTGATGTAGATAAAAAAAGTAGTAGCTATTGAAAGAAACATTCCCAACCATTTCTCATGTTGAACACTTCAGAAAAGAAGTTTTTTAAGGAAGCAATTTTCCCTTTTAAAAATTCATGAAGATGTGCTATTCCATCAAAGATATGTCAGTTTTAACCAAAGATCCTTTTGAAAAGTGTTGGGGTGCTGAAAAGTTAGGAGGGGAAAAACACTTTGATGTTGTGCAATTCATGGACTGGGGTACTATTGTAGAATGTAGAAAATCCTCTTTATCAGGTAAAGCATCAATGAAAAATTGGATCAGGCACATTTGACATCACTGGTCCCAGAAGAAGGCACCCCTCACTTGTTTTCACTGACATTGCAGTACTTGTGCCTAATCAAAACTTCTGGTTTCAGTTAAAAATGCATGTTGTCAAACCCATTCTCTGCAGATTAGCAGGAGTAATAGATAGCCACAGAGCATTCAGTAGGCAGCTTTTAATTTTCCCCTGCAATGCTGTTAGCCTAATGCTGTATATTTGCAAAATCTATATCTTATATCTCTATCTCTGTAAAGAATTAAAAAATCTTTATAAGCAGATGCCGTGGGATCTTATCCAAGTGTTTAGACTCACATGCTTAAGTTTAACTAATACATTTCTCCTAATCCATAGAAATTTTTTGTCAATATCCAGCTTGAGTGTTTACTGCCACAGTCAACCCGCTTAAACAAGACCAAATTGTTGCCTTTTCTTTTGTGTCAGACTTTAACCTATTTGAAATTTGTTCTCATGTCTTCTGTCATTTTTCTCCTTTTTCCTTGGCAACACCAATTGTTCAGATTTCTCCTCCTAGCAATATTTTCTACGTCTCTGACCAGTCACTATGATTGCTTTTCTCAGGACTGTTCCTACTTGTCCAATTTTCAGAAATTCGGGAAACTATATGAGTCTTTATTGTTGGGGCTTGTTGTGAGGAAGTGCACTGGAAGGATAACTGTACTTCTATTCAAACATCAAGTTTGCTGCTTGAATGGAGATCCAGACATATGTTTTTTAGTGTTATCAATAGATTTCTCTCAAGTCTTGAAAGTAATTGCCCTAAATACACTCGTAGCATTCATCCTAAAAATAACCAAATGCCATATAAAAGATGCTGACGTTTTCCTGACAAGTGTGATTCATGAGGAGCAGCAGTGTGATGACTGGAAATTTTCCCAGCCAAAGTGATTACAGTGACAACCTCACTATATGGGATGAACTGAGTGAACAGCTGGTTTTACATTTACTTTTTATATATGCACAGCTGGCAAGTACCATCCTTTGGATAGACAGATGGATGTCTGTTTATTTGAGGGGGAAATAACATATTTATCATGCATCCGCTGTCATCTCCTGAGACTATGGATTGCAATAAATATTAAACATAAAGCTTCAAATTATTGGGAAAAAAAATTAAAAAAAGAACTGTATGTGGTGCAGTCGGTGTTACAGCTTGAAACACTGATTACTGCCGCAGTTCTGCAAGACTCACTCAAACATTCTCATAGGGACAGGCTGAGATTACTAAAGGTAAAGAACACAATCTGATGGCGTGGGTGCAAAAAGGTGGGGGAAAACTAGGGTATGAACTGTCAAGACCTTCAGCTGTTTTGGGGGAGTCATTTGGGGACACGCTCACCCCCAATGGCATGTGCATGTGCCTCTTGCTGAGGAGTTACACTGCATTGCCCAGAAGATACATGCATGCTCATATGCTGTCACTGTGGAAAGCTAACATGGGCTCCTGGAATCATAGAATAGTTTGGGTTGTAAGGGACCTTTAAAGGTCATCTAGTCCAACCCTCCTGCAGTAAGCAGGGACATCTCCAACTAGATCAGGCTGCTAAGAGTCCTGTCCAACCTGACCTTAGTTTTTCCTAGTATGGCCTGTGAAAACACAACTTGTCCAGTTGAAGTGATCCACTCTACAAGAAAAAACACACCTGTCCCAGTATGAATTATTCTTATAGTGGAATGTTTTTTCTGAAACTGTAAGCTCTTTAAGGTCCTGTTTGTGTTAAATGATGGTTTCCATTCCTGCACCGCAGGTGCCATCACAAAGGCAAATAATTTATGGATGTTTCCATAATTTTAGCAGTAAAATAATATGAAACCTGCCTGTCGACAAACCCACAGTTCCACAGGTCTTCCAGAAATACAGCCCTTCTGAAAGGAGCCAGTAAAATTATCTCTTTTTACCTGTATGTTCTCTTAGCAGAGCAAAAATGCCTTCATGGTTCATTCTCATTTTATTTAATGCACATGGCAAAAACTTACGAGGTTACAGGGATTTATGCTAGTAGATTTGGCAGCCTTTTAATATTTACTTAGGCTGTAGAATATAATTTGAATTTTGGAGGTATTTGTCATTGTATCTAGGATGGATAAAGGTATGTTTATTATAGCTGTATTTGCTATGTGTGATTTACATTGTTATATGTTGACTTTTCATTTCCTCAAATGTCACAGTTGCGTTTTTGTCTTTCTAACTTCCTCAAAGTATAGAAAGTTAAATATTTTTTTCACACTGATGGCAATCAAATCTTGCTACAAAGTTAGGGTCAGACTGCTATACCTATCAAGCAATGACTTATTTTTTGAAATACTTCACGATGTCTTCTGTTGTCAATGTAGTATGATTCAGCACCATGAAGCCTCATTATGTAGTTTGTAGCCAAGATCTATGTTTCTACTGCACTAAACTCCTAGGGAGTTACCATAAGCTATGCTGGACCTTGTTCTCACAAATAAGGAGAGGCTGGTGGGCAATGTGAAGCTCAAGGACAGCTTTGACTGCAGTGATCATGAGATGATGAAGTTCGACATCCTTAGGGCAGCAAAGAGGGCGCACAGCAAGCTCGCTACCCTGGATTTCAGGAGACTAACTTTTGCCTCTTCAGGGATCTGCTTGATAGAATACTGTGGGATAAACCCCTGGAAGGGACACCTTAGGAAGCTGGTTAATATTCAAAGATCACCTCCTTGAAGCTCAGGAGTGATGCATCCCAACAAAGAGAAATTCAGGCAAAAACACAAGGAGGCCTGGATGGATGAACAAGTTGCTTCTGGACACAAACTCAAAAAGGTAGCCTACAGATGGTAGAAGCAAGGACAGGTAGCCTGAGAAGATACAGAGAAATTGTCTGAGTAGCCATGGATCAGGCTAAGAAAGCTAAAGCTCAGATAGAATTAAATCAGACCAGGAACTTCAAGGGTGACAAGAAAAGCTTCTATAGTTATGTCAGTGATAAAAGGAAGACTAGGGACCTGGTCACAGAATCACAGAATGAATCACAGGATGATATGGCAGTGGAAGGGACCTCTGGAGATCATCTGGTTACCTGGGATATGGAGAAGGCTGAGGTGCTCCACGATTTTTTTGCCTTGGTATTCACCGTCAAGGGCTCTAGGCACACTGCCCAATTCGCAAAAAGCAAAAGCAGAGACTGAGAGAATGAGCAACCACCCTCTCTTGGAGACCAGGTTTGAGATCATCTGAGGAACCTGAAGGTGTACAAGTCCATAGGGCCTGATGAGATAAATCCATAGGTCCATCTTAAATATGACAAAGTTGCTAAGTCACTTTCCATCATATTTGTGAAATCGTGACAGTCTAGTGAGGCTCCCACTGACTGGAACCTCGATATTCAAAAGAGGTAACAAAGACCAAGGGAACTATAGGCAAGTCAGTCTCACCCCTGTGCCTGCCAAGATCATGGAGCAGATCCTTCTGGAATCTCTGCTAAGGAACATGGAAAATAAAGAAGTTATTGGAGACAGCCAACATGGCTTCACCCAAGGGCAAATTGTGCCTGAGAAATTTGGTGGCCTTTTACGATGCTGCCACAGATTGGTGGACAAGAGCAGAGCAACAGATGTCATTTACTTGGACTTGTGCAGAGCATCGTATACCATTCTGCATAACATCCTTGTCTCAAAATTGGAAAGTCATGGATTCGATGGATGGATCACTTGGTGGATAAGGAACTGGCTGGATGACTGCTGGTTGTGGTCAATGGCTCAATGTCCAAGTGGCAGCCAGTGACAAGTGGTGTTCCTCAGGGGTCAGTACTGGGACTAGTGCTATTTAGCATCTTTGTGGGAGACATGGACAGTGGGATAGAGTGCACTCTCAGCAAGTTTGCTGACAACACCACGCTCTGTGACATGGTCAATATGCTGGAGAGGAGGGATGCCATCTGGAGGGACCTGGACAGGCTTGAGACTTAGGACAGTGCAAATTGCATGAAGTTCAGCCAAGCCAAATGCAGGGTCCTGAATGTGGCAATCCCAGGCACAAAAGGACTTGGGAGTGCTCATGGAGAAGCTCAACATGAGCTGGCAGTGCATGCTGGCAACCCAGAAGACCAACCGTATCCTGGGCTTGCATCAAGAGAAGCGTGACCAACAGGGCAAGGGAGGTGATTCTCCCCCTCTACTCTGCTCTTGTGAGACCTCATCTGGAGTTCTATGTCCAGCACTGGAGCCCTCAGTGTAAGAAGTACATGATCCTGTTGGAGTGAGCCCAGAGGAGGGCCACAAAGACGATCAGAGGGCTGGAGAACCTCTCCTATGAAGACAGTCTGAGAGAGTTGGCCTTGTTCAGCCTGGAAATGAGAAGGTTCTGGGGAGACTTCACTGCAGCCTTCCAGTGCTTAAAGGACGCCTAAGGGAAGGACAGGCACTCCTTATCAGGGAGTACAGTGATAAGAAGAGATGTAATGGTTTTAAATTGAAAGAAGGGAGATTTAGATTAGATATTAGGAAGAAATTCTTTACTGTGAGGGTGATGAGACACTGGAACAGGTTGCCAAAAGAAGCTGTGGATACCCCCTCTGGAAGAGTTCAAGGCCAGGTTGGATGGAGTTTTGAGCAGCCTGGTCTAATGGGAATTGTCCCTGCCCATTGCAGGGGAGGGTGGAACTAGGTGATCTTCATGATCCCATCCAACTCTAACCATTCTATGATTCTATATTATACCACTAAATGACTGTCATTGATTTCAAGACTATTTTATTTGAATATATCATACTAATTAATTATCTAAATCACTCATTTCTACGTCCTTACTACTGTTAAACTGTCTTACCTTCTTTGCATAATCTGAAAACTTTATCAGCAACAGGTTTTTATTGTTTTTTAAATCACGGATAAAAGTATTGAATGGTCACAACCTTTCATAAAATTGGATCCAGTGAAACTCATGCCTGGTTTCTGCAGGAGTCACAGCCCAGGCACATAATCTTTGTGAAGGAATATCAAATACTAGGCAGAGCAAATGTACCATTCACTACATTTTTCTGTCTCCTCATCTGTAGACTATGAAAATCCTTTGGATGATGCCTGAATAACTTTATATACAATACTGTGCCTTATTTCTGTGTCTCTAAATTTTGTGTGAAGAGACTTTTTCTTGCTAGGTGTATGTATCAGGAGCTCAGGTTCTTTGGATATTTTAAGTCACTGCTGAAATAGAAACAGTTCGTAATTAAGCAGTTGATCATATAGCAAACAAAACCATGTAAACTATTTGCAGGAAATCTGCCTACCCATTAGCTGTCATTTAAACTGTACAAGATTAGATTCCATAGTTCACCTCTTAAGTAAAAACGACATATTTTTGAAATTACTGAAGGCTTATTATTTCCCCAAAATTCATAGGAATCTCTGACTTTTCGCTATTTCTAATAATGAGACCTTTTCGTGTAACTGTCTAAGTACAAACTTAGATGCCTCTAAGGTGTTAAAATTTCAGCTGATGTTCAGCCAAAATCAATTGAAAACTCTTAAAAAACAAAGGGAGCATGTAAACAAGCTACATATTCACAGCACAGTGGGCTAAGTCTTTTGAGGAGTAAAAACTGCTCTTAAATACCCAGTCTTTTGTACACATGGTCTGATCCCCCAGCAAGCAGCCAAAATGTCTGGGATCTAAGGAACATCTTGGCATAACATTAACGTTAATAAGATGTGTTGATTACAAAAAGAAAAGAAAGAAAATCTTTACGTGCAGTTTTGCTGCCTGGCAGTCTGTAGTGTGGGCAGAGGTAACATTTGAGAAACATCTAGCCTGGAAAAAATACAACACCGAAGGCATCTAATGGCAAGGTTGGGAAGTCAAATGACAGATGCTTGAGAAGCCGAACAGCAAGGGAGTTTGAGAGTTCAGACAGCAGATGCATGGCAAGGCAAAAGGGCTCATCTGAGAGAACACCTGCCATTTTTCATGCACCTGTTTAATTTTTGAACTATAATATTTATGTATGCAAAGGGATGCAAGGAGGCAAAACCGAAGCCACAGACCCAAGGGGCTGAGGTCTTAGTCTTTTTGTATTTGGGACTATCAGCATAGTTGCCCTCGTGAAATCTTTAGTGTAATCAAATGAAGCAGCTGTTTGCACTGCTGGATCTACCCAGACTGGGAAAAAGGGGGTAAACACTTCTAATGCAAATATCAGCCTTGCCTCTCTACACTTGCTGCGATGATTCTGTTATTTAGCTACTTACGGTGGCAATTGGTGCAGAAAATCTCCAGAGCAAACAAGGCTTTAATTAATAATCAGTTATTTTCCGCAATAAGTAATTGAGAGGAAGCTCAGTTTAATGCTTGGACTTGAATTTGTCTTTGTGGTCTGATAAAGAAAGTGGGTTATTTGACTGCTTTGTTAATATTTCCTGTATATCTGTTTGTCAAATTTTTAGGATAATGCTGTGTTTCTCAGAGCTTTGATAAAGAGAAGGAATAGAAATGTGAAGTGGTACTAATCATTAGGATGTGTTAGCTTATTGGAAAATGCAGTGACTGAAAATTTTAATGACTTTTCACACTAAATATAAATAATCCCTAAAGGGAAGTTGGCGTTGCTCTGAGTGCTTGCTTCAGAAGCCCATAAAATATGGAAGATTGTATCTAAACATTACAGGAAATTCTTTTATTCCTCAAAGCCCTGAGAATTGAGGCATAACATTATAATATAGAAAATATGTGTCTGTATAAACTTAAACCCACTTGTCTCAAAATTCATAGTATAAAGTAGAAGAGTTTATTACATACTTGGAAATTTTTTCTGTACTACCTATATAAACAGTAAGGAAAAATTATGGCTCTCTGTGATAAGCACAACTTGTTATATACAGTTTAATGTGTGTAACACGTAATTTAGTGGATACATTAGATATGAAGAAATCCTAGAGCTTGATTGTTCCAAGTTTGGCTCAGGGATGGAGTTGCGATCCTTCTTTTGTTTACCAGCAGCACTAGCTGTTAGTTTTTCTCTCTTTCTGGGTTTGATCCTCTGCTAAATGAAGTTAATGCAAATAATTCTATTTCATTCAAGCACTGGATGGAACTATACCTTTCCATTTTCTATATTTCATCTGGTTTAATTTGCTGCTAGAAGGCAAAAAGTTGTGTGACATTCCTACACTGTTCTGTATGTCTTTAGTTTCTTTCTAATTGTTTCTCCTAATGTATTTGGTGAATAAATGCTCTGAAAAGTGTAACCAAACAGCTAACTAACCATAAAGAGACATGAAAGCATGCATGAAAATATATAAATCTAGGCAGACATATGCTAACATTTATTTTTGCCACTTATCATCTCATCTTGTCAAAATTGGGGATTTTGTTTGTTCATTCTTTTGTTTTTATATATTCTATTTCTGTTGTGTTTAAGGCTGTATGTATATATAGCATTTAATTTAATTTTAATTTTTTTTTCCAGTTGATACCTATTTCTATTTTGGTAACATTTTATACAATATAATAAAGCAAAAGAGAGAAGTTCAAGTTCTCAGATCAATGATATTTTAGTTATATAGCATGTATCAGGTAAACATTTTTTATCACATAATCACAGAGCTATCTAAAAAAACAGAGCAGCAGATTATATCCTTTCTGCTCTTGAGTGGGTTCAAATTCCTAGCAAGTTACTCCTCCACCCTTCTTTGTCAAAACTAGAGACTGTGAAACGCAGTTCTTCCCCATGTAACATTGTCAAGACTGTTCGCTAAATAACCTTCATGGTAACTACTCAAAGTAACTGTCTAAACTTTCTTATCCTCTTTTAAAATGTACAATAATAGAGTTTAAATTACTTTCAGATGATAAGCTAGATTTGAATGTAGATGTTTCTCCTTCTTTTTCCCACTGTTACATATATTATTCTTCTGCGAAAAGCTGTATGTTTTCAACTCCTACTCTGTGGTATCTAATTATTCTAAAAGTTCTTTAATATTTTCTTTCATGGCATGTATTTGATGTATTCTAAAACATACACCTGTCTGAAATACTCCGGACTTGTAATAAAAGTGCTAGAGTCTTTCAAGCAAATTTTGGGGATAGATGTCAAGTTGTCAGACTACTGGTCACAAAATTTGCTTTGTGTAACTCAGAAGCCTCAAATGCTGAAAGGATGCTGGCTTTGATGGAAGGAGAGTGTGGTTTTCTCTCACAGATATTCCCAAACAATAACTTAATTTTTATATCTGCTTGCCATTCCAAAACAATACTTGTTTTGCAGTGTTGAATCATACTCTTTTTCAAAAGCTGACAACACATCAGGGTTCATCAGCTTGACAGCCGCATGTACAAATAATACTGTTACTCTTGTGCATTGTGTGAAACAGTTTAAACCATAAAGGTTTTAAAAATCTATCGAGGGGGAGTTGACTGGAAGAGCAAATCGGTGTTTTCCTGTGATGCTAATGTTAGGTAATGGAGGAAAGGCAGAGAAAACAAAGCAGCGCTCTAATTAAGAGTGATGCCAGCTTTCCAGCTAGTCTATTACTGTCATCCTCTAGCATGTGATTCTTAATATGATGAAAATAAATCAAGTGAATTGCAACCTAACAGTAGCTATTTTTCTTCAGAAAAGGAACCTTGGATGCCTGTCTTAGTTGAAGATATCTGCAATGTCAATGATAAAAGTTGAGATAAGTTTAGAAATAAAAAAAAAAAAAATAGACAAGATAGGATATTTCACCACAACTCAGTCATCAGCCTCCCAGGCAGATACAGGACAACTGAAAGGTTGTCGTCTGAAGTGTGCCTCTGATGACTGACTGCTCCTTGAGCCCGGTGTTTCATCAACCTCTTTAAGGCAACTGCACTCCACTGATGTCTAGGGCACTACTCATTCTTTATTTCATCCTCTGCCACCCTTTCCTGTAATAAAGGTGTCTACCCTTCCACTAACCAGCTCCTATGAGGCTAACTCTCTCCTTTCGTCATTTTTCTATGAAAGAATTAATATCACACTTGTAAATCATGGCTCGCTTTTAAGTCAAGATTGTTCTGTATACTTGTATAACCAACCAATTTTGATCATCTTTTTTGTTTAAAATAAGAGTTTGGAAAGTCTAGAAATTATTTTCAATTCTAATTTTTATGTAATATGTAACCCCATTCATTTTGGGGCAGAAAACAAATACGCATGTGAAAGATTTTCTATGGCTAGTTTATGGGAATTTTTGTTTGGCTGTTTTGGGGAATGAAAAGTGAAGGGGATACCCAGATAGGTGGGATACCTAAGGAACTTCATGGAAATAATGGAGACTCAAGTGAACTACATCATCAGTAAACCGTTGGCTGTCCTTAATACTATTCGCTGGAATTATCCAAATCTGTATCATTAATTAAAGATTCATTAGACCATGAAATCACTTCATATCCCAAAGGAATAGGTAAGTTACCTAGAATGGCAGAGATTGGATAAAGTTCCCATCCTAAAGAAAAAGATTTCCACACTTAATTAGTATCATAACTAAACTACTTGCTATTCTGAGAAGAGTAGCTGTCTTTTTCTATGTTTTACCAGAAATTCCATCCTGAACCAAAGGTTCAGTTTCAATTAATCAACATTTTCCAATGAAAAAATCCCCCAAAGGACATTTGAAAACCATGATAAGTTCTTAGTGTTAGTTATTGGTCTGTCCTAATCATTTTCAGAAGTGTTATACAGAATATTTAATACAGATGAGAATAATTAACACATGAAGCAATAGATGAAGTTCATGTAGGGTATAGATATGATACAAATTCAGTAGAAATTTTATCCGAGCTCAAAATTTAATGTTACTATTAGAATTAATTTCATGCCTTTTATAATCTTTTATACACTTATTTTCGGATGGTATGAAAATTGCCCTTTGGATGTGCCAGTCTCTCACCAGTGTCAGGAGAGGAACCTTAGATTACTAGCCTGGATAAGGCATGTAACTTTTAGATTAATTCCACTCTACATAATTATCTGAGAAATGCTTAAAAAGACTGAAAAAATGAGAAAAGTGAGGCCTGCAAAGTGGGAAACTCGTTTAAAAAAAAAAAAAAAAAAAGGTGAGGGAGCATAAAAAGTTCTTGCGAAGGGTTCTTAAGGTTATATCTGAAAGATAGTTAAACTACAGTGAAATACGTGCTTGCTAGCTCATTACTCCTATATCTGTAGACACAGACTTTTTTTCTGAGCCTCTTTCATCAGAACAGCCTGAAAAAATTCCCATCCAAAGAAAGCACAAATAGGGAAGTTTAGAGCACACAAAGTGAATGTGGTCAATAAGAAGAGGAACCTGCCTTTGTAATCAATAAGAGATCTTGAGGCTATCTGAAATCTAATAACTCCTCCTGCATTGTCACATTGCAGAATAACAGGGTCAGAGCTGGGCAGACTGTGAGTCCTTCCTTCAGTATGGGTCACGCTGATCATACTACTTTTATTATCCCATTGCTGTGGATCATCTGAAATGATCAGTGTGACCATCTGCTTGGTTTTACCTCTGAAAGGTCCTTAGGGGAGGAAAAAAGTAGTTATCAAAGCTATCTCAAAGAAAATAGACTTTTTCTTTTTTTTCCAATGGCTTAATCATCTTGCTAGAAAATGCTTTTAACATACAAAAATGATCAGCCATTTATCTTTTTGTCAGCTAAGCGCATACTATTGAATACTATTATGTAAATATACATCATTGCAGTACAACCGTTAAATGTAGCATGTAAATTATAACAAGCAGCCCTCAAACGGGAAATAATTAACTTCTCGGTGCTTTCAGCACCTTGTCCACTTAATATTTACTGAAACTTTCTAACTCTGTTATGAAAAATCTTCCCTTGTGACAAGAAATAACAGGGTGCTCTACTCTCTTTTGTTAACATGTTCATTTCCTCCTTCCCCTTGTGTAACACTATATGTATATATATGTATGCACATGGATACCCCATGGTCATAAGGAGGTGGTATAAGCCATTTAGTGCACTGCTGCCGTGACTGAGCAATGCTGAAATGACAGCAGGCCAGATCCTGTCTCATCCTACAGTTCTGATACACCTGAATATCACGTTGCCTTACTCATGTTGCAGGGAAACTCAGGATGTTGAGCTTAATGTTTGTTTCTTAAATTCCACTTTGTTACCGCTTGTAGAGACACATGGAGTATGCTTGATGGCTTGTGAACACACACACTTATAGCTTATCTACACGTATTCTTTGACACATTTTAAATAGCAATTTCCTTTTAGTTTCTTTTTTTCAACTCTTTTGATGACGTACAAGCGGATCACACACCTGTGGAAAGAGAATCTTGCTATTACCTGGAACTTTAATCACTCAGTGCAATGACTCAGTAAAAATGTACACAGTTCCCACCAATTGCTTGCAAATTACTCTCAAGAACCCCCATTGCAGGAGAGGATATTGTTATATTACATTACCTCAAGCTTAAGTGGCATTTTTCCTAGTGTAAATTTGCATTATGAAATTAATTGAGTCTTTATACGAGTAAGAAGACACCACTGCTTCAAGAATCTAACTAGTTGTCAGGTGGAAAAAACACTTATTTCAAATATGTTTCTGAAAAGAACTAAAAAAATAGCACAACAGCTTTGTGTTTCATCTTGGTCTCACTGAAACTGGGATAATTAGCTATTACAGTGGTGCTAATCTTTATTTATATCAGTGTAAATGATGTGAAAACCAAAACTCTACAGGTTTTTGCCATATAAAGCATTACCTTAAGGAATTACTTCATTGACAAATGGGGAGGTACTTTATCAAAAGGGACAATCAGAGAATGCTCTCCAACATAATGCGACATAATTGAGAAAGATCACTGGAAAGCAGTGTGTTGTCCAGGAGTCACAGCTTGAAAATAGGCAATTCCCCACTTAAGAAAGTGGAGAATCTGCCCTCCCCTACTCAAAAACTAGAAACGAGTAAACACTTTGATGCTGTTTCAGCACATGCCATAAGCTCACCATCACCAATCTGACTTCTGAAGTCTGTCACATTGCTTTCAGACCGATACACAGATATTCTTCCAGACAGAAATGTTTTGTGCTTCTGAAGAATTACACTGAACATCACGCATTTCTTCATTATGTTGATCCAAGATCTTTTTGGGATATCTTTTGCATGCCCTGTAGGGATATATCTACATTAACATTTTAGTTCAGAGGAAGTGTGCAAAACTGGAGGCAAGTTCTTGTTTACCATGCTTTGCTTCACATTGGGAAGCAGCTCTGGAGCATCCAAACCAGATTTCTTTGTAAGAAAACTAAGCCAGAAGGTGCACAGCTAATGTTCTCCAACCACTAACAGGAGCGTAGTCAGCCACAGCAGGCCAGTACTGGAGTGAACCCTCCAAAATGCCTATAGTGAGGATGACAGGACACCAGCACCAGCTATCTCCTTTTGTAGATCTCTCCTTTTGGGTTGCTGTGCCAGCTAATGTAAAGACACACAAAGTTAGCTGAAGTGTTTGTCAGGTGGGCTAGTAGATGAGAAAGAGAGGATTTTTAATCAACAATCAGCATGAAATTTTAATTAGCATTAAAAGAAAGGATATTTTTTGTCGCATTTCAGACTGTTTTTTTGTTTTGTTTTTTTTTTTTTTTTCCTTGAAGTTGCTTTTGGATACTTATTCTTATTCCACTTCAGTACCTTAAGCAGTGCTGGGCCTGTGGCCTATAGACTGTTGAATTGTTTAATGGTTCCTGATACAGTTAGTAAGGCGGTCAGAGTTAGGGATCTTTCCCAAAAGGACCTAGGGAAAAAGCGACCAAGGTGTCTGAGGTTTTTAAATAGGTGTAGGCAGACTATGCCAGCTTGCCTTGGAACCAAGACACCATCCCTGATGCTGTTGAGGTTAGTAATGTGGCTACAGCCCAGATTAAATAAGGCACAGGCGAGGAGTAAAGAAAGAAAGAAGGTGGAGGCACAGTACAAATGGGCTGGTTGGATGAGGCATTGAGTCATCTGCGTGTGTAACAACTGACTTGTGCTGAGGCTGTCTCTCCTGGATGGCTGTACAGGAATTTTGGTGCAGGAGGGTGTCGCGGTTTCAGCCAAACCCTGAGCGACAGATGACCCCCACCCCCCTCCCTTTTCCCCCCTTTTGGGTAAAGAGAGGAGAGGAAGGAGTTAAAGAGATTCAAGAGTTTAGAACAAGCTAAACTACTTTAATGAAAATATAAGCAGCACAATAAACAGGAAATATAGGGAAAAAAAAGGAAAAAGGGAGTATACAGTAAACACAAAACCGTNGGTTGGCAACAGGTCAAATCTTACTTCTGTTCCCCCCCCATTACAGCAAATGATTAAACCATCTCAGTCAAAACATTTTCTCTTGCATCCCGTGGGTCTCTAAATTGACTAGAGAATGGAGTGAAAAAAGTTGCTGGCCCTTTAAGTGCTGTTCAGGAACTGCAAATAATCTAGCCACTATTGAAAATTCATCTTTTCTGAAGTGTTGTTAGAATAATTTAGTTGTAGTCTTGCATAGAGGGCAAATTAAGTTATTTATAGTGTGGGCAGCAGCTGACAGTACAAATTTGGATGTATTTGTTTTCAGAGTTCAGCTTTCTCTTCTCAGATCCTGCTGGCTCGCCAAGAGAAATGGGGAAGAGATGTCAGCCTGTGATGGAACGATCTTATCACCTTTTTTTTTTTTTAAGGCATGAGCCCACAGATGTAATCAGTTCTTTCCCCTCTACTCTCCTAGTCTTCAGCCCAATATGAACAGGATTCTTACGTTGGTACTGATTTATTTTGTTGTCCTGTTCAGCCTAGTGTCTGACTATGATTTAGTAAAGCCCATTTAAATAAAGATACATTTATGATTGTTTCCAAAATGGAAAATGTAGGAGGAAAAGTCTAATTGGCTTAGTTAGCCCGTTACACTGCACAGAAAATGGAATTTCCAATCTTAAACCTGTGAGTTTAAGTTACAGGCAAGGTAATAGCTCTATCTCAAAAAATGGGAGAGAGACTCATGAACAATTCTAGGTTTTGTAAGTACCTTTTCCTGACAGGTACATTTACTAGTAAACTTAACTTCAAAGGACTGAAGCAAAGGAAAGATGAAACCATACTGCACCACTGTGGTTATTGTCCAGTATAATCACATTTACAGGTTCTGTGTAACCTGACCAATCTTCTATAGAAATATAAGTTGATTAGATGTCAGTAACCTAAGAAAGTAGGGTGACTTTCTTTTATAACCTCACATTATAAAAGATTTATCCAGGAAATTTAGGTTTTAACTCCTTCATACCATTGTTGAGAAGTTTAATCTTATTTCTGTGAAGAATTGTTCAGGTAAGATTCATGAGAGATAACTTTGGCCATACAAATAGTTATAATATCATCACATAATAATTCAGGTTGGAAGTGACATCTTGAGGTCATTGAGTCCAACCTCCTGCACAGAGCTCACTTCAAGTCCTGCAAATCTTTACCAGCTGATTCTCAAGCACCAGCAAGGATGGAGGTTCCCCAGCCTCTCTGGGTAACCACCAAACTTGGTACAGCATGTCAACAGCTTTTGTGTCATGAGGTACCCAAGAAGGACACAGCACATGAAGTTCTTGTGAAGCCATTTCTCCAGCCTGTCCTGGTCTTTCTGACTGGCAGCCTCCCTTACGTTGACCGCTCTCCAGTTCTGATGTCATCTGTAAACTTTCTGAGGGTGCCTTCTGTCCTATCATCCAGGCTGCTAATAGAGACACCAAATAATATTGGTCTCATCTAGTCTAAATAAAGTGTTTGGATTTTGTCAGTATTTTAAGGGGGAGAGTTGTCACCCCAAAAGGTTTAGACTGTGACTCATCACAATCCAAGCACCCATCTAAAAACTCCATCAAAGAATGGAGGCAGCTTAATTTCTGGGGTGGAGTGATGGAGATTTTGTTTATGTAGTAGTAATACTGCTTCCGTCTGCAGTGGATGTATATGAGACCAGTGGAGTTAAATTGGATTCATGCTGTTTTAACTGACAGAGAAATCTTACTTTGTTAACTGCTTCTCTGTGGGAAAATCCTTCAGGCTTTGTATGATCGATGGCCATTTTACTTGTAAAAACACTATGAAAATTTAACCAGTGGTTTACAGCTCTTGACTATTTTATCTTTAGTCCACTCACTCAAGACATACACAAATCATGTGTAATGATTCACTCAATTAATTAGATGTGGTACTTAAAATACAGTACGTAGGACATGAGTTTTCCTGTATCCAGGATGAGAAATTTGTGTTCAGCTGACTTTCAACCACCTGGAAAAAAACTTTACTCTGAGTAAATCTCCTGCTGCATGAGCCAATCCATTTATTTGGACTGGAATTAGTGTTTCCTAGATATCAGTACGGAAAGACTGTTTTAATCCATCTGTGACAGATGGCAGGCTAGTCATTGGTCCACCTTGCTGTCATGTCTCTACACTTTGTTTTTAGTCTGGTCAATAGTATTTGCCAGGATAGCTCTCAAATCTGCTCCCAGACCTTGACATTTTGAAATAATCAACTTGGTTTACAAAAGAAATGCATTTAGACAAATTAATCAAATAGCTTTCATGAAGGAACATTTTCTAAGGTTTGTTCACCGAGAAATTCAGAATGAGAAATAATATTGCTGACAAAAAGCTCAGTAGATGAACAGCTTTGAGATCCAGAATGCTGAGCAAGGATAAAAATCAGAAAGACAGGATTTATATTTTTTTTTACCTGTAGCAAAAGAAGAAGAAAAGGTCACTTGCCAAAAAGACAGCTGAAATGGAATTAGTTTTCAAATTATAAGATTAAAGAGCGTTCGCTTGAAGAGAGTGTTATTATAAAGTGTATAAAGAAAGAGAAGAGATTAAAACATATGGAAGATCTAATCAGAGCAAAGATAAACTGTGTATCCTATAGGTTATAAGGGTTTCTGTGAGCTTTGTTTGCCAGTAAGGTTTCATAAGCCACAAAAGTCTGAAATCTTATTTTTAAATAAGAGGTTTTTTTCCTTGTGTGCAGGAGGAGCTCACCTCTTCTTGATTTTGTACAGGTGATAAGGAAGCAAAGCTGCCACCAAACAGAAGAAAGAAAAATTACTTTGAGAAATTTCTCAGGCGTAAGTTGGGTATTTTTCAATGTCTGGGCCAGATTCTGCTGCTATTTCAGCTGGTGTAAATCTTCAGTGAGGGTGGCTAAGCGTTCTCCTTTGCTATTTACAGAGGAGTTTGTGTGACTATTTGCATTGCTTTTTAATAAAAGAAAGTACTTATCATATGCAAATCCGGCATTTCATGGTAAACAATGTACCCTCTGAACTACAGGGCACCACACCTCCTGCTCTGTGTTGTCAAATGGCTTTCAAAACACATGGCAGGGCTTTCTGTAATATTCAAATGTATTAACCCTTCCGCTTCCATTTTTTATGTTTTGTTTTCTCTGTATTAGTCCAGCTCTTAAATTAAGTGACAAAAAGGAAGAAATGGAAGTTTACATAAGGGAAGGGAAAAGTCTGGCCGGGGTGTTTTTATGGCCGCTATTGCTGCCCCTGCCCACACTCCTGCCTGGTGTGGCTCAGTCTCAGGTTCTGGACTTTGCATTTCACATCGTACCATTTCTCCAGCCTGCCAAAATCCCTCTGAAGAGCAGCACATCAACTTCTCCACCCAAGTTTCAGAGCATACTCTCTGCCCCATTGTCGGAGTCATTAATGCGGATATTACACGGTGTCAGTCCCTGCACTTGCCCTGAGGATGGCACTGGGGTGGCACCAGCTGGGCTTACCCTCTGCATTTCCATCTAAGCATTTCTGCTTTGTATTGGTGTGACAGTATGTCCCATGCCCCATAATAACTAAAGTCTTTTCCTTTATCTAGGCTTAGCTGGTGGGTCTTTTTATCTCCTTTCCTGAAAAAAAGAACCCAGGAAAAAAACAAACCCCAAACATGTTCTAATTCTTTTTCTTTTTCCTTTTTTTTCTTTTTCTTTTTTATTTTCTTTTCTTTTTGTTTTGTTTTGTTTTTCTTTGTTTTGTTTTGTGTTTTGGTTTTTGCTATTTGTGAAACCCTCCTCACCTTTAGATTTAGAGTCTGAAGTCCAGCAATTTGGTGTTTCTGAGCTTCTATTGTTTTTATTTGGGTTTAGTTTTCGGATTTTTTTAATCATTTTTTTCTAAGCTTTCTCATAGAGAGTTGGGGTTTTCTGAAACCCTAGATCAGCATAGTGATATTTACATAGATTTGTGTTTCTTTTTCTCCTTTTCTTCTTCTCCTTTCTCTTCCCTTGCCTCCCTCCCCAGCATCTTAAGTATATGGACATATTTTCTACTAAAGGAATTATTTCATGTTTTCAAAGCCACTTCCAAAGCAGGATTTGTGACTTTAACATGCATGACTGTTGGTGCAGTTCTTCATTTGTGGGGATGTACACTGAACTAAGGGACTAACATGATTTCCAGATATGCAAATGCACTCATTTCACTATTTTATTCCGTATCTCTATCTTCCCAGTTATGTATATTTCATAACCATTACATGTAGATTTTATATAGTGCAGTCCCCTTCAGGAAGAAAAAAAATGTCCTTGAAATACTAGCAACTACCTTTGGGCTTTATACAGTGCTCTATAGTCATTTGTTAGCTAGGGAAAATTTCCATTAAAATTAAATTTATTTGTAGGAGTATGTCAGTTAGATTTAGGAACTTGCATATTTCACCTATAACCCTATGACTGTCTATTTTTCAGACTGAAAAGATAATCCTAAACTCCAAGCACTCATATTTCACCTTCCTGTGTTTCAGGAAATATTGCATTGATTTCCCTGGCACGAACTAAAGTAGCTTGATTCCCACTTAAACAGTCTTCAGGAAAGTTTTCAAGACACTGACTCAACCCATTTTTCGTTGAGAAGATCTTTTCAATCCCAAGTATTAGAGGAAGAGATTCAAAAAGAATGTATAAGGTCTATCGGCAGAGAAGTGCATAAGGCGTGTTTAATGATCTCTGTAGACGTGAATTGACACAATGGGAATCTGTGATATGCAGACATGAGAAGTAAAAGTGCTTGAGAGTGCCTGACCCACCATTTTACAGCTGCATGCTATTTATCACCCACCATTCAGAGCACAGCAGGTGGCCACCACAGTGGTGCTTAGCGGAGTTTTCTCTCTCTCTTAAAAAGGACTATGTGACTTCTTTCCCCCTCCTCTTTTCCTCCCAAACCACCTCTTTCTTTTAGTACAAACCAGTTCCAGAGCAGTCAATCTGCTTTTGGAACAGGGATGGTTATTTTAGTCATAGGACTATATTTTATTTTATTTTATTTTATTTTATTTTATTTTATTTTATTTTATTTTATTTTTTTCACTTATAAAGTGAAATAAAATAGGTTGGTTGGTGTGTTGGGTTTTGGGTTATTTTTTGGCAGTTAAGCAACAGTTCCATAGCCTGACAGAGAACTGGCAATTTGGAATTACCCATACTCCACCATGCAAGGACTTTTTATGACTAAGGTTTAGAACTTGATTTTAGAATATGTGCTGCAAGGGAAAACATTGTTTTGGCTATTAAAGAACTAGACAACAATTCTAAAATCCCGTCTGTTCCTGATTGCTTTTAACAGTATCTGAATAACTTGTTTCATCTCTCTCTGCCTTCTTTTCTCCTATCCAGTTCCTAACAAATGCTGTTCTCAACTCTTATTGAGCTTAGTAGATGTGATGTGCATTTGGTGTCTTTTACTATCAGCCCAATAAATGCAAAATGATTCGCATCATATATCCTAACTCAGTTCTGCCGTTTGGGCACCACATTTGTCAACTGATCGCTTTTAAGAGTACAGCATCCCTCTTCTCTGTTGCATTCTCTGTTCCTCCACCGATAATATTCAAACACTAATTCACTGGTTCTTTTCAGAGGTTGATGAACAGTACTGAGGCCTGAGGAAGAGCAAAGACAGAAATGTGTGCGTGTGTTGATCACTCCAGGCAGGGAAAGGAGAGGGGAAAGAGGTTAGAAGACAGAAAGAAGTAAATTATTAACAAGATGTAGTACTGCACAAGAGAGGCTTTATTAATTTCAGACCTAAACTGGTAATTCCATGGGATGTTGCAGTGAATCATGTAGGCAGACTAGCTTTTATTTCTTCTAGCTCAGAGATCTCTGGACTACACTTTGTTGCAACAGAAGGCAATATAGATGCATTCAAGAGAGCACAGCCTGGTTAGCCTCTTAAAGCAAAGGCTGAAAATGGACTTAACTGATTTTTATAAGCAAACTCAGGAGGATAAACAGCAGGAAAGGGAAATAATTGTTTAAGGCAGAGGATAACGTCACTACAAGAACAAATAGTTATGGATCACCAAAGAATAAACCGAAGGCAGAAATTAGATTATGTTTTCTAACTCTTAGAGAAGGAGGGTGATGCAATAAGATACTTACAGGATTATTGAGGATAAAGAAAAAATAAACGAATGAACAGCCACCTCTCAACCCTATTTTTGTTCTCTTGCTTAAAACCCCGTGTGTGTATTTTGCATCAAGTTCATAATTCTTGATTCAGAAGATAAATCTCTCCTGCCATTATCACAAATACAAGTAGATGATCTAATAAATACTCACTTTTTATGCCTTTCTCCATCTTTTGAATAAACAGATTGATGTCAGTACCTCCATTTTTAAGAATTTGTTATATGTAGAGAGGAGATTAATAAGAAGGTCTGTGATGACAAAATATAGAAGGAATGATACAAAGGAGGTGCACTGTAGTGGTGTATTATAATATGCAGATTATAACGCAGACGGGGTGGGGAGAATTTTCCCTTTTTCTAGAGAAGCTTTCTTTACTGGAAAATGTAACTTGAAGGCTGCTAAATAATTGACATATTTAGGTCATAGTCAACAAATATTTCAGCAATTTGAGGGGAAGAGGAAGGATGGGTCAACATGTTTCATGTTAGCGTTTCCATGAAAACTTCACTTTTTCAGTCTGGTTTTAAAAGGATATGTAGGATGTGAGATTGTGGAGGAAAATTTGGGCCAGATACTTTCTTTCAAAGGAATAATGTTAATCTCCCCTGTCAAATAGATAAAGACTGCCAGAAAGAGAGAGCAGCAGAGAATGAGTGCATGCTGATGCTTAGCTTAACTAGCTTGCATGATGAAAAATGAGTTCTATTATTTTCAGAAAATAAATAAACCCAGGAGACCTTTGAAAATAGGAGGATCGCTATTCTTCTAATCCATATCTCAAATATTTTCTGCGCTGTTTGCCTGCTACTTGAGAGGAACTCTAACCAATGACATACATGGATTTTATACAAATGAAAACCATTTCTAGTCTTGAAAGCTTCCCTGCTTGCAATTCCTGATACTGATAAATGAAGGGGGGAAAAAAGAAAGGCAGTTCTTAAGATAAGTCAAACTTTCCACAAGCAATGACTTCTCTCACAGCAGTGGTTTGTTTCAGCAAGGACAATAAAGTTTTAAAGCCTTTACAAAGTTTGAAGACTTGTAGTGCAGAGAGAGTGAAAAAATACTATCATCTCAGACTTGGAAATGGTCTTGGTGGCTCAATGTTAATGGTATGTGGATGTAACAGCTCGGCCACTCTCAATCTCTGTTCTGAGACTCCTAAACTTACCCTTTTTCTAGCATAAACTATGATAGTGTGGCAATTCAGTCACAATATTTTCCCCATTACATGTTATGTTTGGATTTGAGTAGACTGGGCAATAATTTATCTTCTAGTGGGGGAAGAGAGCAGTAGTGCTTTATCAAAATTTTCTCTCAGTGCTTTGCTGACTTGCACTTAATTCAGACCCTTTTCTAGTTTCATACAACTTCCCAGATTTCTGCTTCTGTCTTATTCCGTAGGGCTCTCTCTATGGCAGGTCATAACATGGGTCATTACATTTCCCTCTGGGCAGTGTAGGACTCTTTCTTCTATTTGTCTTATTCAGCTGCTGTGAAGTCTGCCCATGGGTAGCAAAAGTTTATTACTTTTTTCGCCTAGTGGTTGGTTTTTTGTTTTTTGGGTTTTTTTAAAACTTTTTTTTTCACTGCACCATGCCAGAGTGTGCTGTTAAACTATCAGAACTTCTGCTTCATTGATTTCATCTAGAAGCCTTTTATATGTGGGTCTTTGCCAGAGCATCCACAGTATTATTCTCAGTCATATACTGACTATAATCCTTTATATTAATGGTACACTATCTATTCAGCTCTCTGCTGCTTGACCCTTGCCTTGAGCTCTGTGTATTTGTGGTAAATATTTTCCAGGATATGATCTTGAAGCAAAAATTAGGTTAATGCTGGTATTTTTCATCGTATACATTTCCCTCTCCTCCCTGTCTATTTAATGGATTTTCCTATTAAAAGGGACCTTCCTGGCCATTTTATCTGACCCCCTGCATTACAAGGCTAAAGAAAGCTGCACAGCAATTGCACAATAATGCAATGACAACGGCCAATCTTTTTTGTCCTTCAGCTTAGGGGAGAGCACATATACATGCAGATATTCACAGCTATTCTCATTTTATCACTTGAAAAAAAAAGGACATTCAGAATTTCAAAGACTCTTTGAAACGGATACACACTAAAAAGTTAATGTTTATGAACAGCATAAGGTATGATATAGATGGTCTTTTGAGCACTCTCTGTTCGTTTTCATGCTTGGGCAAAGCCTTTACAGGATGGCTGATTTAGCACCAAGAGGTCTGAAGAAGGATATCCCATAGTGCCTCTAGTCCTCCATGAAAAAGCTCTTAATCCGTTCACATATTCAAAAGATGCAGGAGCTAAGAAACACTGGGACATTGCATGCGGATTTACTTTGTGTTTCAGTACTTACCAGTATCATTGGATGTGGCAAGTATCTCCTAAACTGTGTTCTTTTACTGGTCTTTATCACAGAATCACAGAATTTTCAGGGTTGGAAGGGACCTCTGAGATCATCAAATCATTTATCTGCCCCTGAGGGTAAGGGCAGAGCTGATCAGTCACAGATTTGCTTTCGTGTGGAACATGAGAACATGGACAAGCAGATTCCTATTCCTGCCTCACACAGGGTAGTGTCAAACAAATATCCAGAAAGATAAAAAATATGTCAATCTATATGTAAATGCCAGGGCATTAAGCACTCAGACCTCTAGGCTCCTGCCAAACAAAGGCTAGGTTGTTACAAGGTCTGAAGTCCCCTTACACAGAGAAACAATTCTTTGTGCCAGTTGAAGAAAATTAACTGAAACATTTGCTGAATTTGCCAGATTTATTTGGTCAAAGTGCAGTTCTGGAAAAAAAACAAAACAAACCAACCAACCAACCAAAAAAACCAAACCAAAACCTCATTTGAAAATCCAGAGGCTATTGTTAATTCAGTTTTCATTTTGTAATTAACTGTGGAGGAGAATTTTTGCCTGATGACTTTTGAGCCTAGAAGTTTTACAGTTTTCATCACTGATATTCTTGATTATTTGGTTATCTCCAAGAGAAATAAAAACCACTGTGGCAAATGGCAAGGCCAAGCTTAAAATAAAACCTTTAAATGAAATAAAATGGAAGAAAAATTTGTACATAAGAAATGACTAGTTGTTTTTCATAGAGGGTTGATTTGTGGAGGTGGTCAAAAGGTGATTTGGGGAAATTCCATGCTGTGGTTCAGAGACTGAGAAAGGCAGACAATCCACAAGAAGTTTCCTGTTTAGGGGCACATCTTAGGGGAGGATATTCTTACTGAAATGTGTGAAACTATATCACTGGGCTACGCAGTGTCTGGATAGTCTACAACATAAGCTTTTAAATATACACCATCTTCAGGGAACTCATAGAACTTTATTTCCTTTTCTATACTTTGGAAGGGCTCGAGGACCATGCCTTCACAGTGTAGGCTTTGATTACTCTTCATGCAAACTACTTGGCTGTGTAATCAACCTTTGAAGGCTTAGACCCTTTGGGGGATGAAGATTTTATATGTAAAAATAAAACACATTGAGTGCAACAGGTTATCCTTACGATAGCATCTGAACTGACTACAAACAGTGAAATCAGAATACTCTCTGCGTGAGTGGATGTATATGTATTTTAGTACTGAGATAACCTTCAGTCTGGGATATACTGAACGCCCTATCAGCAGGGAAATCTCACTATGGTTCTCATCAGGCTGGTAGGGTTTATTCCCATTCATGCTTGCAGTGGTGATGAAAATGATATTGTAAAGATGCTGGCTTAGAGAAAAAGGGGCGATTCAGTAGATTGCCAGCAGCAGATGAAGATCTGTCTGTAGAGGAAATGGATATAAAAACAACAAGAAGTAAAGAGTACACTTCTGTCTTTCTGTATATGGACCTAACAAGTGAATGGAATGTATCAGAGCCTGAACAAAATTGTGAGAGCAAGGGAAATATCAACTGAGACCTTAATTCCTGTTGTTTTTCACTTTGCATAGTAAGAATTTTATGAAAATATGAATTTCTTTTGTTGTTGAGTTTTTTTATGTAAACGCTTCGAAGTGACATTTTTGAAGTTCTCCGAATAATGTATTTTGGAAGTTTCTGACATAGATATTTCTTTATTTTTATTACTGGTTGGGAAACATCCCTTAAGATTGATGGGATCAGACCATGGTGTGGAAGATTACACACCAGTGGGCTGTAGGATGCACGCTTGGAGGAGGTAAAAGTGTCTTCAGACTGCTTAATCCATAACTATGATGGTAATGTTAAAAACAACAACATACTTTTAGATTTAGAATTAAATCCTGTTATGCAGGACCAAAACAGAGGTGGGGAGACTGAATTATTATGGACATCTGCTAAAGGCATATTTGAACCTTATGTTCTATATTAAGTGGGCAGAGTGGAGTAACCATATTCAATATTGTTCCTGGGCTAGAACACTGTAAACTGGATTATATTTCCTAAGCAATCTGCTATAATTTTTGAATAGCCAGTAGAATAATTAATTTTCAGTACAATAGGAAGAGTCTTACAGTGAATTAAAACCTATTTAATAACTGTAGAATTCATTGAGGCATCTGTGGCACTCATGTGGCATCTGCTTTACTTCTGGATTTCAGTGGGTTAAATGCATGAGTCTGAAACAGTTTAATCATATTTTATTATGTGTATGTAGATAAAGGGAAAACACTGTTTGTATTTTAGAAAAATGAAATGCTTTATATGTCTTCAAATATCAGTGCTTTTCCTTAGATAGTTCTTGCCTTTCATAAATGTATCTTTGATTTTATGTTACCTCAATTGCCTGAAAATTATTTTTTTTTTTTCCTAGAATATCATGACAAGCCATCTCCTGTGCTGATTTCTGTTTTGGAAATATATGAAACACATGGTTGCAAGCAGAAAGTCGCCTCTTTTACAAGAGTATTTTTGTTTTCCTTGGCCACAAAATTTAGCAACCTTTTTATTTTATATTTTTCAGGCTGACATGCTCTGATAAGATGTCCCATCCTTTTCAGCCATTTGTGGCCATTCTTTGTAGGCGGTGGCAAAGTTGAAAAGAATCTATACTTCTGAGATCTTTGTAGGTCATAAGAATCTAACAAGAAAGAAGAAAAGTTGCAAGATAGTGTTAGATTGATCAAGCACAGTTCAATCCTGGGATAATGCCCTGCCATTCCCTATTTCTATTTTCTTTTATTTTTGACACTGTGCTATGAATGACATTTATTCTTATATTAGTTATTCACCTAAATTCACTACACAGCTTTTCGTCCTTCAGTAATTTAAAATAGATATTTTTTTAGAAAATAACTAGGGAATGGTAAGATATTTTATGCCTCGAATTGTGTTTTTTTAAAGACTGTAATCCTTAGATATAAAGTCTCCTGGAGTGAAAAAGGTCTATTGCTCTGTTGTGCTTGGAATCTTAGAATCTGAGAATCAGAATGAGCAGAAGCAGAAAAGGAGCAAGAATTATATACTGTATTTTCTTCACAGAAGTTTTTGAAAAATAAAAACAGATTATTTGCATGGCTGAAACAGGAATAACTTTAAGAGAATTAATAAGTTTTTAAAAATATATTAAAAATAAAATACAGTGGCAAGCCATAACTTTTCTACAAAACGCTTACAATACCAGTAAGTATTACCAGCCTAAGGCCTACTGACAGCTTATGATGAACCCAGGATTGTGTCTAGAAATTATCTTTCTCTGGTGTTCTTAGATGTGTCCTCAGAAAGCCTGTCACTTTGTTTGTACATGGAATGACAAACACTTTTGGATTAAATGAATTTACTGGGGATTTGTTCATTTCTGCCTGTGCTACCAGAATAACGTTAAAAATGCAGAGTATTTTTTGCAGAATAATTCCCAGAACAATTCTCTGATCAAGAACTAGAGAATGTGGTGCTACGTCCCTAAGGAATTAAGTCTGCAGTGTTAATTAAATCCCAGAAAGAACCCAGACAGAACATGGTCCCAAGAATGGAACTGAACTGCTGCAGCATGGGAGTCTGTCTCTGATTCTTTTTACAGTGAGAAAAAAGACACTTCCATGCAGAAATTCATCCTTGCCTAGAAGAGACTCTTAAAGAGGTGAGATGAATTGAGCTCTCGAAAAGCCCACTTTTTCCTGTTGATCCTAAAACACTATCATATGTAGCTTAGACAGACATTTTCATTTTGCAGATGCTAAAGGCATGTGTGGCATACTCTGTCCATATTGAATTTAATATCCAAATTAGCTCAGGTTTCTCTGCAGTCCTACGTTAGAATACTTAGCCCTTTGCTCAGCATAACTGAGAAATAGACTGGTGAGCAGTGAGCAATCCTGAAAACCCAATTAGGTTTTTCAGCTTTTCTGTCCTCCCTCTACGGAGCACAACTCTGTTGTAATCACATTTATGATTGAATAGGTACTTAACAGTCTTATGAATTAAATTATTTATCTCTTTAAAATATCAGCAGACAAATCTTGAGTTTTAAATGTTGACACTTCTCTTGGGAAGCAGGAAGGAAGAGATCAGGAGGATATCACAGTGCCAATTAACGAGGCCAAGCCTTCAAGTAGAACATTCATTAGGTTATGTGGTAGTCTCTGCAAGCTGTTCAGAAATGCAGTCCAAAGTGAATTTAACTGTTGAGCAATACTTTCCAAAACTTTGAGAATGACTGGAGGAAAAGGAAAATTAAGTGATAGAAATGCAGCACTTTCAAACAGCTTCTCCCCTTCCCTTTGTTGAATAATAGAGAGTCTGCAGCCAACACAGTAGCTGTAGGGTCAGGATGAGTTTTGACCTCTGTTGAGTTTCCCACATTATTAGCAGAGCAATAGGCATGGACAGAAAAGGCATTAATGAAAGGGTGTCCTTTCATTATGTTGTTTCCACTATTACAAACAGAAGTCTAATAACCTGATTTTGCCCTCAGTTTAGTTTAGTATATTGAGCAGAAAAGAACAAGTGAAGTTAATGATGGAGAGTACAAGAAATATGTATGAAAGCAGTGATGGAAAGAAATCAGCATACTCTGTGCTACCTTCTGAATTCTACATTTGGGAAAAATATTCCTGCCAGATGAATTCCTATCTTCATTGGCAAAATATGAACTATGGAAAGGCTTTGCTTTAGAAAGTACATGGTTTTTCAGGTTATGGAAGTATTTCACTATGTCTTACAAGGAATTTAAAGCCGTAAGGGACAGGACATGAAATATATCCCTATACTGAACTCAGTAACCTCAGTTATAAGCTCAAGCACTTAATTCTCAATAGATATAAATATGGATGCACTATAAGTAAAGATCAGGTGAAACTGAAATACCAACAATGCCAGAGGCCATTGCAATGGCAGAGAATCAATTGGATAAACTATATCTAGACAAGCTTACAGGGCACAAGTATCCTCTATAGCTGTGTCCCAACCAACCTTACTTCAGGGAAATTCTTTACTGACACTAAATCTGGAAATGTTTAATCCTGGGCATGTGAGCAAGAAAATACCCAAGGACATAAGAGACAAAATGTTCATTTCACCCCATTGGAGAACTGAACCAGGGTTTCATATCTAGCTGTCAAATATTTCTGAGGGGAAAAGTAAGGGTGTATATATATGCATGTATGTGTTTATTGGTTATGTGTACATATATACGCAAAAAAAAAAGTAGAAATATATACATAATCTAGACAACAGCAGGCTAATTTTGGTTGCACGTGGGAAAAGGAAGGGAGAATTCCCTTTTTTATATGATACAACCCTCCTTGTAGTGAGGGTCTTGAGGTGTATGAGATCATTCAATAGAAGGACACCCCCGCAACCTTGCCCTCTCAGTAGGTAAGAGCTGAAGGAAATCAAATATTCACTGATTTCAAGTCAGAACTCATTAATTAAATCCCTTGTTTTGCTGGTCAAGTGGTGATAATGCTGCAGGAGAGGGGATGAATGGGAGGAGGAGTGCGGGATAAAACAATTTAAAAATGGTGACATTTTCCTCTGTATCATTGCTGGCTCAGGTAGAGCCCACCCTCCGTACGAAACCATCACAAAAGCAGTGTGGATGCTTTAGTGTTCACTAGTGCATTAGTGTTCACTGGTTGGGGGAATATGTCTCCCTCTGCCTTGCCAGCCAGGCAGTTTTAATCTCATCATGATAAAACTCCATTACTTTTCAGAATCTTCTACCCAATCAAAAACATGGCTCACCTTCCTAGGAGGAGGGTGGGGTCCCATTTCCACCAAGTCAGGGCCTATTTTCTAGGGGGGCTGCCCCATGCCTGTGCTTTCCACCAGGAAAGACATGAGCATGGTCTGAATCCACCACTGCCCTAATAGGAATTAAAAATCAAGGAAAAAGAAACTAATCTCTAAATGAGTTGCTAACAGTTTAGCAGATCCTAAAAAACCATGTGGGGACTCCCAGCCTGCCACTGCAGTCACCCCAGAAAAGACAGTACCAAAGGATGGGGAAATATATGGGTCTGATGGGAGAACATATGACTTCTACACATTGGTAGGTTGTGGATTAAGGAGTACAAATTCACAGTGAGAAACAATGCTTCAAGCCATTAATGAATTTCTTACAATTTTTTTTTTTTCATCTGTTTTATCAATTGCTACTACAAGCCAGGATTAATAATTTAACGTGAACTTGTTGCATTATAACTCTCTTAACTTGTGTAAAGAGAACAGATGAATACGTTATCTCTGGGGTAAAATCCCCATCTTTCTTTAAGAAGAAAGCTTCCTGGTCAGTCAAACAGGCTCTCTTTGATTTTTTTTAGCTGCTTGAGACTTATTTATTTATCCTGTGTAGTCCATGGGTAGGTTTTTTATAAATGTTTTAATAAAATATATTCAGTGAGTAGGTTTGGTATCAATGTGAATTTCAGCATCCTGTAGGGGATGGCCTACAAAAAGAAAGAGATCTGATAGCAATTGTCTCCTTTCCAGAGCTTACGTACCTGGCTTACTGATAACATTTCAAACAACATTTTGTGTGATTGCCTCTAATTTTTCAGTTTTCTTCTTTGGATTCTTCATGGAAACCATTTTATCGATATTTTCTTGCCTGAAAATTTGCATTATTGACAGAATTTATTGTAAAAATATGAATGACTGTACAATTGGTGCATGAAAAAGAGAGACCCACCTTCTGACCAGATCCAATTGGAGAGGAAAAGTCATTCCTAATCATTTTTGATATAATACCAGGCAAAACTGGAGCAAAACACTGAATTCTTTGGCACTTAATGTGTCTCAGTAATGGATCATTTATCAATGAATCATCTCACTATGGATGGACTTAAATAATTTTAATCAGTTTCATGTGAAACCTGTGGTTTTGCCCTGGAAGACTTTGCCTCCCCTTCAGTTTGGGAGAGATAAGACATTGACATTATTTCTTCAGTTGAACGAAACCTGAATATCAAAGCAAAACCTTACTGATGCTGATAAAAATCCTCTTGTGCAGAAATGAAACAAAACCTCTTGTATTCCACCTATTTTGCTCAAAATACTCTGTATCCTTCTCTGGCACCTGAAAGTGACTCCAATCTCAGTCCAAGTTTGTGGAAAGCCTCATGAACCTTAATGGACCTATCAGTAAAGATGTCCTTATCTTAGGGTTCAGAGCAGTACAGCTACTTCTGAAATATGACAGTAAAAGCAGGTACTCTGACCTTTGCTTTATTTATTAAAAAGATCAATCATTGTTCTAATGTTTTTAATAGAGTGTTCAGGAAAAAGCTTTCCTGACCAGATCCTAGGCCAGGTATGAATTTGTATGCTTTCTTTGCTGAATATGGGAAAATGTTTACTCCTCTTCTGACTTACTGTAGACGCTTCCAGTTAGCTACAGGAAGATGTCATCCTACAAGTAATGTTTCACTCACTTGAGCTTAAGGGATTTTTATTTATAACACACTATAAATGCATTTATTCATTTATTTGCATTTCCCCAAACTGAAAGTTGCTTAAAATAGATAACGTGAAGAGTATGCAACACAGTCAGATATGCATCTTTGGTGTTCATCCAGTCATCGTGCTTCATCCCAGTAATGGTGGCAATTGCCACCTAATGTTTATAATTATAAAGTGCTTGGGGATCCTTCAACATAAAGCCATAATGTAAAAAATGCAAAAAGCTATAATTGCTGATAATGTGGCCTTCTTGAATACTTGCTCTGCATCACCAATAATATATCAAAAAAATATGTTCTGAAATTTGGCTTAATGCAAGAATTAATTAGCTTTCAAAATCAATTTCTGGCCAAGGAGAACACTTGGGGGTTCCAGGCAGGACCGCTCGCTGGAGACTGGCAAAGAAGCTCCCTATATGCTTAATTGGAAACACTTTGCCAACTCATCATTATTTGCCCATTATGCTCAGGTTGAAAAAGCAGAGCAGGAAAGCTGTCAAAATACAAACACTTTTATGTCCAAGCCAGTCACTTTATTTTAGAGTGAGGCTAGTCAGGGGGAAAGAGTTCCTGACCCCACAATAAAAAATAGCTAACAGGAACAAGCTTAATTGTTTGTTTTCCTCTACCCCTCTAGTACTAAGTCTCAGTCAGGATGTCACTTTGGAGAATATTGTGTCTTAGAAACAATAAAATCGAAGTAAGTAATCTGTTTATAGTACGCAGGGAATTTTTTCCACTCAAGTTGTAGTGTAATCTGTGGATTGGTGTATTCACAGTTGGCATTTGAATTAGTAACAAACTCAGATGATGTAGGAGTCTGCCCTTTATATAATGCACTGGGGGGTTGACTTGGGCTATTTCATTGATGTTAATGGAAGTGATGTTCATAAATCACCCACACATCAGTGGGGAAATAGACACTTTAGTCTATCAAATGCTTTATGTTCCAGTATCACAGACTCAAATCTGATAAATTAATATTTGAAGATTTACTTCTTCTTAAATATACAGAACATGAATGATGTGTTCACTAATTCTCAGTTTGATGTAGTTTCTGTTGGGAGACAGGGTGGGTTGGTTTTGTTTTGTTTTTGCATCACTTTAGTGAAACTATTGAAAGACCTTGTAAAAGACCCCACTGAACATCTGCAGGACTTTTCCTACAGCTCTATTAGTAAAGGAAAGAGTGCTAGGGAGCCCCCCCCCCCAGATACTCAAGGGAGTTGTGCATGTTGTTAAATAGCTGGAAGGACTTCTGGCATGCTGTAAGGCTATGCCTCCTAGTACTCTACCAAATAATTTATGGGCTATTTTTGCTACCCACTCAGAGTTGTCTGAGTGCAAACATTTTGTTTTGGAGGACAGGAGAGATTAATATTATTGATTTATTCTACTTCTTGACAGGTGAATGATCTGGAGAAGGTTTAATTTTACTAGCATAGACTTGTGGACGATCTGGAGAAAGCTGAATTTTACTAGCACAGACTTAGTCCCTTTGTCTCTTGCATTGCATAAAATGTGTAGTTCCTAAGCTTTGCAAGACTGGGTATAAGCTGTTCATCTGAGAACCTTTTGCAGAGGCTGAAAATGTCTTTCTAGAATAAATATATGTAGGAATAAAGCAATAATTCTTACCATGCTGAATCTCCTTCTCCAACTCTAAAATGACCAATTAGTGACAAATGTCACAGGTGAATGAGGTGGGTAGTTTTCTAATAGGCATAAGACTGAGCAAAACAATTTATTCCAGACCTTCACCCAAAAGGTATAGAAAGACAGAATTCTATATAACTGACAGACAGACAACCCTTCTTTTAAACAAGTTTCTTTAATTTGTGTTCTGGATGAACCATAAAGATGGTATGTATTGTTTGTTTATGCCAATAGCCATGGTTATTTTCAAATCACTGATCAAGAAATGATCAGTTCTGTGTTACCCCCCAAAGTCATTTATTCTCTACATTGCCCATTTTAACAAAACTTTAAATTATTTGAGAGCTTGGCTGCCGGTGATGGTCTGGGTAGTTGTGGTTTCAGACTCTAGGGAATCCATCTGGCCTTGTTGATAATTTATTTGTTAATGTTTTACTCTTGACAGAGACTAAATATTTATAGTTTGTGACCTGCTCTATCTCCGCCATTTTGAGGCTTTTAATTTTAATATTATTTTTTACACATACTGCAGCAAAAGAAAACACACTTCTAAATAGTTTTTTTTTCCTTTCCTTTTTTCCCCTCTGTGGTTCTCCAAAAGGTTAGGCTTGACAATAGGAATATAGTCACAGATACTCTAAGCAACAAATGAGAAATGTTCTTTTGTGACCTTAATGTTGGCAAGTGATAATAACCAGTGAACCATGAAATACTGCTGCAATATTGTTCATGACTTTTCTGTTTTCTAAGATTAATTTTATGTTCTGAAATGAAGTGACAATCATTTATTATTCTGTTTTACATAGCTTCCACTGGGAAGCCAATATGAAAAGCTTAATTTTCTAGTCCACTTGCAGCAGTGTTCCTAGTGAAGAATCAGATATATGTTTAAATATTCCTTGTTTAATGTATACAATATAATCCTTTTGTTTAGGCTTAGTCAGAAATGTCTGGTTTAGGATAGGGTTCAGCTAATGTTTGAAAGAGGAAATTACTTTTCTCTCCTAGGGGTTAAATAGTTATAGTACTAATTACTAATACACTATGGGTGTGAACTTGGCAAGAATATTTAATTTTGAGGCACTGTTTTCAGAGAAGAGATTATATTTTCCTAAAGAAACCTTTTCCCTTTTCTCCAAAATGTGGTCTCTTTAAAATGCAGTGAACAGGAATTTAGGCAACAAACAATTCTTACTGCCAGCAATTTCTATTCTACAAGTAGATTAGAATAACATTTTCATTGGAGGAAGCATATTAATTCATTGGAGTTCACACATCAAACCTAGTTCACCTTCCAACATGCATCATTATCTTTTAATCTTTGGGCTGTGGGTAAGCAAACAATTTTAGGGCTTGATAGTGCAAGTCTTACTCATCTTGAGTAACACTTACCCATATCAATGCTTCTATTCACTTCAGTAATATTTCTTCTCTAAAATACATCAGATGAGTAAAGCCAGGAAAAACAAAAGCCTTTAATTTCAAGGTCAAATAGATGGGGAAAAATATATAGTAATATTTTTTAAATCAATATGGTTTGGCTTTTTTCTTCAAAAAATGTGTGTTTATGTATTAGGATATATTTGTTTAACTAATTAAGGACTTGATTTGCAAAGGAGCTGAATCCTAATAATTTTTATTAATGTTATATTACCCAGTAAGGTATTCCAAAAAGCCAAGCATTGGCCAGGGATTGCTTATCTGGGGTGGGATCCATTCAGAATGTTATGGACACACCCTCTGGAAAACTAATTTCCAAATGTGGGTGCATAAAGTTACACACTGGATCTTTTGTTTGGTCATCTCAGTTAAAGCAGGCTGACTTCAAAAGGAGGTGGATGGATTCAAGAGGAAATTTCTTCACTTTTGAGCATCAGACCAGAACTAGTAGAATTACTTAAGCACAGGATTAGGTCCTGGCATCAACAATTGCCAGCAGGAAAAGACCGATCTATGTACACTGGGAGCGAGGGCCCAAAGGCAAAGGACTATGGTGCACCCATATAGAAGACTATGCTCCCAGTGTCTCTTTCATGGACTAGTATTAACTGGTAGATCAAATAATTGCTAATAATTCTGGAGTCTTAAAACAAACAGATTAAAAAGAAATCCTCTGTGTTAATATCCTGGTAAGTAGCCTAAACTCCAAGGTGATGTGCTGTAGCATGGCTCAGTTGGGTTCCAGCTGTTCACACATTGCAGGCTGTTGTTTCCTGGTTTAACGATAATCCCTTTTCTGGAGTGTTCTGATTAGATAATTGTTAAAAGCAAGAGTAAAATGTTAGGTTCACTACTATTAGTTACCCAAGTCTCAGCTGCCAGGAATTAGATACAGTGCTGCTGCCACGAGATGTACAATAAATAGTGTTTGTGTTAAGAGTCAGAGATTACTTTTGTTCGAGACAGTCTGCTCATTATAACTCTACTCGAGGAGCCTTCTTGAAGATTCACAGCAAAGCCCAAGCTAAGACTAAATATAAAGCCAGCATCCTAGTGGGATTTAAAACAAATAGAAGATAAAGGACCCTTCTTTTATCTACTGAAATGGCCACAACTTGAAGTGGATAATTTACTGAATTGCATTTCATTTCCTTGTAATATAGTACATGACATACAAGCAAGATTAGGTGCTGGGATTCAGAAGCAATGAAACAGAAGTCTGTGGGTGCTCAGTGGATATTTATACATTTCTTTAAAACATGTTTTTTTCAAGGAAATTCAAATACAGGCTATATACTGTTATTCAGAAAATAATTTTATGGCATGATTGTGGATTATGCAATCAAGACATGCAGTGGTTATATCTGAACTACTAAATTTTCACTATGTAATTCAGTAAGACTGCCATAAAGGAGATGTATACAAGAGTGACTAGAAAACGACTTTTCCATATGTAAAATACAGATTTTTTCTCTAAAGTTATTAAAATTGTCATAGATTGGAACACAGTGCACAGGACAGTGTTGGAGGCTGAGAACTCAGTAGTAAAGAGACACTGATCCAAAAAAAAGGGATGTATTTGCTCATCTATCTACATTTTCCCATTCCTATGAAGATAATGTTTTCCCTTGTTTCTGTATTTCACAATAATTGGTGCTGGGATAAAAGTTCCCAGGTGTTCAGCACAGGCTATGTGCAGAGTGGAACTGCTTGCATCAAGGAAGAATTCCAGGTTAAAATCGTATAAGAGGTAGTTTTGTCTCAAAGTGCTAAAGGCTTCAGGTAGGTTCTCTAATGCCTCTGGTCCATTCCAGCTCTGCTTTCTGCCCCATGTCTGTGTCAGGGATGGATCTAGCCCTTAGCTGTTGAATCATTTGGGCACTGTGAAACTATTATCCTACAGTCCTGTATAATATCCATCCACATCCACTATCTTGTAATTCATGCAGATTTAAGCAGGAGTTTTGGGCATGTAAACGTGTACTAACAATCTTCACCTGCAGAGTATTTGCAATATACACAGATGTAATTTAAGTGGATGGTAAATAACAACATCCTGCACAAATGTCTCAAAGAAGAGATAGTACTTTTTTTATTTGAAAATCTAATTCTTTGTTACTGATAGTAACCAGTTCTGAGCTGTACATTTTTTGTAGGAAAACTCCCACCCCCAACAAGCAAGAGATGAAAACTAATTGAAGGATTGATTTCCTGCTCCAATTTAATGATTCATATAGATATTTCTGGTATATAAATAAGTTGTACCTAGACCTGAACAAAAAGTGAAGTATAATCAGGAAATTATTGCATTTCCTCAGCTGGAGATCATTTTTTTCTTTCTCCTAGGAAGCAAGAAGTTATATTTTGCTGGAAATAAACAGGTTTCTCTGAGTGGCAAATGAAACTTGTTTGTCACAGCAGAGGGCAGAGCTGAAGGTCAGAGCAGAAACTCTGGTTGCTGTGACATGTTTTCATGAGCTGGATCATCTCTCTGTGATTGACAAAGCTGACACTTGCAAGAAAGGGACTGAAGGTGAAGGGGCAGCAGATTTCCTCATGGTTTGGGGCCAGGGGGGTGTGGGGGAGGGAAAAAAATGGACTGGTAGTAAGGCTCTCTAAGCACGAATTTAACATCATTAAAAAAAAAA
>VZRU01014268.1:299607-377620 GCA_013398155.1 Pedionomus torquatus
CCAAAATTTAACACAATAAAAAAAAAAAAAAAAAAAAAAAAAAAGATGGCTAAGTGGCAGAGCCCAAGGTTGAGCCCAGAGGAAGGGCAAGTAGAGCAACAGATGCTTTCCAATGGACTTCAATCAGCTGCTGCCCTCATAGCTTTCTCTACCACCTGCTGAGGTTCAGGGCCTTTGTTTTTTAATGAAAATGAAAAGGAAGTATAGGTGCATGGTCTCTGGGAATGAAGGAGAGGAATTTTTGCCATTAATATAAATATATTAGAAACGGATAGTGCAGTCAGGTTCACGATATGATGAAACAATCCAGACTAAATCCTTGCAGCAGAATGGAATGAAATGACTTTCGTTGTATCTTGAAATCATCAAACACTGACTTGAAAGGTCAGTTTCTTTGTGTGTTGTTGATTTCACAGTGAGAATTTTACTTCTCATTTATTTCCATTATTTAGACATTTTATGACATGCCAGTTGTATATGCAACCTGGAGCAACAAGCTACTAAATGTTTTGTAAAAGTCTTTTTGTGAAACTGTAATTGGAGCATGAGTTGGTGTGTCGTTGTCTACATGAATGCATGCGGGTACCAAGGTGAGAGAAGGTGTAAGCACACCGAAGGACAGAATTAGAATTCAAAATTATCCTGTCAGCTTGCCTTTCTTTAGGACAGAGGTCTGGACTAGCTAATTATTTGACACACCCCCACCCTTAGCTGAATTTCCTAGGACTGACTTCCATTTCCTCCTTTCTGTGATATCATCCGCTGACATTCAGCAGTTACATCCCCCTCTAGCGTGGGCATCAGCTCTGAAAAGTGACCTTACCTATGACTATTGCTCTGTCCTACCCTTTTCTCCAAGGATGGTGAGCTTCATCTTCTCCCAGGTCTGCAAATTCCATCACTGTCCTAATTACTTCCCACTGTGTTTTCTATGAATAATCTTAGTGTTTTCCAGCCTTAAGATTTTTTTTTTCTTTATGGATATCAAGGAATAAGAACTATGCAGTGTAGAAGGGAAAGTGGCTGTTGATTCCCCCCCACACACCCAACATTTTTTTCTATAGTCATTATTACTCTGATGACTTTTCCTACTATATCTTGAGATCCATACAAGTAATTGTCTGTAAGAGGGGAGGTTAGAGAAGGCTGCATTTGTGGAGGGTTGTGGGCTGTTTTTGAGGTCCATATGGCAGGAAGGGACAAGGAATGGGAATGAAGACTGAAATGTTTTCCAGCATCTATATGAGTTCCACACAGTCCGTGGGCTTTAAAGCTTCTCATTCATTTTCTTCTCCTACAGCTGGGTACAGAGCTTGTTGGATTCAACCCATACATGCTTTTGACTTCAGTGAGGTTTGAATCAGGGCAGTGAGCTTTTCAGTTTGATTTCTTTCTAGATTATCTTCTAGTTTTTCTTGTTATTCTCAGCTCATTTTTTGACACTGTTATTTATCATTATTTATGAACTCTAAGAAACAGCAATTTCAGCAAAATAAGACTAACTTCTAAGACTGGGAGTTAGCTGTTTGGTGCAAATTCAGTTGGGAAATACACTTTTACTGCTATTCACCAATCTCAGGCTCCTCCTGTAAATCTTAATAAGGTCTCAAATCTGGCAGGGACGGATACCCTTGGGAGAACATTAATGATTTGACAGTACTAAACATGCATAGAGGACAAGCAGGATGCTTTGCTCCAGACTTGTAAAATGTAAAGCACTACTGAGTCTTGTCAAGTTACAGGCTTTACATACTATAAATAAGGATAACGAGGCATTGAAAACAGAGGTGGAGAATCTGAAACCTCGTTATTATCAAGGCAAACACTTCTTTGCATCATTAATCCAAAATATCACAGAATGACACTAAAGCAGGAAATTTACAAATCAGAGGATTGCAAGAAGGGGATGAAAGGTCAGGACTTTATTGCTGCATTTAATAACGTTTTGGTTTTGAAGGGACAAGGATCAACTTCACCATGAAAGAACTCCAGATTTGCTTGTATGTGAGAGATTATGTTTCTTTCTCCACTTGTCCATTTACTTTCTCAAACAACATACATAACAATGTAATCTGAGTGCTTCCCTGGTGAATCACACCTTTTTATTACTTTTTTTTTTTTTTGAATGACTTGATAAGGACCTTGTTTTGTCATCATTTAGTCTTTTCCCAAGATAGAGTTATGCATGTTTCTCAGCTTCTCTTTGCAACTCTGCTTCTTCATTGCGATTGTGATAGCCATAAAATAGAATTTTCTAAAATTGGAGAACAAGCTGATATGCTTCATGCAGCAGAGCTGCAGGCTATTTTTCATGATTGCACATACATTGTGTTGATTATGATGAAGCCCAAAGATTTTTAAATAGGAAAAAAATAAAGGGAGAGGAAGGGGGAAAACAATAGTCTACTGCCTTCTGCAGACTGGCAGAAGATCCTGAAAGAGATTAAAGATGAACACGTCTTGTGAAATTGTTATTACGCTGAGTTATAGTGAGGTGGGTAAGTATTTTTTCTCTTTTACTAGGCAATTGCTTTGACATTTTCTTTTTTAAAAAAAGTTGATATCTTTGTATCACATAATATGGGACATTTGATGCATATGATTTTTTCTATATTCAAATTATTTATTGCAGAAAATTACTGCATTGTAACTACTGTGACTGCAGCTTACTAAGCAGCATGTCATTCAGAGTTCTCCTGTTATAATGGCTCAATAAAATAGGAACATTCAGTCAAATTCAGGTACAAAAGGGGAAAGATGTGTATTAAGCAAACTAGAGTAAACAAAAGAATAGAGATGTGGCTTTCAAGACAAGGGTATTTGTTAAAGGGATGAATGCCTTTGTTTGCACTTAATTTCCTTTGAGATTATCATTAGAAGTGATTTATGCAGATCCCACAGACAAACAACTGTGTAGCCACAGTTCCTTGTGATCTTTATGATGGTAGAGGTATGTCTACAGGTATGTCCACAGCAAGCAAAGTTGACCTCAAGGTGCAACAAGAACTATGACTCCTAATTTCCTGGGATTCACTGAAGAATATTATTATGGATCAGAATTCAACTGCCACATCTGCCACTCATTCTTTATTCCCTCAACTTATTTTATTTCCCCAGCCTCTATTTGTTACAGTTAGCATTTAGCAAAAAAAAAGCTTTTCTGCTGCCTCTGGCCTTCAATAGAACCTTATATAAGGTATCATCTGTGGTTGCTGCAGAAGAAGGACCCAAGGAATATATTGGAAAGTTTGAATTTCTGGTAAGAGTTCTTAAAATAGATCTTATTTACAAGGAATAACCCCAACATTAATATGACTCAGCTTTTAAAGTGATTCCATTAAACTGCATTAAATTCAACAGCTAACATCCTTTTTGAGAATAAAAATATATTAGGTTTAATTAGCTCTCTGCCAAAAGTGAGATAATATAAATAGAAACTAGTCCACTTTTATTCTTCCTAAGAGCGTTCACAAATGCACGTCAGCTAATCCACTTTCAAGTCACACTTTTACTTAAGTCAGGTTCATTTTCCTGATTGCCCCTATTTAGACAGGTCTCTGGAAATGGGCTCCAGTTGCAAAGCTCAGGTTAGGATGTGAATGTAAATTAGTGAACTCTAAGCCTACTATTGGGATCTTGCCTGGGTCAGGCCAACATAGCTTTGCCCAGTTAACCTTTTTTACCCTTCCACAGCAATGTCTTTAACACCATTTTACTGTTATTAATGCTGCCCCTTTCTGCTACTTTTTGAGCAAAAAGACATTGGGCTCTTCTGAGGTAAAGCCCAGCAGTGGCTAATAGCAGGGCTAGTGGCACTGCTGCTGAGGAAAATAGCAGTGACAGTAAGAAACACAGATAAAATTGACACTGAGTCTCTGACACACTAAGGATTATTTCCATGTGAAAATTACTCCCTTGTGTAAGCCAGCAGTGAGACCATCAGAGGGATCCTGCCACCAACATCCCCCCCCATGGCAAGAGAAACCGGGGAATTTTTTTCACCTTTTTTTTTTTTTTTTTCCAGAAAAGTGAAGCTGGTTGTCTGTCCCCACCTCCCAGAGGTTCAAATCTGGCCTTTCAAATCCTTCTTTTCGCTGCACAAGACAATTCTTGCCAATGGACATCACTAGGGGCAGCAGCACCTTGCTCTCTCACAAACTCCTCTGCACTTTCTGCCAAGAAAATAATAAATGTTCTGGGAATACCCATTGCCACTCTGCAAGTAAAGATGCCTCTACTTCTGCACTCAGTCTCAGCTCCAACTTTGTTCCCAGTGTGCTTGTGTGGCATGTCAAGGGCAGGATTTTCTGAGAGAAGAAGAGACCACCTAAAGCACTCCTAGAAGAAAAATCTCCTGAGACGTGTGAAAGTGAGGGCCTGAGGCTGGCAGGGAAAGAAATAGTATGGAAATGGGCAAGAAATAGCATAAGAATCCATCTAAGCTTGAAAAGGGGAAACAATGAATGGTAGAAGGGGATTTTGTGTCTGTCATGAGAAATGGAGGGAGGAAAGTTTCTGCTGTGGCTCTAAGGAATGCATGGAATTTGTTGAAGAAAGGGTTTTGATTACCATTACTGACCTGCAAGAATGCATGTTGAAAAAAAGACCAACTTCAGACCAAAACTGTTTTTTCCAGAGCAGAGATATTGCAGGCTGAGCTTGGAAACTGAGATCTCCTCCCATCCTAAATTCTGCTCAACTGCAATCAGTTACTCTGACCAAGAGCAAGCTTCTCAAGCATGATCTGAACCACACGTTAGCAGTGTCTGTTTATCCTCATTTGAATACAGAAGAAATTTAGGATGACTAGCTTGTATCCCAGCATGGACACTGAAAGTGAGACGACTCACAATGCCCACGATTAACTCTGGAGACTTGGCAAGATCTAAACTATTCCCCAACTTGCTCTAAACACAATATTAGCAATGGTGACTTCTGTGTGATCACTCATGCATAGGGTTACACAAGTGTAGGATTATTGACCTGTACCACTGCAGCCCTGTAGGCTAAGGCTGTGGGAAAGTTCATAGGGCATCTCCATATGCTGTTGTACCATGTGAAGGTACCACCCTCAGGCCCTCTTGGTGCTGCATTCCTTGAGCTCTGCTTGGTGATGGATACAGGCTTGACCTGTGGTGTCACTGCTGGTACTCCTATGGTTTCCTTGCATTAATGTTGCTTCACATCAGTATCAGATGTTCTTTTGTGATGAGTTATCTTTGTTTGTCCAGATATGTCCATTTCAAGTCTGAAACAAGAATGTGGAACTGCACAGGAATTTATGTTATTATGAGATAGGTATAAGAGTTAAGACTGAAAAAAATACAATCAGTAATTAGTTTCTGTTCTAATAACTTAGAAGCTGAATCTTGTAAAAATAAATCACAGTGATGAAGCTGATACCTTTTGATGTTAATATTAAATGTCATTCTGTCTCAAAATACAAAACACAAAAGGATTCTAAAAACCTATCCAAGCATCTGTGTATTACAATAATACACATAACTGCTTTCAGGGAGAGAATGAATATGGTTTCATCTCTGGAGCCAACAGCACTCCCCAGTCAAGTTGAACGAGATATGTAAATAGTACAGATACATAAATGCAACCTTGGATATAGATACATGACCTGCTTGTTCTCAGGAGTAAGTTAGCTGAGTTTTGACACTGATCTTTAAAGTATTTTTTCTTAGGCAATAGTCTAATTGCATGCATTTTATTCAGCTCATTGGTGGATTTACTATTAAATTTCTTATTCCTTTCATATAGTCTCAGAATTCCAGCTTATCTCACTATCCATTACGTACTGACATGAATACAAGTTTGCTTCTGCTGTTACTGTTTGCTTCACTGGATTTCACCTTCTGAATTTCATACTGAGAGTTACAGAAATTAAGAGGGCAGAAGCTGATTTACAGAATACATGGACAAAAAGACATAAGATTAATGCACTGATAAAAAGAAGATGTAAAGCAAAACTAAAAGAAATCTTGAGATATTTTATTAGATAAAATGCCACAAACTAGGGTGGAAATTGTATCGTAAATTCAATCTATAAAAAAGCATTAAGAGTTTCTTCTTGAATTAGAAAACCACAAAGAACTTTACCAGCATTTTAAGCTTTCAGTGGTAGAACTTTGGGAGATTTGAAATCAAGGTCTGGGAGAACTTTACCAGTATTTTAAGCTTTCAGTGGTAGAACTTTGGGAGATTTGAAATCAAGGTCTGGGCAGAAGGACCAGATTTTTTTCTATTAAATTCAGAAATTCAGGATGGTCTTGTGCTTTTGTTACTAAATCCTCAATTCTCAGTGTAACTCTTCTGGCTCTGTCATATTTTCTATGCAGAACTAATTTAGTATCTTTCTGCTTCTGTGGTTTTTTATTTGTAGGACAGAGAAAAAACCTTCTTATTTCTTTCCTCCTTTTTACATCTCATTGATGTGTGTCTTCAAGCAAGGAGTATCTTTGACTACCAGTTTTACAATGCGCAACACCTACCTGCGTTAGAGCCTAGACGTACTTCCACAATAATAAAAATAGTCATAGAAAGGACAAGATAGAACTTTAATAATTTGAGATTTTTCTGAGGCAGCAGTTTACAGGATCTCGTGATTTAATCCATGTGTGAAGTTAACATAAAGATTTAGCCATTGTGTGGAATGTTTGTCTATGAGTAAGGTACATGTGCGTGCATTTATTAAAATATGAGCCTGAGTATTTATGTGCAAGTTTCCAGTACTTATGGAGAAAACCTGAAAAGATCGTTTCTATTCCCTTCAAAGACTCAAAAATCAGAATGAATTTGAACCAATTCCCCAAATACAATTATCCGGGCCTCAGAAACTTAGAGCATATCCCACTTTCTGAGCCCTCTGAATCTGTTCAGAGTACAACTTCTCCTAATTTACATCTGGCAGCTAAACCTGTCTTTTTTTCTTACCTGACTTAGGGAGGAAGACCAGAATACTCAGAGAAGGCATAATGACTAGGATTTCTTTACATTTCTCCCCCAGAAAGATTTTGCTGTTCCTCTCAGCTGAATTTGCCTTTCCTGGACTATAAATACTTATTTTTCACTAATTGGAGTGTTTTCCACAAGGAAATTAAATGGTGGTTTTCATGAAAATAGTTTTGTGAAAATTTATATGTATATATATATATGCAATTGATGTAAAATAAAATCTAACAGCTTTTGATGTTAACTGTAATACTAAACAGAGGCAGGCATTAAGATGTTTACTTTTTGGTGGTTTAATCCATGAGAATAAATTTAATGACAGTAGCTGTTGCCTCTTCCTGATTCGGTGATTTAACATCTCAGGAAATGCTTTTTTTTATGAAACTGTATTCTTATCTACCTAGAAGTAATGATAATTTGGACTAAGACATTGTAGGGAACATTATTTCCTCTGTGTGTGTTGAAAAACACAATGTAAACTAAATAATTTAGATGAAACATAGGACAAGTGAAGGACAAACAGTGTGGTTTTTTTTTTATGAAAGGGCTGCAATATGCAGTCTTGCTCCCATTTAGCTTAGCAAAATTCATGTCATGAAGGAGGGTGCAGATGTGAAAGAGTAACAATGAAATCCAAAGTTAGGAATATTGAACGTAAGGATGGTTTGCAATTGGTAGTTCTCATATCCAGGATCTAATCCTTGGGGAAAAAAAAAAAAAAAACCTCATATGTCCTTTCTAGCAAGAAGGAACACTATTTCAGATTGTGGCCTTTAGTTTTTCTAAAATCCTTTTTCTTAGGACAGGCCCATCCATTTAAACAGATTTCAATTGCCCATGACAAATTTCCTGAGTCTTATCTTGATACCTTAATCAAAATATCAATTTTTAAGACTTCTCCAAAGGGTTAATGGCTCTTCCACTCCATCTTTAGAAGTGCTGATGTCTCTTTGACAAGAAAAAAAAGATTAATTTCACAGCCAGGAAATGAAAGTCTTTACTGAATGTGCATGCAAATTTGAAGTAGGGAGTACTAAGAAATCATTTACCTATTGTGAGTGAAGGACTTCATGAGGAGTTGTAGGGCATAGTTCAAACCTTGGTGCATAACCTTTTATGCACTGAAAATATGTGTTTCATGCAAATAGACACTCTGAGAACCTGTCTTTAAGTACTTAATATGAGAACAATACGTGAAGCTCACTCTTGATGGAGAACAGGCACAATGAGATCCAATTAACTTTGGGATGATGGTAGTTTTGGCTTGCTGGGATTGAGGGACAGTGTGATAACAATACAGGAATAAATTCCCTGCAAGTGACTCTCAGGGGAGCCTTTGGCTTATCATCATTTTGAGGATTTCAGCAGAGAGAAAAGAAAATACGTAGTGCTAACTATGGCCATTATTCAGTACCATTATCAGCATAGGAATTCCCTTTCATTCACTGTGAAGCAGTTCTTATTCTTCTTTACAAATGGTTTCACATGAGAGAGAAGATCCAGGGATTGATCTCTAGAATGATGGGCACATAATGTCAGGAATAAAAACGGCACGCGTGTGAGCACTCTATACAGACTTGACTATGTGGTTGCATTTTTGGTGTGGTTGGCTGCATCTGGAATTACAAGACGCCTGTGCTCGGCCACCCTACACATACATGTAGAACATATATATTTGTATGTACATGTAAAAGTAGCATGGAGAGCATACTTATAATACCTGTATAGGTGATTCAGAGTTCTTGGTCCTGTCTCACCTTTAGGCCTTTTTAATTGTATTGACAATAGGATTTGTGTCCTAATTCACTTGTACCTATAAAGAAAACAAAACTAGTCTTTCCAATAGGGGGTAAATACCTGCTTGTGTATAAAGCGGCCTGACAAACTGTCATCTTAACACCAGCCTTCTTTTTTTGGGGGCCTTTTTTTCTGTCACAGTAATTTGATCTTTAAATATTCTTTAAACAAAATTAATGTTTACTTCCAGGTTTGTCCAGTTCTTGTATAATATGCCTTTATTGCAAAATTAAGATTTAACTTGAATACCAGATTCTTATACCCATCAAAGTTTCTCAGGAAACTTGCATCAACACTGAGATTGGTTCCATAGACTATGGATTTTCTCTCTGAAATTATACAACTGTATACTAGTCCATTCCAATAACTCTGATGTGTGAGCACTAAGTTGTGAAGCAGGCAATCAAGATCTCAGAGAGGCAAGAATGAGAATCCCTAACACTGTTTCTGAGGTGTTAAAAAGAGATTTTCGTTGATGGCATACATGTTGTTCCACAGATGAAGTGTTGATTTCTCTTCACTTGTACTTAGAATTACAGAATGGTTGGAAGGGGCCTTTAAAGGTCATCTAGTCTAACCCCCTGCCATGAGCAGGGACAACTTCATATAGAAGCCCCATCTATGTACTGAAAGGCTGCAATATGGTCTCCCCAGAACTTTCTCTTCTCCAAGATGAACAACCCCAACTCTCTCAGCCTGTCCTCACAGGACAGCTGCTCCATCCCTCTGATTGTCTTTGTAGCCTCCTCTGGACTTGTTCCAACAGATCCATGTCTTTCCTGTACTGTACTTACAGTTGTAGGTCTTTAATTCCCCTGCCATGGCTTGTCTTCAAGCTATACTTTGTTGTAAATTCAAACGAAAAAGAACAAATTGTTGTCCTAACCATGTACCATTGCACTCGGAGTATGCATGGAACTTCTGTGCACAAATATCCAAAGGTGTGTGCCAACACAGTAATGTATGCAATACTGTGAGCCTCTTTTTGTTACTACAAAATTGAATTCTGGAACATAAATAAGTAGGAACCAGGAATTATGTTTATTAATAGAAGTGAAAAAAATTAGTCAAGGAAAGACAACAGAAGCAGAATATGACTTTTGTCTGAGGTCCCATTTATTTTAGGGAGCTGAAGTAATTCTTGTCAAGTGATTAATTTTGTTAGTTGTTATGATTAATTTAAAAGCTAATAGAAGGGTCAAGTAACCCATTTTACAAGCTAAGTTCCCCAATGTTTTATGTCTATTTTTGTATCACTACTAGATATCCTCAAGTTTTTTTTTCCAAAGTCTTCTCTGAATGCCTAAATATTTCTGTTACTAATAGAAGTTTCAGTGATTCTTTCACAGAGATCACTCAACAGCATCGGGCCAAACTTTGAAATTCAGGTTGTCTCATTGATTACTTCTTTCCATATATCAGACCGATCCTTTCTCCATTGAGTTGGTTTTCTGTGGCTTTACCATTTTCTAAAAGTACTGCACATTCCAACTGCTTGGAGTGAAAACCCGGTCCCAGTGGAGTCAATTTTTGTCTTTTTAACAGCCTTTTGTAAAAGACTGTATCAAAGGCTTCCAGGAGGTTCCAATAAACTATTTTAACTGGCTCTTCTTTACTGACTCTTTTGTTAATGCAGTAAAAGAATTCTAGCATATATAGGGCAAGACTTGCTTTGCTCCAAACTGTATTGCTTAATCCCTGCTAACTGCTGTTCATGTGTGCAGTTTGGTTACTCAATCTTTAATTAGTATTTCAGCTATTTTACCAGGTACTAAGGAAAATCTATTCTGACTGCAGTTGCTAGAATCTATTCTTTTTTTCGATCTAGGTACATAATTTACTACTTCCTAGTCTTCTGCTATATAGCTAATTTTAATGAGCGACTGCTTGTGGTTAGTGTCTCCAAAGACAATTCTTTGTGTTTATTTCAGCTATTTACTTCCTACCCTCTGGAGAGGCTAAATCTTAACTTACATCTAAATGAAGATAAATGTGACTGATTAAGTTGACAATTAGTGGTTTTTATGGACATTATTTTTCAAGTGTTTGTAGTTCCTAACCCAGATTCAGGTTCTGCTTTGGGATGTCAAAGGTCTCTGTGGAAAGACAGTGTGGTGCAACTTCTAAGGCCAGGCTCAGACTGGAGACTTAGGTGGACTCCGTTGCAAGCTCTTGTGAGAACTTACTGTATGATATTTGGTAAGCCACTCTATCTTGCCGTGTCTTCATTCCCTTACGTGTAGCATCCTAAACTCCTTATTTACCAATAAGCTGTCAAACCATCCGATTAGAAGTGTTATCATGGGACCTCTGTTTCTCCCTCCTGGATAGCTTCTCCATACTCTCCAGAGATGATGATGTTTCTGCAGTAGGGGAGAGTTTAAACTGCCATGCATCTTATTTAGGGTGATATTTTATGAATGGGATCTGATCCTAACCTAGCCTTTCATGTTGGGTGTAAATATGGGATCACTAGTTTCTAGATCATGAAGATGAACAGGGTTTTCGCTTACATTATTCTCATAAGAATTTTCTTCTCAACACCATTTCTGGAGATTCTTAACGTATTAATTCTGTTTTGGTTGTCAGCAGGGAGCCTTTCCTTTTTTACACAAAGCAAGTCTTCTAGGTCACCTAAACACAAACACACAAATTGTCAGAAACATGGACCTCCTCTTGTAATAATGAAGAAATCATTGACACTAATTCAAATTCATGTTTTTTTCTCAATCTTTGTATAGGATGAAAGCAACAATGCTAATTACTTTGACTGATAATTTTTTCAGGCAGTCAGAGGGGAAAGTGCCAATGAATTTTAGTTACCAAGGTTAGAAAACAAAATGAACAACAGTAAATTTAGAAAGAGCTCTAAAGACAAAGTGCTAACCTTACTGAATCTGCCTTTACTACTTACAAACTAACTTTTTATATACTCGAGAGTGAAGATTTAACTAGAGTGCTAAAAATCTATATAAATACTCCCTAAAACTCTCCTTTTTATATAAAGCACCTTTCCATGCTTATAGCATAAACAGGATTTTGCATGCATACCTTCTGTGCAAGGTTTGCTAAAGATTTGCTTGTATTTTATTAAAATGTTGAGTGTGTTTGTTCCAGCCTTTCCCCCTGTGAGTTCTAATGATTTTTATTCTCTCAGTACAATGCATATAATAGTGCCTTCGTCTAATGAAACCAGCAGACGGTTGAGCTACTGAAATATCTGTATTCTAGCTCTAACTGTAGCTTGCTTGGGAAGGTCGTTTTTGTAATGTAATTGTGGATCACCAGATGGCACTCTTGCAGACACTATATCAAGTCAGAAACTCTATTTGCAAAAAGGGAAAAGAATATATAACTCTCTTTACACTTCTGCTTTTTGTAATCTCACCAGGTCACACTATTCTGTTGCCATCTTTTTGACACTGTCTCAGAAATTTATTTTCCAGCTCCTGGTCCTGCTTTCCGTTCAAATTCAGTATGTGTTTTACATATTTGTGTAAGTCTATGACTTTCACATCTCCTCTTAACTCTCTTCCCATTACCTGAAACTTAACATTGTTCAAATTAAAAAGGAAGCTCTTTTTACTCCTTCCCCCACCCCCCTCTGGCTGAGAACACTGTAATTCTTTCTTTGTCTCAAGTTTCATATGGGTGTTTAAGTTGGACATTTTTTCTTTCTTTCCTTCCTAGTTTCTGGTTGTTCCTGGTTCCTCTCTGGACCAACAGAAGACCAAAGCTTACATCAGGTTGAGTTCTGAGCAATACGACCTCTCCAGTGACTTCTTTAAAACAGAACTGGGTGCAGAACTGGGTGCAATGTGGTGTGATGGGGCGATGGCAGAAGACCAGTCATGTCAAACCTGACCTAAGGTGGATTTTGGAACCATGCTTTCTTGTTTAGGAGGAGCAATACATCTAGCAACAGCCAGCTAGAAGTACTGTCTGTAGCAATATACATGACTGTACTGGTCTGGCTGAAATGGAAGTAATTTTCTACATAATGGCCCAAATAATGCTGCGCTTTGTATTTGTGACTAAAACAGTGCTGATAACACACTAGTGTTTTGGCTGTCGCTGGGAAATCCTTGCTTAGCACTGAGGTTTTGTGATTTTCCCACTCTATCTCCCCATCAAGTGGGCTGAGTGTGCACAAGAAGCTTGGAGGGGACACAGCCAGGACAGTTGATCCCTGTTGACCAAAGGGATATTCTGTGCCGTATGAAATCATGAGCAGCTTTCAAAAAGGAGGGAAGGGAGAGGTAGCCTTTCCTCACAGACTGGCTGGGGGTTGGTCTACTTGTAGGAGTTGGTGAGTGAGTGCTTCTGCATCACTTTTTTCCCTCTCTTTGCTTCACTTATTAAACCACTTTTATCTCAGGAGTGTTATTACTTTGCTCTTCCTATTCTCTGCCCGGTCCCACGGGGAGTGAGCAGCTGCGTGGTGCTTGTCCACTGGCTTGGGTTAACCCATCACACTGGTGCAACACCTGTAGCTCAGTAATGAGCGCTTGGGATTGGGTCAGAGTGGGGGTGTGTTGGAGAAGGCATTGACACGCAGGAGAGAACATAGCCAAAAATGATTGAAGTATTGGTGTAGTTCTAGAGGGGCAAATCTCACCTCCATTACCTCAGACCTGTCAGGTCTGTTCCTATCCTTATGTAAATTCAGTCCTAATGTTCTCATTCTGATCAATCCTTCTGCAAATTCTGGGTGCATTGCTCGTGCTCTCCCCAAGCCGTTACAGTGATTCCTATTCAGTGACATCTGTCTTGATGCCCACATTTCCCCACGAATATCCCTGTGCTGTTCCTCCATATTGTCCTCCATTTGTGGAACAGGCTTTGGTCGGTGACTTCTTTCCTCTCTGTCAAGCAGTCTGTCAGTCCTCATCTATGCTTTGACAGGTCCTCTCTACAGTGATAAATTTCCCCCATTAGGAGTTACTGCAGAGCCTGCAATTCCATATAATAGTATGCAAACAACACGTCACCTTATACAGCGTTCTCTGAGCCATTTCCCCTTCAATGGCCGTTTCCTTACATTTTCAGAGCAATGCATGTAATTTAGTCTGTGTGACTCCTATCAGCTGCAGAGAGCTAAATCCACATGTAAATCTTTGAAAATTTGGGGGTGCCTTGCCAAGTCGTAGATTATCTATCAGTCTAATCAGCTCAATAAATCTGACTAAACATCTTTCAAATAAGTAATGATGGGTTTTGCCCGAAGCTTTTACTGTTTTTCAATCTGTATCTATCAGCCGAAATTTTACATGCACTTAACAATTGTTATTCTTTTGTTAGGAATTCTGTTACTGCTGGCTGCAATAACATTCATTTGAACTATATGGGTGTAAAAGATTCTTTTTTTCTCACACAGAGCAGTTAAATTGCAAGACAGCATTAGTTAAAAAACAGTGTCATTATTATAAGACGTTATATGTCTGATTTTTTTTCTTAGCCTCACTCTAAACAGGTTCTGAAAACACTCTAGGTTTACATTGAAGTAACATTTCCAATAATGATGAGACTGTTAAAAAGTGCTTCCCTGTCCTGACCTAAAAGTTGTAATTTTTACCAAAAAAAAAAAAAAAAGGTTTGTTAAGTTAAAAAATTACTTGAAATCATGATTTCCCCCCATTTTTTCAAAATACAAAGTTGGAGTTAATTCAGATTCATGCTTCACCTGTAACAGCTGTATATATCCAGAGCTGAAATATGTGAAATAGTAACTGTAAGGGTTTGAACACATCTGTACTCACACCTATCAGTTCATGAGTGGACTCACTCTTGTCATGCTTTTATTTTACATTCACACACAAGCACTTCTATCTTCCTGTTACTATTATTAAAGCACATTACCAGCAAAACTGGTGTTAGTGACATGGCAAATACATGTTTTATAAACTTGTCGTGTTTAGCAAGTGAAACAGAATTCATCCTTTTTAAAAGTTGACCTTGACCCTAAAACACCATAGTCATGAGACTGATGTATATAGCAGTCACAGAACCACAGAAGGATATGGGTTTGGAAGTGACCTCTGGAGATCATCTCCTCCAACCCACATGCCAAAGCAGGTCCACCTAGGGCAGGTTGCACAGGAACTTGTCCAGGTGGGTTTTGAATGTTTCCAGAGATGAAGACTCTACGACCTCTCTGGGTAACCTGTCATCATGCTCTGCCACCCTCAAAGTGAAGAAGTTGTCTCATGTTTAGATGGAACTTGTTTTGTTCAAGTTTGTGCCCATAACCTCTTGTCTCACTGGGCACTACTGAAAAAATACTGGCCCCTTCCTCTTGACACCCACTCTTTAAGTATTTATAGATGCTGATCAGATCCCTCCTCAGTCTTCTTCAAACTAAAAAGACCCAAGTCCCTCAGCCTTTCTGTGTAAGAGAGATGTTCTAGTCCCCTAATCATCTTTGTAGCCCTCTGCTATACCCTCTCCAGCAGTTTCCTGTTGTTCATGAACTGAGGATCCCAGAACTAGACACAGAATCAGGGGACTGGCATGAAATACGGACTGGTTTAGTTCTGTACCCAGATCTGGTAACCCTGGGAACAACTTGGGCCTCTAATTGTCTGCCTCATCCAACTGAAATCATAAATTGTTTAGCAAAAAGATGGGTATTGCCAGATTCTAGAGCAATTGCAAGCAGGTACTAGCAGTGCACTAACAATTCCTGATGAGATGCATAACTAGTGACTGTCTTGGCTGGGACCTTTATGTGTTATAAAAATTATAAATGTTATTATAAAAGGTGAAGTCAATGAGAATCGTATTTACAAGGAGCTCTGAATCACACCTATAGATAGCAGATCTGCAAAGCAATTCACCTCTGCAGCAGTTAGAGGGAAGCAGGCACTAAATCAGCAACAGAGCACTGCTCTGTAGTGCATTATATTGTTGGAAGCACGAAACTCTTATATAAAATGTAAACCTGGTGCCTGGAGACCCATTATTAATAAAGACCAGCAGCTGGGGTTTTTTTTTTTTGAGATTTCAGAGGCATTGACTCTAACCGTTTGGGTAAAATCCAAACTGGCAAATACTTATCAGAGGCATACAAAGCACTTCTAATGAAATGTAAAGCTGGTAGCAATTCAAGCTTTTTGGTATTTATTACAGACATCAATATAAGCTTATCTGAGTGGAGTAAGTACACATACTTTCAAGTAAAATTAGATGGTGTATCCCAAGAAGGTAGAAGAAATATCGAGTCTATCTGCCTTGCTGAGTGAAAGTGATCACATTTTATAGATAAGTCTTTCATGTTGAAAGGATGTGAAAATTCGTGTTCATATAGACATTTGGATTGCAGGGATGTATTTTCCTTGAAATGCTTAAAAATAAAAAGATGCAAATTTTGGCAAGATAGAGAAAGTATTAGGAAAAAGTATAATTTAAAAAGAGGAGCCTATATCTTTTGATATATAATTAGATTTCACAGAACTCTAGAAGATACAATATTTTCCATGTAACTTCCCGCAATACACTAGAAAATTCTCTAAATCCTTGCATTACTTTCTGGGAAAACTGTTTATTGTGGCAATTAGAATGGATTTAGATATAATTTAGATATAACCTAGGGCTGCCCATCCTCAAACGCTGAAAATCTAGCAACACTTCTGTTTTAGGACATTCATGTCTCCCAGCAACCTAAGTACAGTCACCAGAATCAAACCAAGTAACAGCCAGATATTTAGTGAGGAGCTGAGGACAGGGAGGCTCCACAGAAATTCCCAAGAAAGATCGTACCAAACCCAAACAGCAGAGAGGTACCTTTTCTGCACAGACCAGAGTAACTTTGTTCAGACAAGGGAACACACATTTGAGGCTCACCCATGCCTGAGCTGATACAGACCCACAGCTTACATTTTCCAGGAGACAGTCCTAACCTCAGTAGGTAAGAATCTCATGCTGCATTAGACGTAAGATTTCTGGAATCAGGGAGACCATAAGTGAGGAGGACCCTAACTACATAATCCAGTATGATGATGAACCCCCAGAGATTTGCTCTCAGTGGAAGGAAATTTTCCCGTTTTATTTCAGTTCTTTCCTCTCTGACAAAAATTACCCAGCCTTTCTCTGACCTTCATCACAAATGTAATTTGTTAGCGTTTATAGCAACGCAGATGGGTCTGCCAGTCTTTCATAGAAACTTTGTCATTTTGCATTTTGCAAGGGCTGAAAGGCTTTCAGAAAACAGAAATGTCACCTACAACGTCAAACTGAGTTAAATGTCCTTTCGTGTTCCTTCTCACTTGCCCACTTAGCCTTAGAGCTTTTACTATCTGCTGTCCTTCTGCAGCTGCGGTGGTGCTCGTGCTGACAAGGAGAATTGACAAGATACATAGGCGAAGAGGCCAATGAGGTTCTGAAGGCAAACAGAAGATCAGCGTTTGAGCAGGCAGCAGCAAGAGCTTTGAAATAATCTGGTTCATGGAAAGGTTTCAAGGGAGGAAAATCTACGCGCGCAGGGAATACGCTGAAATTGTTGTGGTGCCGACAGTCTGAACAGCCCAGGGTAAGAAATTAAATTTATGAGTCATTGAACATCCCAGGTGAGTTCTGGTGATTTGCTGAACAACACAGCTGCTCTACATCTGGGTGCTTTAGGCAGAGTACTCCCACTCAGTGCCAGCTCTCTGCATTGTTATCTAGTGTCTCCCTGATCCTCGTTAAGGTTAGCAAATTCATAACCAGTGATATGGTTGCAAATGCAACTGCAGACCTCAGGGGGTGAGTGAGATCAGGATTGCAGAAATGCATTAGTAAGAGAGTTGGTGCCAAATCTAAATGAAGACAGGCAGACAAAGAAGCATTTTTATTTGTGTTTTATTAATGAAATATGGAGGAAAGACACTCAGTCTAGATCTGTATCATTTTTTCACCACTGAGCTCTTGTAAGCCCACATTCTAACCTTTTTTTTTTCAGTCTTTCTGGAGATAAATCTGTGATCATGACTGGAAAATGAGAAAACTCTACAGCAAGAAAAGACAAAGAGATTGTCCCTGCATTATCCTTCAGGGCAAGCCAAAAGGTGACCCTTTCTACACTGTATGAAAATCAAGTATGTGAAAACTACTTCTCCTGCCACAGTGCTCCATAGTTTCTGAAAAGGTTAGAAATCCCTTCAGATGCATTGCCGTTCTAGAGTGTTTTATTGTGTCTGGACTCAGTGAAGAACCAGAAACATACATATAAAGTCCACTGAACCTCTAGACTGTTTAGATATTCATATCATACACATTTTTAAAGTATTGACCAATTTACTGAATTTAAAGTTCAGTGAAAGATGCATTCCTTGCTGGGAAATGCTGAATAGCTTCCAAAAAGAGAGGTGGAGATTTTACATTTCATTAAAAAAAAAGAGCTGTTTACCAACCAAATGCAAGAGATGTCACCTAGTGTAGCAAAAAAGCCATTTACTCACCCACTAAATGGAAATACTATTTTTTCTAAATAAGATGAAAGTGAAAAAAAACTTGAAATCATTTTGTCCTTCACATGTGGCTTCTGGATTTAGCACAGAACCTACAGGTGGCTATTGCTCTTCTAGGCCAACAGCTGGTGATAAGGCAGTAATGCCACAGGGCATAAAATGACAAATCTGTGTTCTGAGAATGGAACCCCCCCCACTTTGTGTGTCCCCCATGTAAATGCCTAATCCTTCATTTACCCAAGGCTCCCTAGATATCAATGGAGGCAAGTAAGCTCATCTAAGTTCTGAATTATCACACTAAGACAGGATGAATTTCTCTGAAAGAGAGCTTCAGGTTCAGATACAGCAATGGGATTAGCTGCCAAAGTGAGACATGTAAATTGAGGAATCTATGTGCAGACACATAGGGCAACACTGAAGCACAGGTGTCTATCAGTCAGTAAATACAGGCATACAAGGGCCCAAAACTCCCATTGTAGTCAGTAGAAGTCTAATCAATAAAGCCACTGGAGCTTGAACGCAAGTTCAGTTCGCTCTGAAGTAGGTATGAATTCAGTTGCTCACATGACAGTGCTTGTTACAGGCTGGGCTGGTACATTCCACCTTGCAGCAGCTGATTTATCCTGTGCAAGTCCTGTGTAGTATCTGTTAACTGTGTAAGGATGTCTCATACGCCACAGGTCATCTCATATAGCACGAGGTGTCTGAATTTATGAATCCGAGCTGTGCCCCCGGTGGCTGCCAGGCTGAAATCCGTTGAGTAGTTCTCCATAAATCACAAGCAGAGGTGAGGCTCCAAGTATGCCTCCAGGCACCTTCGTTTAGATGCCCTTAACCCTGAACTGAATCCTTGCTCTATTCTTGCTCAGCTGAATCCTATCATGGGAGCTTGTCCCAAGAATTTGCCCAAAAGCCTTGGTTTCACAAAATGTAGTCTGGAAATCTTGAAATGCTTCAGTAGAGCCGAAAACCAGTGAGACTCCATGAATTCCAGCTCTAGGGCTGTGAGTTTTGGAGCCAGGCAGAGCTCTGTGAAGGTGCAGATAACCCCTTTACTGCAGGGCATGCTGACTTACACCTCAGGCAGAGGTGTGCTCATTTAAATAGAATTTTTGCACTTTGAGAAGGTGAGCAGGCAGAGCTGAAAAAGATGGGAAAATACTCATAACAGTTACAGTGGCATTAAGGCAGGAAACCGGGCAAGAAAGTGTCTGCTTCTGTGCTTCCTCTTAACAGCAAAGGTGCTGGCATATATGGAGCTTTACTTGATTAAAGAGACTCTCCCAGTGGCAGGGCCCTGACTGTTCTGTAACAAGCCTGCGTGCCCTAGGACTGCACAGTGGCAGTACAGGGGTCCCAAAAAACAGAATTGTCAGAAAAGCCACCTGCTATTCATCAAAGGACCACTGAATTCATGAAGTTTTGGGATGACATTGGCCATGCAATTTGGTATTTTTCTGTTCTTTCTCAGGCAAAAAAAAAATCCTGTTAGCTTTAGTTTTCAGTGGGGAGAGAGACATTCTCTTAATCACAAAGCTTTTCTTTATCTTAAAAGGAAAATATTAGGAAAGCTACTGCTTCCTCTGTATCTGCCTTGTCTTCTCTACTGTACATTCTAGCTCTAAATTTGCTTAGAAATATATACATACATAAGTAATGCTGAAAAAGACAGCAACGTGACTGAAAGCTGAAGCACAGACAAGACAATTGGTTTCGCTGTATCCTTGTCTGCTGAGGTGCATTAATCTTGCAAAAGCAAAATGTTATTAATGGTAATTTGAAAGAAAGAAGTAGGTTACTTTCAGACTGATTTATTTCTCTGGGCAGTATCACTATATGCCAGTGCATTTACAGCTACAGTTCAAGGACAATAATGTATGCAACTGCTAGCAAGCCAGGTAGCCAGCCATACTTTCAGGCTTGATAGACAAATGTCCATTTACCATGACTTCTATTTTCAAAATAGTTTCTTTGTACTTTCAACATCTGTTGACAGAACCCTAAATATAGGAATTATGCTAAATCTTTGCTCTGACTGCTACGCTTTTGTGATATGATCTATTGCAGAAATATCAAGCTGAAATTGGATCAGGAAAGCAGACTTGCAATTGTGAGCGATCAAAACGATGTAGTATTGTTATACAGTATAGTTTCAGAAAATATGGTGGCAAAGAAGATTGCTGTGGCTATTTTTAAGTTGTGAGAATATAAAAGTAGAGGCTTGCAAGGTTTCTTTTTCAAATATTGCAATTTGAGATTTTATGTTGACCAAAGAAAATGTATTTAATGGGGATGAAAAAAAGTATTTTTTAGGAGAATAACTTATAAGAACCGTTATTTAAACTTGAATATCAATACTTGGAGTCATTTTTCTTCTGAGGCAAAGATCCTGAAAGAGACAGTGCATACTTTGCCAATATTCAGCACAGTAATGGAGCCATTAGAGTAAATCACTACATTTGCTTCACCAAATAGCCATGTAAATGATTGTGTTAGTCTAGTGTATCAGCTTAATAATATTCATTACGAAACTGTGTGTTTCAGCTCCAACCCAGGTAAAAGGAGGCCTGGTGAAGGAGATTTTGTGGAGCACAGCTCCAGCAGATCCCATAGCAAGGCTGATGCATTTACTGAGGTGATTGAATCATCACTGGAAGAGAGGCTGGCCAGTATTGGGTGCTTCTGAAAGCAGGGTTGACTGGATCAAACCCACTCTTTGTTTACCTGTACTTGGATCTACTTGATTTTTCAGTGGTTCAAGCATATAGTCATACTGAGGGCTCAGAAAGAGCTATTTCAGTCTGTTCTGACATCTTTTCATTGTGCTTAAAAGAAGAGCGTGATGTTCAATGTACATGGAAATTCAGTTTAAATATAGCTAAAGCTATAATGAAAATCATCGAAGAAATGTAAAGTTCCCCACAGAGTCACTCTTAAGATAAAAATCACACTAAATTTTAGTCAAGACCTGCATTGCTAATAAACCAGAATGTCATTTCACAGTAGAGTAAGTAAAATAGAACAGTTTTTAATCCAATTTGCATTTGAGAGAACATGTGTTAGATCGGCTCTTAAAACTTGGCCCATTCCCACTTAAAATGCTCACCAGTCTGTTATAACTTGTCTCAACACCACATTCCTTGTTTTCCTTTGTGTAACTATGGGTCTGGATAAAGTCTAGTCAGGATTTTCCAGTTCTGAAACTATCCAAATTTTCCTCTGGAAAGCAGAGGCTCCAAGGAAGCTTTCCTCAGATCAACCTTTGGGCCTTGAAAATGCCCCAGCCACATGCTCACTCTCATATTTGGATACCTCCTCTTTAGGAGATGCTGCACTAATCCCTCCTTGGACAATGCACCAGGAAAGCTGAAAACACAGCAAAGGGATGAATTTTTAATTACAGTCATCCGGTTTGGTGCGACTATCTTTTCTGGGCAACATCATAATCTTAATTTAGATTAGATGTGGATAGATGAATTGAGCTCATGACACAAAATGAAGTTCCCAAAGTCAAAATGGAAAGGAATTCTCAAAGGAATTTGTAATTTGACAGAGACATATTTTTTCCTGTACTCCACTCACTTTGGGCCAGGATTTTGAACCATATGTTGCAAATGCTGTTTCAAAATTTCTGATTGTAGGACACCTAAAGTATTAGGATTATTGATAATAGGAGTAGGCATTTAGTTATCTTACCACATCTTGAGGGTCATGATCTTGAAAGAAAGAAAGGACGACACACAGGCTCTCTCTGAATAGTCTTTGCCATAGTAACTTCATTAAATGCAAATAGGGCTTCAGGGAGGACGCTCATCAGTGTAAGGAAAGTTACGATAATACGGTCTGAAGGCAATTGTGCAAAAGTGTGTTGCAGCAGTTAAAGCAGAATGAGAGGAGCCCTTAGCCCTTATAAACTGTAAGTACTCTTAGTTTTCTGTCCCTCGGTTTTCCTTGAGCATATTTTAACCTGAGCATATTTTTATCTCTTACAGAAACTGTGCTCTAAAAAAACCTAAAAATCATAAACCAAATACCTCACATATAATTCCCTAGTTTAGCAGTATGATTTCTGCAGACATACGTGTATCCTCCTCTTTTTGCAATGCTAACTGAATGGGGAAAAGAGGCAGTAACCTGGTTTATTCTGGAAACATCAGGTAGCTTGATCTATTTTTACTGCAGATCATTTCCCAGGACACTGTGATTCTTATATTTTTAATCAAATGTGTGAATCGAAAACTGTGGTGTGACCTTTGGAAAAGACACTGCAGGACATCGGCTGAAGCTGTGAACAGTTTAAGCACAAACAGGAAGTTGACTTGGTTGTTCTGTAACAAAAGACTGCGGTAATTTATGGAGTAGGAGTTGCAGTTTCAAAACATTTTTAATTGCCACATTTGATCTGCTATGCAGTATTGTGTGACAACAGCTAAGAATGAAATGTCAGTGCCCATGTTCCAGCATAAATTTATACAGTGTGAAAGTAAAGAACCCTGTTGATTCCAGCTTTTCTTTTCTTAAGTGTTTCAGATTTGCCTGAATGACTTTCAGGTTAAATAAGGAGTGAAGAAGTCTTCAGTCTTGCAAAGCACTTAAGTAGATGCATAACTTTTTTCTTGTTAAGTCTACTTATGATGAAAAGAAATTTTAATATAGAGAGGAAGTAAAAAGGGAAAGGATTTCACAGTGACCTATGTATCTGGGATAGCTCTGGTAAATGGGTCACCCTTAGGATGGAAATGTATTAATATTCACTCTCTTTCCTTTTAGTTTATTATTATGGTAAATTAGAACTACAAAAAATTCCAGAAGTTTCACTTACAAGAGTGAAGTTACACAGGTACTTAGATGTACATAACTTTTCTAACTTGAAGAAAAAAATCTCTAGTTGTTGTATTTTCATGGAATCACAGAATTGTCAGAGTTAGAAAGAACCATTAGAGATCATCCAACTCCCCTGCTAAAGCAGGATTGCTCAGAGCACATCACTCAGGACTGCATCCAGGCAGGGCTTGAAGGTCTCCAGAGAAGGGGACTCCATCTTGTCCCTGGGCAGCCTGTTCCTGGGTTCTGGCAACCTCACTGTAAAGAAGTTTTTCCTCATATTTGAATGAAACTTCCTATGTTCCAGCTGGGGTCCATTGCCCCTTGTCCTGTCACTAGGAACCACTAAAAAGAGTCCGGCTCCATCCTCCTTCAACCCACCCTTCAGATACTCATAAGCATGAATAAGGTCTCCCCTCAGCCTTCTCATCTCCAGTCTAAAGAGCCCCAGCTCTCTCAGCCTTTCCTCATCAGGGAAATGCTCCAGTCCCTTAATTATCTTTGTTGCCCTATGCTGTACTCTCTCCAGTAGGTCCCTGTCTCTCCTGAACTGGGGAGCCCAGAACTGGAAGCAGTATTCCAGCTATGGCCTCACCAGTGCTGCTACTCTACTCTGTAGAGGGGGAGAATGACCTCCCTTGATCTACTGGCCACACTTTTCCCTATCCACCCCAGGATTCCATAGGCCCTCTTGGTGACAAGGGCACGTTGCTGGCTCATGGATAGTTTGCTATCTATCAGGACCCCCAGATCCTTCTCTTCAGAAGTGCTTTCCAGTAGGTTCACCCCTAACCTATATCATTGCCTGGAATTCTTCGTCCCCAATTTCATAAAGGATTATTTAAGAAAAAAATATCAGAACTACAATTATTAGACACAAAGTCTTGACAAAAATTTATGGAAGACAGTCTTACTTCCACAGCATAACTTTCAAAAGCACTTACTCATTTACTTCCTTAAAGGACAATATACCATATCAGTAGCTGCATGCTGCTTCTTGGTGCTGTCTGTGATATATACTGTGGGCATCCAAATCTTCCCATAAAGCATGAGAATGGAACGTATATCCTCTGTGAGCACATTCCTGAATGATTTCCAGAGAGAACCATTGGTCATTAATGGGATCAGAAATAGTTGGTCATTTTTCTGCAGTTGATATGAGGATACGCTCTTAACAACAATGGTTTCCTTGTTAAGGTATTTCCAGAAATAAAATGTTATCATTTTCCTACACAAGCAGTCATTAACTGTAGACAAGATTAATTTTATGTGGTTTCACAAACTTTTATGTTCCTTCCACCAACCAGGAGCTACATTTTGATAGGATGGTGAAAAAATACATGTGAACATCAAATATATGGGTATTTATGCACTTATGCATAGGTCTCATCCTCACATTTCCCAGAGGTGCTTAGCACTCTCCTGAATCAAAGTTATTTTTTTCCTCATTTTTCCTGATGTCTTTTACAAAGAATAGCTTTTGCAAAAAATAGGGATTTGCTTTATTGTAAATGTTTTGTCCTGTATTAACAGTGAGTAAATAATGAGAAGTTAGGCAAGAAGGCTTGCCAATGGGAATCTTTGCAATGTGACACCAAAGGTAGGACCAGAAGATTTTATCACTGCGTAGAAACTGCTTAACTATCAATGGGTAAAATTTATTTGGAATGCATTATTCTCGATAAAAGATCCTTTCCATAGAAATTTAACTAATATTTAAAGAGTTTAAATTAATTACTCATTTTTTGTACTATATTTTGAAATTAATTCTAAACATACAGCTTTACCTATCAATGTTTTTCAACTAATAAAACTGGAAACCTCTATCTTTTCATTATGGTGTAGTATTTTCTCTTCTCTCTGTAATCGAAACATTTAGTTTCAGAAATATCTGTTTAAAATTTTTGTAAATGAGTTAATAATACTGCAAGGTATTTGCTTACAGCAGTATCAGAGTGAAATGTGGTTTAGGGCACCTTTCATTACAAAATTCTTTAACAGTGGCAAGATGCATGTGTGATAAGTTTGTGTCAACAATTTTATACATTATTTAAATTCAGAAAGAGGATTTTTAGAGTGTTCTTCCATACTCAGTCTTAAGGACAGAGCTGGAAGCCATGTTGGATGCTTTCACTTTCTGCAAGGAGAAAAAGACAGTGAAGAAAACTGACAGTCAGAAAAATGAGATGAACTACTTAGTAATTTTCATCTCGTAAATAATTGTCATGATGCTGAGAGAAGCTTTTTCTCCAGATGAATAAATACAAAACAATGCACCTGCATTTTTTTCCATGGAAAAGTCACAGTAATAATTGCATGTGTTGTCAGTAGCCAGGATTCTCATTTTCAAAATCCTGACTGCAGTGAGAATTTTAATAAAAGAAGTAAAATAAAGAAAGAAATGCAAAATACAGACCCAAGGCTTTGACTTGGGTCCCCTCCTTTTAAAGGCATCATTGCCAAGTCAGGTTATTGCTTTTTGTGCTGTGTTGCTGTTGAAGGGAAATTGTGATGACTTGCGGCTTACGATCACTTCTCAAAAAATTGCATGAAACTGTAGAAATGAGAGTTTGTAGAGCAAGAAGCCATAAGCCCAGAACTACTCCTGTAAGAGCCACTGGCAAAATGTACATTGAGTGCATTGGGGCATAGTCAGTTCCCATCACAGTGAGTGTTTTTTTAGGTTGTTCTTTTTTTGGCTTGAAGAGTTTAAATTCAGAAGGCAGAGGATTTAATTAAAGTATCAGACTTGGGAAAGAATACTAATCTTCCATCAGAGATTTCCAGAACGAGTTTGAAATGCCTTCTCTATAGATGCCCCTACAGTTACAGTCAAATTCAGTTACTTCAGAAACTTGCTTATTCTTCCATGCTCATCTTAATTTCTTGCTTTTATTCCTTCCTTCACTTCTTCTTGGCCTTCTTTTTCTGCCCTGAGTTCTTTGCCCTCTGAGTAAAGAACTCTGAGACAGTGGGTAAAAAGTCAGAATTGCTCAATCAGAATGAAAGATCTGTTCAGAAAAACCTCCTATTTTGGGTGGCCACAGAATTTCTTTAGATTCAATTCTGGTAGTACTATGCAGAATCAAGTTTATGTTCCTTAATCCTGTAAAAATAGCAAAAAACGCATAACAGGAAAGAGTAAGGATAACACAGTCGGCTGGACATTTTCTCATTGAGAAGCATTTCTAATTAATTTCATTTTTAGAGAACTGATATGCCAAGGTCTGAAAGACCCAGTTTAGCTCCTGTTGAACACTGGACTGCAGAACCCACAGGTCTGGGAAAGGTTCACCTAATTTGATGACAATGGACTCAAACAATTCAGAGCTTTCTATCAGCCTTCTGCAGATTAAGGAGCCTTCAAGCCCCAAGTGTCTTGGCTGGAGCAGAGCAATGTCTGGATTCCAAAGTATCTCTGTTTGCGGTACAGATTTCCTAGAGCTGGAGTGTTCCCTGACTCTGAAATACTCAATTCCATTTAACTTGCCAAATCCTCTCACAATCTGTGAAAGTTCAGTTAAGATTTTTGAAAGAAGAGAGATGAAATACCTGAAAAGCATAAGTTCACAGTTGATTTCAGAGAACAATGAATTCTTTTTCAAATAAAAATGTAAACAAAACCAAACACCACACACACATACAATACCCCGAACTACTGAAAACTGTGTAATAACCTTTCTTCATTATAACTTGGGATACAGTTGTTAAAAATTTTTAAATGTCTTATTGGGCAGGAATTCCATATTTCAACCATTTCAAGAACACAGAATTCACAAAGGAATTAGGCTCTTTATGAATAATAGTGCATGACTAAGAAAANCTGCTTAACTTTCAATGGGTAAAATTTATTTGGAATGCATTATTCTCGATAAAAGATCCTTTCCATAGAAATTTAACTAATATTTAAAGAGTTTAAATTAATTACTCATTTTTTGTACTATATTTTGAAATTAATTCTAAACATACAGCTTTACCTATCAATGTTTTTCAACTAATAAAACTGGAAACCTCTATCTTTTCATTATGGTGTAGTATTTTCTCTTCTCTCTGTAATCGAAACATTTAGTTTCAGAAATATCTGTTTAAAATTTTTGTAAATGAGTTAATAATACTGCAAGGTATTTGCTTACAGCAGTATCAGAGTGAAATGTGGTTTAGGGCACCTTTCATTACAAAATTCTTTAACAGTGGCAAGATGCATGTGTGATAAGTTTGTGTCAACAATTTTATACATCATTTAAATTCAGAAAGAGGATTTTTAGAGTGTTCTTCCATACTCAGTCTTAAGGACAGAGCTGGAAGCCATGTTGGATGCTTTCACTTTCTGCAAGGAGAAAAAGACAGTGAAGAAAACTGACAGTCAGAAAAATGAGATGAACTACTTAGTAATTTTCATCTCGTAAATAATTGTCATGATGCTGAGAGAAGCTTTTTCTCCAGATGAATAAATACAAAACAATGCACCTGCATTTTTTTCCATGGAAAAGTCACAGTAATAATTGCATGTGTTGTCAGTAGCCAGGATTCTCATTTTCAAAATCCTGACTGCAGTGAGAATTTTAATAAAAGAAGTAAAATAAAGAAAGAAATGCAAAATACAGACCCAAGGCTTTGACTTGGGTCCCCTCCTTTTAAAGGCATCATTGCCAAGTCAGGTTATTGCTTTTTGTGCTGTGTTGCTGTTGAAGGGAAATTGTGATGACTTGCGGCTTACGATCACTTCTCAAAAAATTGCATGAAACTGTAGAAATGAGAGTTTGTAGAGCAAGAAGCCATAAGCCCAGAACTACTCCTGTAAGAGCCACTGGCAAAATGTACATTGAGTGCATTGGGGCATAGTCAGTTCCCATCACAGTGAGTGTTTTTTTAGGTTGTTCTTTTTTTGGCTTGAAGAGTTTAAATTCAGAAGGCAGAGGATTTAATTAAAGTATCAGACTTGGGAAAGAATACTAATCTTCCATCAGAGATTTCCAGAACGAGTTTGAAATGCCTTCTCTATAGATGCCCCTACAGTTACAGTCAAATTCAGTTACTTCAGAAACTTGCTTATTCTTCCATGCTCATCTTAATTTCTTGCTTTTATTCCTTCCTTCACTTCTTCTTGGCCTTCTTTTTCTGCCCTGAGTTCTTTGCCCTCTGAGTAAAGAACTCTGAGACAGTGGGTAAAAAGTCAGAATTGCTCAATCAGAATGAAAGATCTGTTCAGAAAAACCTCCTATTTTGGGTGGCCACAGAATTTCTTTAGATTCAATTCTGGTAGTACTATGCAGAATCAAGTTTATGTTCCTTAATCCTGTAAAAATAGCAAAAAACGCATAACAGGAAAGAGTAAGGATAACACAGTCGGCTGGACATTTTCTCATTGAGAAGCATTTCTAATTAATTTCATTTTTAGAGAACTGATATGCCAAGGTCTGAAAGACCCAGTTTAGCTCCTGTTGAACACTGGACTGCAGAACCCACAGGTCTGGGAAAGGTTCACCTAATTTGATGACAATGGACTCAAACAATTCAGAGCTTTCTATCAGCCTTCTGCAGATTAAGGAGCCTTCAAGCCCCAAGTGTCTTGGCTGGAGCAGAGCAATGTCTGGATTCCAAAGTATCTCTGTTTGCGGTACAGATTTCCTAGAGCTGGAGTGTTCCCTGACTCTGAAATACTCAATTCCATTTAACTTGCCAAATCCTCTCACAATCTGTGAAAGTTCAGTTAAGATTTTTGAAAGAAGAGAGATGAAATACCTGAAAAGCATAAGTTCACAGTTGATTTCAGAGAACAATGAATTCTTTTTCAAATAAAAATGTAAACAAAACCAAACACCACACACACATACAATACCCCGAACTACTGAAAACTGTGTAATAACCTTTCTTCATTATAACTTGGGATACAGTTGTTAAAAATTTTTAAATGTCTTATTGGGCAGGAATTCCATATTTCAACCATTTCAAGAACACAGAATTCACAAAGGAATTAGGCTCTTTATGAATAATAGTGCATGACTAAGAAAAAATGGGACCACTTCTGTGTACAGTGAAATCTATCGCATTAAGTCATCTAGTACCTCCCATCACAGCTGGATACTACTGATTTGTTAGACGCTATAGAATTTGAAAAGATGACTTTAAAGTATCTTGTAACAATTGCCTGGGCCAACCATTCCCTTAGTGAAATACCTTTTCAAAGACTACCACATCTCTATCTTTCCTACTGTTTCTAAACGTGTTGTTTATATTAAGAAATTTATAATACTGACATTTAACATTTGGCAATGAAATATAATGTTCCTTAGGTTAATTACCCTTCCTACACACAGTGACAAGTACTATAAGATATAGTCTATAGAACAGCTGGGACATTTTTGTGTGGGATTTCAAAAACCTAAATCTTCTGTGAGTAATGTGAACAACACTTAGTGAGGGAAATGCTTTGCAACAGTATAGAATGATGTGTTTAATTAAGTGCTGTATACATATACTCCCTCAGACCCATTACAGCCTGTTCCTCATTGTTGACTGTGCTTTGTACATAAGAAGAGATTCAAAATTTGGAAAACAGCTTCAAGTGGTCAATGCCTTATGGACCTGATCCAGCTCCATTGAAATAAATGGAATAACTTCCACCGACTTCAACAGGATTTGGATCATGGCCCTCAGCATGTAAGTTCCATTCAGCAAACCTGCACAGATTGAAGAAAGTTTCTTGAGCTCGTTGAAGTCCCAACAGTTGAAGATTTGTTAAGAAACCTTTCTGAATGACTCCAAATAGGTAAAGAGCCTGACTGTATGATTCTTTCCTAAACAACCCCCCCAAATTTAGTCAAGTAGGAATGCCAACTAAAGAAGAATAAAAATGTAAATATTGACATATGCAATGGAACAAGTCATGTTGCTAACTTTTGTTTTTATTTTTTACATAACACATGGTTTCTAGATTTGTGTTTAACAAATATAGAAACTGAACACCTGCTGAAGTTGTCCTTCATTACCAAAAGCACCTACTGAAGTCTTCTCACTATATGGTTTTAGAAACAGGAATAACAGGAGATAGCCAACCCAAAACTACAGCCCTTAGACAAAAAATGAGAAAGAAGTCATAGTTTCTATGTTCTGAGGGTTTCATATAGGTCTTCCCCTCCCTGCACTGACTGTCCCTATTTCATGTGACTCCTTCATGTTTATTTTCACTACTTTCTTTTTGCAATTACTAACTACAACTGATTTTCAGCCTGCCCACCAATTAAAACCAGAAATTATTAAAAAGTTAATGCATGATTAGGATTTGTGGGTTTGTTAGGATTTGTTTCCCTTTTTTAACCCATAGAAATATAGAAATTAGTTTCAGCCATTCCCTTTTACTGAATCCCTCTGTCTTCTAAAGTAGATACTGGGGTAAAGTCAGGCAATGCCCAGTTTTATACCAGTGGTTTGCAGTAACACAAATTGTACCACATGATCCAGACCCACTCCTGGAACTGCTTTCCTGCTTTCACTTCATTTGGCTTGTTTTATTGTCAAGTAGGTCTATGAAAGACAGAAAACAACTGCTAAATGTCCTAAGAAAAGCAGACTATTTTTACATGATGACAGTCTCATTTTGAATCATGATTACTCTCTTTTGAACAAGGAACACTGAGAAACGTTAAGATATTAAAAGTCTTACTTATCAGAAGTACATAAATGAGATAGAACACTACAGAGTGATTAAATATAAGACTATTGCTCTAAATCAAAATCTTTAAAAGCTAGGATAAAGATTCACTACTGAAGCACTTGACTTGAAAACTTAATTATTCACTGGTTGGCAAAAAGGTGGATTTTTTTTTTTTTAAACATAATGTCTGATGTAGAATTTTCTTTTTTTCCATATTAGAGGTAAAGGAAGAAGCATACAATCAAAAATTTCTGACAGGCTTGTTTTATGTGTAGTGGGATTGCATTTTCACAGAAAATAGTTCTGTGAAAGACATAAAATAGTTCTGTGAAGGACTTAACATCCCTGAGAATGGTGAAGACTAATTGATGGCTCCTTGAAGATCTGCTTAGAGAAAGAATGAGATCTGCTCCATCCATTAGACACCAGCTTCCCTACATATTAGCTAAGTAATGCCCAAGAAGACATATTATGCTGCTTAAGTCTACCTCTGAAGCTAGTAGAGTGGCACCCTAGAATAGTGCATAAATCTTATATATTAGCTTGTCTGGTGATTAATTTATCTGGTAGCAGTCAAGTGATTCCACACACAGGACCATCTCTATGACACCAGCCTTCTCTATGAGATTAACATGCCTGATATAGGGCAAAACTGGCTTTTTTATGTTTGTTGTGTCTTTGGTTTGGTAGAGTTCATTATCTGTGCAGAACACTGTACAGAACGTCTAGATCCCCCTGGGTTTTGTGGCTGTCCTCCATGCTTTTCTTTCCTCAGAAATACACTCTCCAGGGCTACAAATTAATCTCAGCTCTGCTGAAGGATGGCATGAATCAAGGAGAGGTAGACCTCCTTGTTATCTCTAGTTGTAGACACTGTTGTACTCTCCTCAGCTCTCACTCTCCTCGTCACCTTGTCAAGTCATGTCACTTGGCAAAGGCAAAGGTAAGATAAGTGTCAGGCATAAGGGGAAGCAGAGAGCTACCCCACTCCCTTTGTCATTCTCAAGGCCAGTGCAAAGCATGCTGCCAATGCTTTTCTTTATCTCTTGGCTTTTCTTGGGATTACCTGAACCTGGAGCCAGGTCTTACTGCCATGTCTTAGGCTTATGTTGTGTGGGTCTATCTTCCATAGCGAGACATTCACCCTGCCACAGAATTAACAGAAAATTACCCTTCTGTCTTAGGGATTGGACACAAATAGGTTGTGGTGGGAGCAGAGGAAAAATAGGAGGGGGTAATAATAAAGGCATGGGCAAGAATTTGAGAAAACATCTATGCTGCAACACACAGAAGTACTTTGCTGGTGTTGTTGAGTGTAAAATAACTTCCTGTTCTAAAATGTAAATGCACAACATTTGCATATCAGAGACAGGCAGATCTACAAAGACCTCCTGGACATGTTCAGTTGCCATCTAAGGATGCTCTTACTCTCCCCAGTCCTGGTGGGGCCAGCACGCTTGACGTTCTCAGAATGTGTGAGAAGAACCACAGAGCCATCCCAAGTGGCCCTTGCTGACCTTGCACAACTCATACAGATGTGAATCAAGTACGAATATCTTATTCTGTTTGAGGGGTTCTTTTAAGTGAAATAAGCATGATGTGTTCTGGAAGTTTCTTCCTCTCCATAGCACTGCAAGGATGTTCTGGAAGTTTCTTCCTCTCCATAGCACTGCAAGGATGCTCCAGAGGATGCACAAAGTAGTCCACAGTTTGCCTCGCCTGGGAGGTTGATCTTAGATGCACGGTACCAGGACTCCATGGGCAACATTCTGGAATTGTTATTTTGCTCAGGATGCAGAAAAAAATTCCATGATCTCCATCATTCAAGACAGAAAAGGGCCAATGCAACATGTTATAAAACATTGTTTCCAAAAGTAAATAAAACTTAATGTAAATACTGAAATCATTCCAAACAAGGAGGACTCCAGATACCTTGGAAGATGATTCTGATTTTCTGGTAAGTTAGAAGAACAAAAATAAGAAAGCAGTGAAGCAACAGTGGCACATAAAAAATTAACTTTAACAGATGAATAAAAAGATGAGAAGATGGGATATTATGCCAGTTACCATAAATGGCAGTGATAGTTTGAGAGTGCTGCTGGGAGGACAACAAAACAGAAAGGAATAACATTTCTCATTTCAGCTGCCAAGCTTGCCATATTTTAGGTGTTTAGAATTTGCAGTGACATTTTTATATTTCTATGCTTCTCATCCTGAGAAAGCAGAGAAGCAGAGATGGGCTGAATGAACAGGAGAGACACAGAGGAAGAGTGCAACAAGAGCATCTACTCCACCAGGTTTGGCTGAATCCTGAAAGCTGGGGACAACATTTAGTTGTTATAACTGTCAGTCTTGTCCTTCCTCATCTTTGTCTTCTCTGTCTGTTCCCTCCCCTTTTTTTCTTTAAATAGAATCTGGCTTAGCTTGGCCAAGCCTCTCTATTAATTTCTTTTTCTCTGTTCTTTGTTTTCTTGTTCCCCAGCCACCCCTCACCCCACCCCCTATTCTTTTATTATATATATATGTTTTGTTTGTTTTGTTAATCCTGTGAACAAAAAGATACCTAGTAGCAATATCTTAACCAGCTTGACATTGTTTCAAGCTTGCCAGGTCTTGGAGTGTCTGATAAGACTATATGCTGTGCTTGTCTTTCTCCAGAAGCAAGGTTACAAATCAGAGTCAACAGTACAAACAGAAGCTTTTTTTTTTTTTTTTATTTCCTTGGCTATTTTCCCCACTACCTCTGTTTATGTGTTTGTCCTGTTTTATTTTCTAGGGAGCAGGTCCAGATTCCAATAAAAGAGACAACAAATACAGCCCCAGCCATCTCAGCTACTTTTTATTTTCCTTTACTCTCCCAAAGGGGGAGTTAATACAATCTTAATACTGTATAAAAAGAGACTATCAACCAGGGAATTTTCCTCATAAAAATGCTCTGCAGCTAAAAGAAAGGGGAATAATGGATGCTGTTAAAATGAAAGTCTCCTTGAATACTTTACATAACAAATACTTTGCCTGCTTGTCTTCTGAATCTTTCATAAAAGACTTAAAAGATTTTAATAGTGATCGTTTACTGGAAGACTTAGTTGGCCACGTATCTGCACACCCAGTCCCACGGTACGTACATCCATTCTGAGCTCTGCAATGAGAAAGTCACGACAGCACCTTTGCCCCTGAGCTCCTGGACTCCAAAATGCGAGCAATTAACAGAACACATGTAATCCCACACCCCCCACACAAGGTGTTTCAGGGATTGCATTGCAGCAGAGCTGTTCGAAAGGGTACTTAGTGCATAAATGTAATTTCTACAATCTTGACACGTGCATTTCTATCTTCTCAGAGGAAGAACACACAGGTCCTTCAGCTCCTTAACTGGTGAAGGTGTTACAGCTTGACACTGTTCTCTACAGAAATTATTATCTCCTCTCAACAAGGGCTGGTGTGGCTAAGCAGGTCCCATTGTACAGTGGCAGTTCATTGCCTAGAAAGGTTGTCATGCATCACTGGTGTCTTTGGTGTTTCAATTCAAAGCTTTGCATTATCTCTAATGGCATAATAGCAAAGGGCTCCTTGGGATGAAGGGAAGTGAAATGTGAGGCTGTATTACTGCCGCTTCTGACAGCAAGAGGTTTTCCTACTGTGCAAAAACACAGGTTATCAACTCAAACCTGAAATGGAAAATGTAGATATTTAAGCAAATGTATAATTTATACACAGAAGCTGTTGGAGAAACAGGAAAAAAAAAAAAAAAAAAAAAAAAAACAAAAACAGCTCTGCTTTTCTTTTGTCTAAGAGATGTAGAGTATAATGACATTTCTTTTCTTCATCTTCCATTTTTTTTGGAAGGGCAATAGACACCTACACAACTCTGTCTCATCTTTCCAAAAGTTTTCAGTGTTGAAGCCCTTTCTTCCAGGGATTCTCATGTAAGGCACTGCTTTGTCCTTTTCACAAGTGCCAGAAGCACAAATCGGCAGTACATAAGTAAAAAGCAAGAGTTAAAAAGCAGTAATTTGATATTTTGACATTTTTTTCTGTCTACAAATGCATAAAACCTGCTTTACTTGGACTAAATAGTCCAGTATAGGCTTTTCCAGTATTTTCCAGTATAGTCCAGTATTCTGTCTCTAGCAATGGCCAAAACCGAATACTAAAAATAATCTTAAAACATGATTGGCACACACATACTTATGTATGCAACATCTGTGAAATCTCCTGTATCTGGCATCCCACATGGGGAGTAATCTTCAGCTGAAGGCCTTCCACATCCAGAGTGGTATCTTTCACAAAAGTATTCAACTATGAAAATTACTTGGTAGAAACCAAGACGCATTGATGATGTTTCATACATGAAAACCAGAAAGAAAATAAAGATTAATTATAATAAAATCATAGTACACTTAGAGAATTGAATGCATTTCTAGGGCACTTTCTCATGGAGCTGGTGGGCAGGCAAAAACTTCCATCAAGTCTTCACTGTAGGAAATAGGATAATTCCAGTTGATGACAAAGATGTTCATAGACTCTATTGAGCTGTATATTTCTTTTACACAGTGTTGGGGAGAGAGATGGAGGAACATGTGACTAAGCAACATCTTGAATCAGATGCCAGGAAGAGTTCATTTTTTATACGCTGCTCCCTTGGCCTTTTTAAATTGGGAAGGGATCCCAGAGGTACCCAGCCATGTAATCTGCAGCAGAGAAATTGCTATGAGCCCCAAGACAAAGCTTAAAGCAGAAGTTGTGAAGATGAACTCATTTCTTTCCATACTCACAGGGCTATTTCTGAGTCAAGCTGCACTTCTTTAGGCAGGAGCCGTAAAGGATTCAAGGCACATGAACTGCCATCTCAACTGCTTGTAGAAACACTTAGGAATTTGGAAGCAGGTACCTGTGTCCAAGAATGATACTCTTTCCAGGATTGCTGACTTTGTCATCATCCCAATTCCTGAGAGAGCAAATTAGCTTAGCAAAGAGGGGCACATGTGTTTACTCTAAGAAATTTGACTGATTTTAAAAGATGTGAAGACGTAGTCCTTAGGGACATGGCTTAGTGATGGTTTTTGTCAGAGTTAGGTTGATGGCTAGACTAGATGATCTGAAAGGTATCATACAATCCAGGCAATTCTATGTCTGTATATCTAAAATTTGCAGATAGCCAGCATGTGACTGCAGATAGCCAGCTCCATTTGAATTAAGTTACTTCCCAGAAAGTCAGAGTATGGAAAATGTGCTTTAAATGGGGTCTTAACATTTGCTTTTAAGTTGGAAGTTCTCTGTTGTCTTTGCATAGGATTTTTTTTTCTTCTTTTCCCTACCACCCCCCAACCCCCAGCATATGTGAGGCATATGAGACCTCAGCGTTAATGGTGAGTAGTCTTCATCAGTTGTTTAGAGAGAGTTTTGGACTGTTTGCAGTGGTATCTTCACCTCTGCCAGTCCAGGACCATTCCTGATGGCAGCATTTACTGCACATCACTGTCTGAGCTCTGGATGCACATGGGAGAATAGCTGGAATTGGGCTGTCTGAGCTGTCATGGGAGGAGCAACTTGCTCAGACTCCTTATAGTGGATGGACAAGGATTTAGCACAGCAAGCCTAAAATCATGGAATAGAGGCTGTCCATGTTTATGGAAGATAAATATGGGCAGACCAAATCCTTTATTTCCCTCTTTAGAGAGCTAAATGACTGGCCCTTGCAGGATGCAAATCTCCCCAAGTTAAATATACCTACTTCTCATGGACAGTCATCTATTTTCCTCTAATATGTATTAGAAGGGGAACCAATCAATCATATAAAAATTCTGGGGGCCTGGGGGTGCCTCAGTCACTTAGCAGGGAGTTCCTTTCTGAGATCTTCAGTAAATGGCAGTTTCAAGGTCCTTTCATGGACCCCAAAGCCAGGGGAACTCAGGGACCACTCAGAAAGTTCACTGATTTAAGAGTCAATTTTGATAAAAAAAAAAACAAAAAAAAAAACCAGAAACAATTTCAGATATTAGAAAAGGAGAAATCTTACATCATTGGGATGTGATGTGCTGGTTGTGTCAGAAATACTGGTTCTCCCTGGAGCCTTATCATGTGAAGGATTCTTCCTGAAGAAGAATGTGAACTAAGCATTTTTTGGTTCTTGACAGCACAAGGTCTGCCTACAGTGCTAAACACAGGTTACTCATCCAAACTTAAAACAGAAAATGTTGATATTTTGGAAAATATATAATTTATACACAAAAGCTGTGTTTAAAAATTGTGATTTTTCCAGTATCTAACTAGAATCTAATTATCCTAAAATAATTTGGCAGCATCAAGCTACCCAGCTGTGAGTAGCCTGTGACTCATTTTTGTAACACAGAGGATGCTTGTCTAGTGTATTTTCTATTCAGAAGGAATCGCACTTCATGATTGGCCAGGATTATTGCAGGTCAAATTGTATGCTAGAACATATGAACTTGAATTTTTTTAATTTTTTTTTTTTTCCAGAAGAGACATAAAATAATTTGAAAAAATGCAGCATAATTAAAATGAAGAATTACGGTCATTCTATTTGTTAGAAAATGAGGATTCTTTGTGCTGTGGTTTAATTTCTCATAGAAAAGTGCATTGAAAGATAGGTTCCATATGATGATTGTACATTAACAGTAAAGCACTGAAGTTTTATTTTATTGTGGTCAGCTCTTTCGTCCAATTTCTGTTTAAAAGAGTAGGAAACCAGACTGTTCACATTTTAGCAGAAGGCTCCAGTCTGTGTTTTTATACATACACACAGAAATCATCATCCATACAGGGTCCCGTTTTGAAGTCTATCAAACATGTCAGCGTTGTCTGTCTCCATGGCTCTGATCTTTTCTCTTGAAACAAGCCACCAGGAAAACACAGAGATGATAATCTTCCCTTCATTAATAATTTAATTGTAAATTTAGTGCTGACAATAGGCAAGATAAAGGTATAATAGTGGAATTAGGTTTATTGTTTTGTGACATGCAGTGTATGAGTATTGATAATTCAGATCTCCAAAGGTATAAATCCTTGTAAACGTGACCACCAAGAACCCTCTCTGTGGATGGGCCCCTCTGGCACTTTGGCAGCGTTCTTGTGCAAGTTGACTACTATTTATTAAGGTGGTTGATGTGACACATGCCTTCTAGGCTACCAAGTAGGCAGATACAAATGATATATTTAATTTACTACACAACCATAGTGTAACAAAAACTTTTGGTCAGTGGTTAAGGATTTGGGACATTGAATGAAAATTTTAAAAGCCTGTATTATTAGCGATACTTTGAGACAGTTTCTTCCTTCTTATTTATCCTTATAGATAAGTGGACTATTTAAGCTGTGAGCTTTCTAAAAGCATCTGGCACAGAAATGAGAATAAAAAAGATATAAAATATTTTGTATATTTTAATATACAAACTAAGCCCATTTTATTTTTAATAATTGTTATCCAGTTTTTTGTAACTTCCATTTTTGTCCTTTTCCTTTTTTGTCTCCATTTACGAGTGTAAAAAGTGGAATGAAAAAGAGAAGAAAAGCAGCGTAGCTGAGGAAAAACAATGAACTGGAAAATTACTACTTTTGTTTACCACTTCCATTGGAAACAAGAAAAATTAAATGGAAAGCATTTTCAACCTCAGAATATGGTAATTTTTCAACAAAAAGAATGCACCCAACAATGCACTATTTCAAGAAATACCTCTAGCTCGGTATCTGTGTTGTTACTGGATTTTATTCAGATGTTGCCATGCTCCACCGACTAAAATTGCTGTTTAGTTCTACAGTTGTAGGAAATCAGGGAGTGGAAGGGCAGAAAGGAGGGCAAAAACCACCAAAGAACAGAAGTGTGCCACAACATACACTTATTTTAACAGATCAGTTAAAGAGAAAAATGGAAAAAGTGGAAAAATTTGCTCAATCATCTTTTAAAACTTACAATGTTATGATTTCATCAAAAGTTGCAAAATAATACGCTGCATTATTAGCAGCAGAGATATGTATTCACGCTTGGCTACATATCTAAACATTCCCCTTGCATTTTATCACTGGCTAAGGACAATGTACTTTAGAAACATCCATCTGCAATAAAAAATTACTTTGCTTTCTTTCAAAACCCAAAATGACTAACATTCTTTCTCATTCCATTCCTAGTCTCTTCTTTATAGCACTCTTCAGCACAGTTTATGTTCACCTAAAGGAAATAGCTATTAGCTAAAATAAATATTTTAGCATTGCATTATCATAATACATTTATAAAGCTACCAGAGGAATTGAGTTCTAGAGCAACTTCCAAAGTGGGAATAAAACCTCCCTGAATTAACTATTTTTCAGAAGATGGTTGATGTTTTATTCCTGATTTGTCCTTGAGCATAGCTGCATAAGCCAGAAAGCAAGCAGTACAATGAACTGTAAGGTTTGCTTTAGTTTTCTGTTACATTCAAATATTTCCATTTCCTTTAAAGCTTTCTGTCATACAAATCATACTTCAAATATTCATTTACTACCTCACAATTTTATAGACTACTCCGGTTCTGAAATTCTAAAATACTTGGACTGATTAAGTAACCAGTGTGTAGTGGTGATACATGCTTCCATGTTCATGAAAGTCTCACTTCTCCCACGTGCCTATCTCTGCTGAACACCCAAAATCTGTTCTTTAACTTGAATTAAGATTATAGTCTTTTGGGGCATGTGTTCGCTTTATATTCATACAATATCTACAACAATACAGATTACTGAGTTAGTTACTGAGTGCAACTAAATGATAATACTCCTTATTAGACATATCAGGGTGTTTGGGGGCAGGGTGGGAAGAGAGAAAAAGAAAAGGCGTGTTTAAACTGTGATTACAAGCTGCAGATAAAAGGATATAAATAATGTAAGCGTGCACTGCCCATTGATTTAGACATTTTTAACAACACAGTTTTCTGAAAATAAACAAATAAAAGCAAGCAAACAAACAACTCGGGGGAACACATTTCTGTACAGGAAATGTTTCCTTAAAAATTCATTGGTGAGGATTTTACCAGGTACAAAACTCACGTGGAATTTTTGAAAAGATCTTCCTTCGTTTCTGCACAGTTTGTTATACTCAAAATCTCTTGTGTGGGCAAAGAGGAAACACTTATTTATAAAGACAAGAATTCATTGATCGAATTAAAAGAAATCTTACTAGCTTCATCCAATAATTATTTTTAATTCAGATCTAATTATTATATAAAAAACTTTTATGTTAAAAATTCTCAACAATAATAATGAAGTTAATATTGATATACACACACTTCTCAGTTTCTACCACTTTTCCTGGAGTTATGCTCATCCTTCCATTCTCCATTGGGCCTGTAACAAGGGCCCACTTGGGATTGGTTTTATATATTTGATAACACTCATACATTTAACTTTTTTTTAAATTCTTTCCTTGGTCTGTAACTCCATGTTACAACTGAATTTATTAAACTAAATGTATTACATGTATTTATTAAAAATAAATAATATAAATGTTATTTTATGAATGTTAGAAAATATTAATTTCTTCTCTTTTTTTCCTCTTAAAACCAAAATGGTCCAGCTTTGACTTTGAATTTATTTAACTGACCACTGGTGAGTTGTTCATAGCAGTGGTATTTCTAGTTCCAAACCTGTGCCAAGACCTGTGCTGTTACTGTCATGCTCTGTATCCTGACTCCTCACTCTGCTATCATACCAATTCTGTATTCCTCTATACTACATTGTTAGAGCCAGAAATATGTCATTCTGCACAGACATGGTACCCATATCTGTATGAAAATATGATTGTACTGTACAATAGTGAGAAAAGAAAAGCAAAACAAAATAAATTAGCCATAGCCACTTGGTCAGAAGAAAAAAAAAATACTGTTACAGTGATAAGTTAATACAGCTTTATCTTAACAAGTCCTGAGACCTTGCAAGTTCACTGGAAAACTGTTAATAGCAAACAGAATACTGTTTTTTTTTGGCTACAGGTTTGCAGGTCTGTGCACCTCACTGTTCTTGGTCTGTTTTGCTTTTATTATACCCCCATGAAACAGGAATGCATTGTTGTTATTTCATTATCTCCCCTACTGAAATGCTTTGTAGGTTACATTACTCCCTAAAGGTTAAATATAAAGTTTGGTGAATTAAAACTGGGTGTGATACACTTTAGTTGAGTATCTCCCCAGTTAAATTACATTCTACAGAAAATGAACTGAGAATTTCTCTGCCACCGTATATCCTGATTCTGAAATTTAACAATTCGGTATTCATTTTTTAGCTATACTCTTTCTCTTTATTTTAACATTGCCTTAAATTTGACATGAAAGGTTTTAATGAAGGTGTGAAATACTTGGCAGTTAAATCTAGCATATGTTGTAACACCTGTTAATTTCAACTGTTCATTTTAAACTGTTACTTTATTCTTGGCATTTAGTTCAATTCACACTGTGATTCTTAGTTTGAAAGAGAAAAAAAAAAAATCCAGGCTGCTTATATATTCCCTTCTACAGTGAGTTTTACTTAATATTTTGTATTTCTGCCATTTTTTTTAACATTGTGCACTTGTAAGGAAAGGGTGCTAAAATTGGGTTTGCAACCTTATGCCACAATAGATTAAACTGCAAGATGAGAAAACACGGAAGTTAATGACTGAGGATTTATTTTGAATTTTCCTAGGAAAGCTTGGATAAGCTCGAATCCTTGGAGCCTCCTGGCACTCTCCATCCATTTAAATTTGTTTTAAATATAGGTCTGATTTTAATGTTTAAATATTGCTGACATAGAAATCTGACTTTTTTCATTACAATTATAGTTTTAGCAACAGATATGTGATTAAACTAAAGTATATAAAGCTTATCTTTATCTTAAGATGATGGTGAGCATTGTGCTCACTGCAGCGTTAATCCTAATGACGTTTAGCAGCAGCTTGATTAGTTGTGTTAAAAATTCCAGGATGGTTCCAGCCAAAATCAGTGAACATTTCAAATGAGGTAGTGAACCCATATTCAAAGTGGATTCTTAAGGATGCTTCAACTGTATTTTATGGAGTAGTCTTTATATGTAGCTCTTTTCCATGTATACCAAGTACTTCCATTATTCTGTGAGTATATTGCCAAAAGATGCATCACTGTTAAAATTAAGTGTAAATCTAGAGGTAAGGTGGCAGTATACCGTATGGGGCTGATAGACCCTAAGTACATAAATAACATCAGAGAATCATAAAATAGTTAGAGTTGCAAGGGACCTTAAAAATCATCTATTTTCAAGTCTCTTGCCATGAGCAGAGACAACTCTCACTAGACCAAGCTTCTCAAAGCCCCATTCAGCCTGGTCTTGAACATCTCCAGGGATGGAGCATCCACAGCTTCTCTGGGCAACCTTTTTCACTGCCTCACCACCAGTAAAGAATGTTTTCATGAAATAATAGAGTCTTTCAGAAGGTGTAGGACATGTAGGACATTAATGATCTGAAATTTCTGGTGTTTCTTTCAATTTCTCAAACTACAGGGACACAATAGACAAAATTTTCCACTGCTTGATTAAAGGAATAGTATGTTGTTGCTACTGAAACTAGAGTCCAGAATGGGAACACATGTATTAGTCTAAGTAAAATAGAGCTGGAGAAGACCTCATGTCAATTCCCTCACTCTAAGGCTAAAGCAGCAAATTTTAAAATGTAATTTTAAAATGTGTTGAAGATGGAGACATGATACATAGCCAAAGAAAGTAATGCAGCAAATATCTGTGTTGAATGGACAAGAGACTGTTTCCTCAGGATAAAAATACATTTCCTTGATAGATTTACTACCTGATCCTCTTCTTCTCAATAAGTGGCATGTTGCAGGTCAGGAACATTTTCTCCTTTTGATTTAGTTGGTTATTTTTTCCTTTGTAGATGGTTAATTTATACATGAATATGCACATATGCACATTCATCTGTAGAAATATTTACTGCACCACAAGTACTCTAGGTATAACTATCTCTGGCCTAGTATTTTTCAAAGAAGTCTGTAGGAAATCAGGAGCTGCAAAAGGTTCAGTCACATTTTGGAAACAATAGAAGTGTTGATCGCTAGCTTTGTTTGAAACTATGGTCCATTCTGAGAGATGAGCTCTGAAAATTGTGACCCTGGATGTTGATTTAACCTGAAAACAAAAGAGACTCTAGCAAGGGAACCCCACCATGCAAATTAAATTCCTCAAATGTCCCAAAATGCCATCGCAACACTCCTTTTAAAATAACTACAATTCAGTCTGATGATAGGTTTCACATATCATAGTTCTCAGATTTCATTACTAATGAAATTTGTCGTCTAGGTTTGGCAGCTGTGATTGCTACGCAAATGTGAGCCACTAATTAGATTGATTGTCTATTTGATGCCTGCTGATTAGCTTATGAAAACCCTCTGTATTTCTGACTTCATGATAAAATGTTCCTGACTTCATGATTGCTGATTGATGCTCAGAAAATCTGATTACTGCCTTGAATAGCCAAGTAATGGCTCTGTCAACTTTCCAAGGATATAGATATTCACCTGACAATGGTGGTAAGGTAGAATCTCACATTTAGGGTTGACTATTATGTGTCTAAGGGTTTTTAATTTAAAATGTTCATGATACTTCTCTGAGCTATGAATGGTAGATGTTTAGATGTTGGTCCAAAACCTGCAGGGTAACCATCAGGTGTCGACTTTCTGACCTTGGACCTGGAGCATATCCAAGAGATTCAGGAACTGCAATTCAGGAAGCAAATTCTCTGATTTGAAATTACAGAGAGAGACATCTAGTGACACGGCATTCAGTAATCAGGTAATTTGTAGGAGAGAACAGCATGTTACTTGAGTTTTTTAGAACCATTTTCTGCAGTGAGTTCAAAGAGAGGAGGTAATGCTGTATGAGCTTCAAAGACCTTGAAATTATTGGCTTGGGCTGTTATACACTCCACAAATTTACTGCTGTGTGATATTTAGAACTTGCAGTAGTAGGTGAGAGGTGAAAGTGAATACACTACCCTTGGACATACCTTTTGTATTTGTGTTTCATGAGTTCATAAGTTAGTTTTGCACTGGGTTCTATAATTGTGAAGGGATATTTGATGTTTGTGGAAGTTAACAGACGAAGCAGTGATTTGATGCAATGGAGGTATCCTCATAGTCAAGAAAATTGCAATCTGAAATTACTCCCACAGAGCTTACCTAGGTGTACTGAAATTGATGTTGCTTCTTTCACTGTGGCTTGGGTATCCATCTGTGTAAAGGTAAAACAGTATTAGATTAATGTCTATATTAACAACAGGTACAACCTAATAAAGACAATCTGATTGTTTAAAGAGTCTAAGCCTTACTATTGCTTTTCAGAAAGTAAGGATGGTTTTTACAAGTCTGATCCTGATACATTTGTCAGAAGTAATCCTACTCACCAAGCAGATCATGGCCCAGTCGACTTTCAGTCTGTGGAACTGGGAACCTAAAAGTATCACACAAAGAGGGTGGTAACACTGGAGGGATGAGAATGCAAAGCCAAGCAACTGAGCTTTTCCCCCTGGAAATGACTCAGCCATTGATTCACTGTGTAAACCTGGACAAGTTGTTTAACCTTAAATGTCTTCATTCCCATGTGTCAAATTGGATGTCCTTGGTGAAGCACCACAAATTAAAGTTGCCATGTAATTACTAACCACCTTTACTGCTCTAATACTTGCCACCATATTTTGCCACATAATTTTGGATGGCTTCTGTGGCTGATTGAAAACAAGTATCTTGTTAAAAGATAGTTGCATGGTGCTTTTATGGCTTATAGAGTGTCAGTGACTATTAAATTATATTGAAAGGTATACTTGGTTCATATTAGTGACATTTTCTTTGACTTTATTTTAAAAGCCATTAACTTCAAGAAAATGAATAAAGTAGTGAGACTGTATTAAGCCTTACAATAATGTATAAACAATTATATGCAAATTAATTAACATACCAAAGGTCATAGAGTTGAAATGGTAAAGCCTTTGGAATAAATCCATTGTAATAATCTTGTTAATAGCAAAACACATTTCAGTCCTTATTGGCCTTTTAACACTTTATTGTATATGTGGTAGGACTATTGAATGAAAAAGATGTTGATATTTAGATTTTATTACAACAGAGAGCCAGCTATGTGTAAAGCCCAAGGTACTTTAAAAGGCTGATTACATACATTGATTGATGATTGGCTTCAGAATAGTTTTCCTTCCCTAGATGAGAAAAGTGATAGTTTTGACCCTGCTCATTCAATCAAAATGTTAATGCAACAGAAAGCATGGCTGCCTGCAGATTCAACAAGCCAGGAAAGAATCTAAATTATGCACCGTTTGTCTCTAACGTACGTTTATGAATAAAATTGATTGTCATCCACCTCCATCCCCTCCGCCAGTGCTGAAACCCAAATATATTTTTGTCATGTTACAGTCAAACAAGAGATTTTGAGGGATAAAGGAATTGTTTTTAATATTTAGTATTTCACTTGAACTGAAATTATTTCTATTCTTTAATATACTATTTTCTGTAAGAGGTTCAGGTAGAATAAATGCATACGATTGGAATGCCTTCTGGAAACACAATAAACAAAAACTGAAAATAAAAGTTTGCCAAAATACACCTCCTGAATATTCCACATAATGCAGAACACTATATAAGTTACTTAAGAGTTTTCTTCAGGTACCTTCTGTCATCCTCCTTTTTTGTTGCCTTTTTCACTGCTGTTCCTATTTACAGGCAAGTTAATGTAACTGTAAATCCTGTCCTTCCATGAACAGAAGCGTTAACTTTCCAACTGAAACATTTGTGAGGATGGAAGATAGTCTTTTAGTCAAAATAGGAAGCAGAGTGAAGAAGTTAGAAATGAACCAGAGTATAGTAAAACTGTCTTATAGATTAAATGTTAGCTAGTGACAGATTTTTAGCTTCCTGTCAACACTGAAAGATGTATCAGTCACTGCCAATGGTTTTATCTGAAATCCCTATTTTCTGTACTTGGCCATGATTTGCATGCTTTTCCCATTATGCAACTTTTTGGCTTTTATTTCTGGGCCTCATAGGACAGCATGAAAACAAATTATCAGGCTGCTATGAAGAAAGTCTAATTGCCCAGGCCACAGATTCACTTGGGGGAATTTAAGTTCTGAGTGCTTTGACTATATCTTTTTCATGACTAATAAATATATCTTCTAGGAGTCTATTAAATACATCTAAATAAACCATTTGATCATCCTGGTGTCTATGCCTCTGTCCTTCAGAGAGGTAGAACAGTAAAACAACTTGAAATGCCCCTAGGCCAATAGTGGTCACACCAGGAGATCCACACGAGAGTTAACATGTGATCAAGAGCCATTACAGCCAACAACTGTATGCATATACTCAGAGAGCTCAAGGGAAGGAGAAGGGAGGAGAGATGGTCATGACCATCTAGCTCATCACAAGGGCGCTGAGCTAGATAGACAGCTGGCTACAAGCTACAACTCTATAGCAGCTTCTTTCTATCCAAAACTAAGGACCCAAAATCACCCAGCATGACTATGTCACATCATCGATCATCTGAAATCACCCCAGTTGGGAGTTATGAGGAAACCACAAGCAGCACATTTCAACTCTCCTGAGTTGAAGTTGAGTTCTCTAGAGCACACTCATGCTCTAGAGAAAGTTATTTCAGTTCAGCTAGTTCAGTAAAGGTAAATCTGCCTCACAAAAGGAACTTGAAACAGAACAAATAGACATAGAGATCTAGATGAGAAAACTGCTATTTGGCAGTGGCTGTTGACAAGAGCTAGTCAAGATTTTTCCAGTGTAACAGGTCACCAGTAGAAAATGCCAATTTAGCAACACCTATATGTTTTTCAAGAATTCCATTTAAAATCTTGATGGGAAAATCGCCAAAACAAAACACTTTATAAGGTCAAAACATTTCATTTTGACATTTATTTTATATTATCATTTAATATATAGTAAAAGTAAAGAAGGTGAAGCAACTTTTCTAACTTTATCAGAACCAGATTTCTACCTTATCAAAATGTAATGCTTCAGAGCAGTTGAAACAAAGATTTTTGGAACATTGTGCCTTGCAGAAAAACCTTAGATTTTGACTTTTGTTCCCCTTTAGAAATGAAGACACATTTAAAGTCTGAATTTTGTACGCAAAGAAGTTCCATTTGGAAGACAGTTCTAACATAGTGTTCACCTTTTGATCTTGTAATGTATTATTTCTGAATCATATGAACTGTTGAACAGCTCTGACAGCAGATGATGAGGTTGCATTAGACCCAAAAGGTGGAATTTAGTTTTTGATTAAGATACCTAGATGTATGAGTTGTCGTCTCAAACCCAATTCCCCCCAAATGTGTGGAAATTAAAATGTAAATATTCATAAATATATAATGAGACTATTAGACTTCAAGATTCTCAAAAAGACAGACTCCCATATGATTACTAGGGGCAGTGATGAGTAGCTATACGTACCAAAATCATGATGTGACTTGAAACATAATTAATAACAAGTAGGCATTTAATCTGGAATTGTCAGAAGATTCTATAGGTAGCAGCTACCTAGGTCAGGTACCTTCTTTGAAAACACTATCTAAATGGTAGAATGAACAAGGATTTCAATTCACTCGGTATAGATTTCTGCAACAACACTAAAATTCTGAAATGCAGGCTACTGCTTTCATATAATGCAATTCGTAAACTGTGAAGTTTCTGCATGTTTCCTCTGAAATAACTTTAATATTACTTCTGAATTTTCCTTTATTTTTAAACTTAACAATATGTTTCAGTATAAATTCAGGGCGAAAATCAGACATCACAGTGTGTAGTTCAGTGTAATGCATGGCAATAATATCACGGTGATGAGCTTAACATCTTTTGAAATTCTGGTCCATTATTTTTTCTTGTTTACGTATCTTGAAGACATGGCTTTCCTATATGGACTGCAAAAACCTACAAATCTGCCCATGTTCTCGCATAAGATATAGCAGCTCTTGTTTCAAAAGCAGATATTTATTGTCTTCCCTGTTGTAAGGTACAAGTTTTGAAAGTTGTTATCCTCTGGAGGTATGTAGGGAAAGAAAGAGATGGGAAGAGATATACTTTTAATTTATTTTTTTTTTATTATTTTTTTTTTTCCTCCTGAAATGTGAGTTAGAGAAATGCTGCTAGCTATTCTGTGCATTCACAGCACCAAGGATCAAGTAACTCTGTTGAGGGCTATGGGTACAGCAGATGTAAGGCTCTCTTTCCTCAGAAGTGCAAGTATCCAATGAAAAATCCCAGTGCCTATTATGGCTCACTGACATTCCCAGGAGACCATGGGAGACTACTTCATGAGAAACAAAACACAGCATATTTATTCCATCGCTTCATTTCAAGTAGAGGAAAAGGTGCATTCTGATTTCTCAGAAAAATCATGCCCTTAAATTCAGGTAGTGACAAAGCAATAAAACCACTTTGTTTTGTTCCTGTCAAGTTTTGTCTTTGTGGTTTGTTTTTTTGCCACCTAAATCTTGTGGTTTGTACTTCAGGCAGCAGAGCCAGGGTAGTACATCATGTAAAATCATACAGAGTTGCTTGTGATGTCCAGTCACACTTCACTGGGTACAGCACACTCTGTTAGGAGGTGGAGGTGCTGTATGACAAATTATATATCTATGTATAGATGTATATAGATACATAGATGTATCTATATCGAGATGTATGCATGAACAGTTAGGATTGTGGGATTCATCTGATGCTTTTTGAAAGAGCATCTGTTAGGGGTGTTTGGAGAAACAATTTTTTGCCCCTCTAATGATAGTTAAATAAATATTGAAAGGAAACAACAAAACAAGCATCAATTCATACTATCCTTGAGCTGGAGACTTAACAAAGAGATAGAAATATACTACATTTTTCACTTTTGAAGGACCATGTGGAATGGATATAAGATAGACTGCAAAATAAAATAAAAAAAAAAGAATCTGTTTTAAGACAGTAATACTCCCCATGAATGTTCACCTGTGAAGTGTCATTTTGTGGTAGGTTTGTTACAGGGGTATTAGTGAAATGGACCGCCACATAAACTAAAAATAACTGCATGGTGTATCTTAGGCTTTTACTATATTTGTGGTTGGACTTATATTCTTTTTTGTTATTTTTCTAATGAGAAGGTTATCTTGTTACTCTTGATGAGTTATTTGTTAAGAACCTAGAGCATGCTAAGACAAGACTCAAAACCTCTGAGCCTCTGCTGCATAGTGAATGTCTCACGTGGTGAATTGGATCTAATATATTTTCAGTTTGGAGCCAGTAGTATTTCACGACTACTTTGTACAAGTACCGATGACTGATGCTCTAATAAGAGGGCATCTCAGGACCCTGAAGTCTAGGACATTAACAAAATTTACTGCTATAAACTTAAATAGTCATTGGTGGTCTAGGGTTTCAGGTCAAATTACTGTTATCTGTCATTTTCTTACAGAAGAAAAAAAAATCTGACAGCAAAAGGAATTATTTTTTCCTTGCTCTTTACTTTTAACGTTTCCTGTGTCTCTTCTTTTAATCTCAGAGGAGTCCCTGCCTGACGTTGCTAAAGTTTATATTCCCATTACTGGATAACACTTGTTTCTAATTTCTTCCTGTCTACACTCAAAACTCCCTCCCAGTGGAGCTTCTTGGAATGGAACCACCTGGGTTAAATGGCCAGGCTGGGTTTTGCTGACAGCCCACCATGAAGGCATAGCATAGCCTTAATAGCCCTCAGAAGGCCAAGTGGGATCTTTCATGATGAACTGGGAAAGACTAGTAGGTGACACCTGTATCAGTGGACTTCTGGCACTTCGGTTTGCTTATGTCCTAGCTGCACTCACACACTAACATCAGTCTTTGTCATGTGAGACTTCTATCTATCTAATCTAATTTCCATTAAAAAACTACACCTACATTTTTGCATTACACACAAATCAAGGTTTACTGCAGAAATCAAGATGGGCGAAGATCCTGGGGGTGCATTTCAGCAAGCTCCAGCAAGGAAATATAAATTCATCTGCAAAGCATCCTCAACGTGCAATCAAGACACAGAATGTGTCCCCAGAATATTAAAGGGCTGAAAAAGAAAGGGCAACACTAGGAAGGGTATTGAGTATGATCTTGCAGTATAGACTGCAAAGAGAAACTAGTTTGGCTGTTAAAATCTGAAAACAAGCAACTCGGGTTACCTTTGGAATGAACACATATGGTTAAAAGGATTCAAAGGTCCCATTTGTTGTTTTTTTGTTATTGTTTTCTTTTCTCTTTGAAGGGAGAAAAGAGAGTTGAGGGCAACTTGAGATCTTGCAGCTGAAGTCTGATCCTATCTCCTGCTAGATAAAGCATAATAAATGAACATAAAGAAGGAGAGAAAAGAACAGTAAAGATCTAAAAGGCAGGGTCTGTTTCGGGGTCTGATTTTTGCTTCTGACATTGCTGTGGGAGAAGCAGATCATGCACACCAAGGTCTGACACGCTCGCTGGGTTGCTACTCTGTACAAACAGGTCCTTCCTTCTACTTTGGTCACAGGTTAGCAGCACTGAAAAAGGTGAATTTGACTCTAAGAAAACAAAGAATATAAGCTGAAGGGATAGGTGAGTAGAAATACATGGCTAAAGGAAAATTGTGGAAAAGGTGACATTCAATGGTTAGTCCAGACATTGGAGGTATTGCAGCACCTACTTCCCTTCCTCTGCCTTTTTCCAGTCAGGATGCATTTAATAACCTGCCTGATGAAGTCAGAGTAGCATTGCAGAAGACACCAGAAATCTGGGAGACAAGAACAGCACCACTGATAAAGCAGTTTCTTCTTCCAGCTTGATTCAGTTCCAGTGTCTCGCAAATATAGTCCAAGGCAGGATACCAGTCTCACCTTATTAATCAAAAGCATTTCAATAATTCCAGCTGTAAACATTTTCTCCCATTTATAGAAGCTTTCAGTTCATTATTGTACCAGCCATTGACATTACCAGGGGCTTGGACGACCTCTGATGACAGTTTTCTTCCTCTGAACAACCAGTTCATTTGCAATGCTTTCATAAATAGTTTCTCTCCACACACCCTATAGGCTAATCTAGAATTTCATGCCTTTGGGTATCCTAAGGCTTTATCATCAGTGCAAAATTAAGCCCAGAAGGGTACATGCAGATGCTCTGATGAGCAATACAGGGCATCTGATCAGCAGAGTGGCTGGATGAGTAGTGGAGGGCTTGCAGCGACACAAGGGCAGTGCTCCTGCTCGCACTGCTTTCTGCACCAGTGGCGTAGCTGAGCTCACCGCGGCACTGCTCTCACGGAGGAGCTGTTTGGGTAGGAAAGAGAACGAGCTCTGAGAAAGCCCAACAGCCAGTTCCACTACTTGGGAAAGTTTGCTACACCTCAGCCTTTGCACTATGTGTTAAGAAAAGGGGAAGAGAAGCAGAATTTTAAGACTAGAGGTTGGATGCAGCGCAGTGGACACTTGGAGAGCTTTGTCTCCAGGAAAAGCAGGAGGATTTTGCTGACAGATCAGGGAACTTATCTCACTTTGGAGTGAGAATTCAAGTCTTCTTCAGGCTTGTCTTGTAGGCTGACAAGCTTCTGCCCCTGCAAACTAGCACATGATAATTTGAGCTAAGGTGAACGGGTGCTAACGTTATTTGCCTCTCTCCCCTGTGTGTCATTGTCTATTAGGGCTGCTGTGCTTGAAAAAACATGTTTGCCACTGGCAGACTGGCTGGTGACATACATGTTGGGTTTCTAACAGCATTATTACCAGGTAAGTTGGTACCAGAATAAGGATTAAATATAGCAAGACTGATCTCTCATCCAATATGGAAAAGAAAGAAAGAAGATGTCCAAGCATCAGATAATCAAAAAGGGAAAGAAAACAGGCAGAAAACCACATTAAATTTGTACACAACCTGTAATGAGGCTTTGTAAATGAGAGATATGAATGTACGTGTAGAAACACACAGTATGGCAGATGCCAGTAGACACTGTTCTTGAATATGTAGTTAAGCACTACGTTTTGTCAGACCAAACCCAACTTCTTGTTACGCACTAAAATGGATTTTTGTGCATAGATGTAAGAAGCCACTTTTAAGAAGTGGCTATATTTGTCTTTTGTAGAGTAAGAAGTGAGATGAGTTGTGACAGTTAGCATTCACAAGGAAAAAGGAGAAGCAAGAATGATGCTGAATAGGCAACCCTGATTTTTTTTTAAGCTATCTTTATAAATGCATGGGTCCTTCTAAAACAAGAAGGAAGCTAAGCTGAATTTGAAACTAGCATATGGTTCATTGTTTGCCCATCCAAATGAAGTTGGAGTGGAGCTTCAACTTGTCAGATTACGTTATAGAGGACATCCAAGATTCTATTATATTCTTATTAGCTGTCCAGAACTTAATGAGCTCAATAGAGATAGATTGCTTAATAAGGCCCCTCAAAGTGTATTTTTTCTGTCAGGAGATGGGGAAGTAATTTGACCGATCTTGCTGTCCAGGAGTTCAATATTTTAATCACCCAGATGTATGAAAAAAAAAATGTTTCTCAAGAACATCTACAGGAGTCAGATTTTTCTCAGTTATATCATTTATATACTTTCAGTAATTACACTCCATTTACTGGGTCATGGGAACTGACATTTAACTTTGAAGTGAAATGAATAACAATGAATTCACCTCTAATAGTTTCCTCGTTACTCTGACCTTGCAAAACTACATTGCGATTTATTTTTTGTTGTATGAATTTACCTATTGTCTTACCAAATATCTATGTTGGGTAGAGAACAAAATAAAAATCAGAGAGAAATAACTAAAGTGTTACCTGTATTCTACACAGATCACTAGCATGACCTTTGTAAACTGCTCATACTCTGGTCAGGAATGCTTCAGTTTACCAGCATATGAAATGGAAGATTATGTACCTGAACTCACTCTGTGGGCCTTCCCTGAAATCTGGTAAGCCAACAAAATTTGTATTTGTGGGCAAATCCATATGGATCATGCTTCAGAGTGAATTATGGCATCTGCAAGTTGCATCCAAAGTTGTGTGCACATTCTTCCTCTCATGACAGAAAAGAAAGAGACTTTTCTGGAATCAAAGGCTCTCTAGTTACTAAAAAACAGTAAAAAAATCACCAAAATATTTTTCTGAATTATTTTTAATATAATACTGTTTACAATAATAAGTTCCTGCATGGCTAATTTGCAGTGTTTATAAATATTTTGCTACTGCCAGTGAAAAGCACAGTAGTCTGGTAAACCCTTATCCTCTGAACATGTCTAATTTAGAAACAATTCATTATCGCAGAAATCGCTATATAGTTATCCTTTGTTTTAAAGATGAAAGAGAAAAGCAACAATTGTGTGTAGATAGAAATTAAGTTTAGTCCTAAATTCAGTAGGTGAAACTGAAATTTTCCTAGAATTTAGATTTAATACAGTGGTATTAATGACATTCACATCTCCCAAACAACATAAAAGTTAGTTGATTTTCTGAAATGCACACCTTTCATGGCAAGCTGTTTGGAATAGATGCTCCTTACATCCTAGATAGAGCTTTGCTTTTAGACACCTGATAATATAAAATCTAAGCATATAAGATTCTAATTAACAGTTGCATCTGCTTTGGTCCATTTGCTTCACGAAACCTGGTATCTAAATATATGGCTAGAGAAAAGATTTGTGCAACCTCACTGAAATATACAGTAATTCTCACATGCAGAATATTAACAATTTTATGTGCAATTGTGGTGCACACCTGGTGGAAGGTTAATTTGAGACCACAAACAAAGCCCACAACTTCCACCTTCTCTAAGTAATGTGGTAAATTTCTCCTCTTCTCAGGAGCTACATCATGTTTAGTCTCATCTCAAAAGTTGTGTGGAGTTCTTTTGTTTGTTTGGTTGGTTTTTTAAACTGAGGTGAATCCTCTTTGCTTCTTTTAGGCACTTCATGGTAGGACATTGCTTGACTCATGGCACTGATCTAACAAAAAAACAATTAAATAATTCATTTAGAAGACAAAAATAATCCAATAGCTATCCTTTCTAATCTATGCTAGAAAGTTTAAAACTGTCTACCAATCAAGCAGGTCAAGACTTGAAGGCTATTCAGCTTTTCAAACTCTTGATTTTATGACCTTTGTAGTTTTATATGGCACAGCAAAGGCCACTGTTGCTGTATTGTACAGCATACAAAATCAGGCTCCCCAAAATACTCCACTGTGGCAGTGCCTGGGGCTAACCAATGCATCTTTGGAAAAAGGCATAACATTTCACTATGCACTTATGATAATTATCCACTGGAACAAAGTCCTTACGTGTCATCTAAGAGGCCCTAAGGATAAAAGTGATAAGGTGTCCAACAGATGACTGTGAAAACTCAGGGTTCAATTGCTTCTTGTCAGAGTCTAATTTTCTCTTACATTATCTGTTATACTATCTAATCAAGGACTAATGGCACAGAAAGTGCTCCCCCCACACACTTAAAGAGCTTTGTGTCCTCTCTAGCCTCTCACAGGAGTGCTTTCAAGCCATATTTCACATACATTTGCTATTTCCCCAAACCGTTTGTCTTCTATCAGATTAAATCTTTTGATTTTTGACCATCGAGATGAAAGACTGAACGTATTACTAATTTACTTTTACTTTTTGTTGGATTTCTAGTTTTCTTTTTTTCCTGAAATAGCTATTACTGACAATAGCAAGAGAAATATTTTTATTGGAGATTTTAGAGCTAAAATATTTTGCCTGGCAACAAAACAACAGGAGAATCCCCAAGTGGGATTAATGTCTCATTCTACTATGCATTTAGTAAGAGAAAGTAGTAAGAGAAAGTTCTTGTACCAAAAAAAAAAAAGCAAAAAAGCAAAGGAAAAGAACCCTAGACAAAGAATGTAATGAAAGCAAGGTGCTCTAATTTAAACAACAGGGAGTGGCAGAAAAATCAAAGATTCACTGACTTTTTTTAATTATAAAACCTTCAGTAATGAATAATGGTGGTAAAATGTTAAATTTTGTAATGATACTAACATGGATCCTTATAATTGTGGTACCAAAAAGTTAAGAAAGTGTTTTGAAGGTGGAAATAATAACACATGAATAATTATAATTCTTTAAAAGAGTAATAATTATTTGGATGTGTTAGAAGATGTCTTAGAAGAGCAATGAGGGAAACTTGACATTCTTCTATTTTTTTTTAAGCCATTCTCTTTCAGATATGTGAGATATAACCTATGGAGGAGGATTCAAGCCTGGTTTGGATAGAAATACAGAAAATAATAAATGTCACAGAAAGAGAGAAAAAATGAAGGAGGTCATGATAGCAAATGGAAAAGAAATTACATAAGATAAGGGAAGAAAATAACTTTTTGAATCCAGTTCTTTTTTTTTCCTTTTTTTTTTTTTTTATTGAAAAGGTGTCTGGAGACTATGGGAAATATCACAAGTGATTTAGAAAAAGTGGATTATTTAGTCTGGAAAGAGAAATTAATGGATTGTCAGCTCCTCAATTAAAAAAAAATCTCATTTTTATAAAGTGGAAAATAACTCCTTGTTTTCCAAGGTTCAAGGAAGGACAAAAATCTGTTTGATGTACAACAAATATGGTCAAGCAGTGGATCAGACTGCCTGATACTGATACAGAATCTGTGTTAAGAGATTTTTTAAAGAAAAAGGTAAACAAACATCTGCCTGGATGGTAAGGTGTTATTGACACTGTTTGAAAAAAGTTATTGACTTGAGTTCTTCTTAGCTCTCTGATTCTCAGACTGTATTTCTTTGCCAGAGAAAGGAACTTTGGGAAGAAAGGCAAAACTGAGAGCAGTTGTAAGAGGAAGGCAAATACAGAGTCTAAATGCTGATCAGATACTCAAGGACAAATGCTTAGTTCTACAGATGAAATGAGGTTTCCATGCAGGAAGCTTGCTTGCTTGCTTTTTCTATAGTAGTTTCCCAAGTGACTATGAAAATTAATGGCAAAGAGCTTGCTTGACACTGCTGTTTGCTCTTCAGTTCTCAACTGAATACATACTATGATACATCCAGAGTTAAATCTGTCACCATCATTTGCTTCACTTTTCTGTAAGACTCACCAATGCAGCTGTAGGACTGTCATGATGTATCGGGTTTGTATGGCAAAGGTTTGATAGCAGGAGAGATACAGGGGTGGCTTCTGTGAGAAGCTGCAAGAGGCTTCCCCCATGTCCAATAAAGCCAATGCCAGCTGGCTCCAGGAAGGATCAGTTGCTGGCCAAGGTTGAGCCCATCAGCGATGCTGGAATCGCCTCTGTGATAATAGAGATAAGGGGAAAAAATTCTGCATAGCAATAACCAGAAGAGAGGAGTAAGAATATGTGAAAAAAACAACTCTGCAGACACCAAGGTCAGTGAAGAAGGAAGGGGAAGGTATGTTCCAGGTGCTGGAGCAGAGTTTCCCCTGCAGCCCATGGAGAAGACCATGTCCCCCCTGCAGCCCACAGTGGTTAATGGTGGAGAAGATACCCACCTGCAGTCTATGAAGAAACCCATGCCAGAGCAGGTGAATGCCTGAAGGAGCTGTGACTCCATGGGAAGCCCATGCTGGAGAAGGGTCCCAGCAGGACCTGTATACCTGTGGAGAAAGGAGCCCATGATGGAGCAGGCTTGCTGAAGGACTTGTGACCCAGTGGAAGGGATCCATGCTAGAGCAGTTCATTAAGAACTGTAGCCCCTGGGAAGGTCTCACATTGGAGAAGTTCATGGAGAGCTGTCTCCCTTGGGAGGGACATCACCCTGGTGCAAGGGAAGACTGAGGAAAAAGGAGCAGCAGAGACAACATGTAATGAACTCGTCACAACTCCTTGTCCTCCCATACCATTTGTGGGAAGGAGGTAGAGAAATTGGCAATGAATCTGAGCCCAGGAAGAAGGAAGGATTTTGTTTTTTATCATTATGCTACTCTGACCTTTGATTGTCAACAATTTGCCCAAGTCAAGTCTGTTTTGCCTATGACAGTAACTGATGCATAATCTCCTTGACCTTAACCCACAAGCTTTTAATCTTTCATCCCATTTTTCTCCTTTTGTCTAGTTGAGGAGGTGAAGTGATAAGAGTGCTTTGGTAGGCACCTGGTGTCCAGCCAAGGTCAACCCACTACACATGCACAAAAGTCTCCTCAAGAAGTAAAGAATTGTCCTTAAAATAGGGATGTTACAGCTGAGCTCTTAAACTGAGGAACACTTTGTAGAGCTCAAAACAGTCAATTACAACAGACCTCACTGATTAGTTAACATGAGTCCTAACTACAGGGACTAAAAGTTTAGTGTTTCTGGAGAAGATCATGGAGACGTAGAAGTTTTCAAGTGAAAGTCTGCCAGTTTTTAAGTTTGCAAGTATATTCAACCAAGCTTTTAGAAAATAAATTCAATGTTATACCAATGGTAATGGAATGCTTCTATTGGTTCTACAAAGTTGTCTCAGCTTGAAAATTTATTTTGGGTTATCACCTGTTGGTTTTCACCTTGAAAATTTGTTTGGGGTTATGCAATGATCCATTTTGGAATTCTGAAAAGAGGGGGCTATGTTTATTTCCAAACAGGTTGTCAGAAAGGCCTCAAGCAAAGTTTTGCATTGTGCTGAGGCAATAGTGATCTTAGCTTTACTGTATTTCTCTGACTAATGCAGATCCTATAGAGATCTCAAGGTCCAAAAAAGATGTGGAAATAATTGGAAGGTTGCAAGGAAAAATCATATTGTGCCACAACGCACCTCCAGAGAATGAGTATTGTCTGCAGAGTTTAATAGTCAGCTGATGTTATTTATGTTTCATCAGCTTTGAGTAGGAAAAGACCAGTTAACATAAAAGGATGCATGTCTGATAATCATACGGCCAGTTTGAAGGCCCTTTTATCTGGGTCTGTGGATTCCTGTATCTGTATGCTGTTGAGGAGATAGTTAGAATTTTGATTACAGACTAAAGCACCTACGGAAAGTGCTGTATGCAAATGCCGGAGAGCATGGGTCAAAGTTTTATGCTTCCTGGGACTGCCTAGCATATTAACAGGTCTAGGGAAAAAATGACTGTGGTTAAAAATTAATAGCACGCTGACAAGTATGATTTAAACCTATCCAAATCTAAATCAGTCAGCCCTAGTAAAATCTTCAAATCCTTAAGAGGTAACCCATAGCCAGTGGAGTCAAAAAGTGCTGTGAGGATTCAGAAAATAATCTACATTTCTCTCACGTAGCAGTTTTGTCCTTGTGTGAAAAGTAAGTGAGGGATTTTGCTGCCCTTGTGTCTTTTATTTAACCTCCATTAGCGCTGCATGTAGTCAAATGCTACTGTGTTAAATAAACATTACTTCTTTGAAAAACAAATTAGATAGCAAATAATATGTTAGGAGCTGACTGAATTCTTCCTCCCTATTTAGTTGAGATGCATCTTCTTTTTCCTTTCCTTTCAAAGCAAGAAATGTCAAGCATTTCTTGCTTTGCATTTCCTTATGCTCATCAGGAAGTTAGACAAATTATTTTCAGACACTGGACTAACTGTAAATGGATTGCTTCCTCTAACTGGTGTTTATGGTATAGCTAGATCATCTAAATACCATTGTACTGCTTCTGATTTCTAAGTAGTTGACAGAAACTTCCATAACTAGAAAGCAGCAAAGGAGTTATAGTTATTTACAGAGAAAAAGTTTGGAAGTTTTGAAAATGTTTCCCCTACTCAGCTGCTGTCCATATGTTAATCAGCCATCTGACCTTATGCAATACAGCAAACCAATCTTGATTCAATTATGAATGAAAGTTCTTTCTGAAACTACTTGGCTATGTCTGTTGTACAAAGAACCACTGATGGCATTGTGTAATAGAAAGATTGCAATGATAAATCAGACAGTGGAATGAATGGCAACATCCATATCTGGCTCTGGATCCAAAATGTCATCTATTTTGTTATTTTCTTTATGGCAGCACACCATATGTGTTAAGTGCTTTCCTTTCAGGAAGGATAGAAGAAGATCCTATTTAAAGGAGTTCAAGTCTAGGACAGGGTAGTAAAAAAGAGAGAAAGGAGAAAAGAAGCAACAGCAGATGATCCATACAAATATCAGCTGGACACTTTACTGCTGAAATGTTTTTTTTTTTTTAACCAAAGGTTAAATGTGCAATGGGGAGAGGTACTTACTTGTATCTTCAAACCACTTTGGTTACTTTAGCTGTTCATGTCACTGTCTGTTCATGGTGTCATGGTTTGGGCTAGACTAGCCACTGAAATGAACGACAGATGCTATCCCCAACCTCTCCTGGGAGGGAGATGAGGAAGAGAGATAAAGAGACTTATGAGTTTTGAAAAAACTGAACTATTTAAATGAAATATCAATAATAAAATAACAAGAAAATAATGATTATATAGAGTATTTACAAAACTATATCTAGCTCCCAGGATGATGATCACATCGGGAATTTTTTTTTTTTTTTCAATCCCCTTACAGAGACCAGAGAAAAAGAAATGATGACCGGTCACCAAGATAGCTTTGAAATATCCAGTGGGAATGTTTGGTCCAAGAGACCAAACATTAAAAATCTATCTAATCTATCGAACAGTAAATCTATCTAATGTACACCCTTGAATCACTCTGAATTATTTCCTAACATAAGCATATGCTTTCTGTGTCCAATATGGCTTCAGCTGGCTTCATTGTTCTTGTTCACCTGATGCATAAATTAAATTAATAGTGTTTAATCAAGATGTAAAGATAGCAAAGATGTACAATTCACTGATATAAAGTGCTTTGAGGACTTTGGGCATTAGTCCTGTAAAATGGCAAATCATTACCATATGAAATAAATGCCTTATTCTCTTGAAATCTAATGAGGTAAATAACTTGAATGTTTTAACATTAAGTATGCAGAAGCACTTAGTATTGCTTAATAAAGAAAGCAATAATGAGAAGGAAAGAAGGAGAGCAAGTAAGCAACCGCAATGCCTAAGGCAATTCCAGGGTTAGGCAAAGAACTAGTGTGCAATGAAATCTCATTATAAGGAGAAATAATATTTGCATTTTTACTGTTTCTTTTGTTGAGTGTTAGATTTGAAAGGAAGTGAATCTATCAGTATTAGATATCCAATTTAGAAATTTAATTTAAATTGGATTCTCTTTCCCTTCCAGTTCACCCATTTTTTACTGAATTTTATAATAGCATATATGTAAAAAAGAGTAAAAATGGGTAATTATATGCACAACTGTTTTTAAAATACAGTAACAATGGCAAGGATGACCTGAAAAATACTCATATACTAACTATTACAGTGTCAAGGTATAGGCTGCTGAAGAGTCAGAAGAATAGTTAACAAACAAAAGATGCCTCTAACATAGATATTAAAGACAGAAAGATAGAGAAAGAGATATGATGTGTGTGCATATATATATAAATATATATGGTTACCAAAGAAACTGAAATGCAGGTTGGCTTCTTGTTCCCTGTCCTAACATTTATAGTGAGCACAGTTTCAGTGTGTGTTACAGATCTTCCTCTCCACACACTGCAGATACAACCTGATCTAAGTGATCTCATGAAAACTCTGAAGCCCCAGATGAGACTCTATTTGTCATTTCTGGTTTTATAGCCAATGAAAATTCTTATATTTTCCACAGACTGGATTAAAAAACACTATTTAAGTGTACATTCAACCTTTAGATATTCTAGGGAAACAGAGAGGAGGCTGAGAAAGAACCACCTAAAGCATTAATCCGGAGGAAACATAAAGATGGAGACTAGCTTTAAGCCAGAGCCTTGCATTCTTCACTTTTATACTGTTATCAGACTTCCAGTACAGCATAATTATTTTCTCTAGAAATCAGTCTAGAAAAACATTGTATTTTTATGGTGGAAAATGCACTTTTGTTTTCCACTTCTACAGCTTGGCCCAAAAAAATGCTCTAAAATACATAAGTCATAGTAATACTTCTTTGCAGTCAGGCAGCTAGTTATATTTGTCATCTGAGACTTAAACCAAAGCAAAACTTTAAAGAGCATATTGACTCCTGAAGATATACAACGTAGAAATTGTTACCCTATAATTTCAAAATCAAGAGTTTAAAAATCCCCAAAACTTAATTTCATAGCTAAGAATTTCACTTTGCTGTTAAACTGTAGTAGGACTATGGATTTACTGTTGGTCTTTTTTCCCCAAATCATGCATTTTTCCAGGAGGTATATTGCCTTACAGGAGAATAAAAGTAACACCCTTCAGAAAGTTAACACTTCCTGAAGGCTAGGTGGAAGAGTAAATTCCTCTAGACTGTCACAAAAGCTTGCAGATTTAAAGGTCAAAAGTATTTCCTTAAAGAGTGTTTTCCCCAGTAGTTATAGTGGCAAAAGAATCCCTTTCATTTTGTAAAGGGTTGCTTAGTTGTTCCAAATAACCTACGCACAGTATCCCAAGGGAGAACACTAATTATATAGCGATGTAAATATGTTGTTTCAACAAATAGCAACAGAACAAGGCTCCTACCACCCACATAAAACTCTAAGTAGAATTCAGCATGTTCTCCCTTCCCTGTAATCCGATAATATTTAACTATTTTAGTTGCTCACGGTCTTTCCAAGTTTTTAGTGTCATTTTCATATTATTGAAAATATTTTGTCATTCCTTTAATCTCATCTTCCCTGAAGCAGAGATATTTTGCATTAAAGACTGTGCATGACCAGATTCATAGCTAATTCTCACGGGCATCCTATGGCTTAAAGTCTATTTTTATTTTAATTCAGTAATATGACTGAGACTAGGAACAATTTAGAGGAGAAACAGTAGAGGCACATATATCAGATTAACATATGTACAGACACATATGTGTATGTGCTCCTCTGTGTTCAAAAGTAATTTAGTTTTGTCCTTTAACATTGAAAAACAGATATTAAACTAAAACTCTCTAATGTCTTAATAAGTACATTTTTAACATTTCCTGGATGAAATGCCTTTAGGACAACGATCTCACATTTTGCCAGACTCCTTGTAAAAAATACAGTTAAATTTTACTTTTTTTTTTTTTTACTTTTTTTTTTTTTTCCTTTTTTTTCCCCCCAGACTTACTGAAGCTGTGAACCAGCTGCTTTCAGATCAATGTTCTCCCACTGTGATTTTTTGGCATATACTGTTGTTTCCGTAGAGATGGAATTGTCTTCTAACTCCTTTCTCTTTCAACTCCTGATACTTCAGTCTGTGAAAGAAAAGTACTTGTCACTCTTGACATCGTCTCCTAGGATTGAGAAATGAGAAAAGGAGGTGTGGTGACAACTGCTCTGCAGTTGGAGCTGATGGAAGGGATACCTTATGTGGAGGGAAGAGTGCCTGAAGTGGGTACAGGGAACATGCCATTGGCAAGCCTAGGATAGGGGCAAATGTGGGCCAGGATAGAAATGCTGGTGAATTCACTGGAACTGGAGAAGAGGGAAATTTGACAGTGAATAAAAGTGATACGAATCCCTTCTTGCCTTCTCCCTTTGGGATAATTAGCCAGACTTTAACTCACTCATTCAAATTCCTACATACAGAATGGTCAGAGTGAGTTCATAATGAGGGCAAAATGAAATTTCATAGTGTGTTTTAGGAACAAACCCAATGTCTTTCCCCAAAGACAAAGCCAACTGGAAAAACTGTCATTTTGGAGCTTCTGGAGTCAGCAGTGCAGTGAAAGAATACAAGGACCATTAGTAAGCTTATCAGGGCAAGAGCTGCATTAATGACATTTATACCCAAGATATCTGGTTCTGTTAACCAGCCAACTTTTCTACTTTTCTGTAGAAAAAAAAAAAAAAAATCTTACTCACTCCAGAACCAACCCTCTTACTCTTTCTCTTCTTAGACTTTTGCCTTACCAAAAGTGTTCATCTTTTAAAACTTTCCTTCAAGGCACCAAATTGCCTTTTTTTTTTCTGTTAAAAGCTGTACCTTGTCAAACAGGTTTCCTTTTGCAATGTTTCTCTTGTTCTCCAGAAGCTGAGGAACTCCTTATTTTCTGAATATGATGAGAAGGAGAGGAGAGAAAAGTAAAAGCAATGTGGAGGGACAAGACATAAGAAAAAAATGAAGGAGATTATAACAGACATGAAGTATTTCTCTTTATATAGACATGCTTGCCCCAGTGTTACAGACCTCCTTTTAATGTCCCACTCTCAAAGAACACACCACATGGAAAAGACAGCAGGCTAATAACCTCCCAAAGTGCACAACAAAGTCATGTAACAAATTGTAGCATATTCATAGTCCTTTTCAAAGGAAATACCTGATTACATGGAAAAGACTATTCCTACAGCCCACTTCACCCCAGAATACTCAGAGGGCTGTGAAGATGTTGGTATTTTTGAACTATTTGGAATGGCATTTATTTAATTCACAGCTCTAATACACAGCAGCAGAAAAACTAACCTAAATTATAACCAATTTTCTCTCCTTTGCTCATTCCATTATAAGGCTCATAAGTTGCCTAAGCATTTACTTGTGGCCAGGTGCCGCCTAAGACCTTCAATGCATTTCTAATGATTTTTTTTTCCTTGCTTGAATATTAATGAATAATGCACTAAAATTTTTCTTATGATGTGCAATGAGGAAATTTTCAAGGATAAAAGTTCTTCTGGTTCTTTATCCTAAGGATTTCTCTGTTGATTCGAGTTAGTGTATCACCTTATGTATTACCCTCAAAAATGTGTTACCTTGCTTAATGACCTTTATTCTTAAGGAAGTCTCTTAAGTTATCCTGAAGCTTTCCAGCAAGAATATGGCAATTATGCATAATGCCATATGTAATGCCAAATGTTACTACAAAAATATTCCAATTGCTTTCCTTGTTTTGTTTAAATTTTGTTTTTCTGGTGTTTGTGTCATTTATTTCTAACTGTCAAATAAAATTTAATACTAAAAAAATTATCTGGATATCAAATAACAATAGACATTAAAAGTGAAATGTATTCTGTATAAAGATTCACATAGTCCTTATTTTTTAAAGTTTATATACATATCTAGAAATATTCAGTGTGATACAATAGAAAAATTAATTACATTAGGATTCTGGAAATTTGGACTAAATTTCCGCTGTTACAATCAACCTCGTAGTTGCGATGAGAGTCACTTTACTTTTCTGTTTAAACTTCCCTTCCCATTCTTCTTCTGTCTCATAAGCTTAGATTGTAGATTGCTTGAAAGGGATATTGTCTGTCACCAAGTGGATATAAAACACTTCCTACAGTAATGAGGTCTGATTTTGACTGTGAATTCAAGATTTTACATTGGTAAAAAAAAATAGCAACAGCGATAACAGGACTGCAAGGATTTGCAAGATTTTTACTCTTTTGAAAATAGTAAACAGAAATGACTCTACACTAAGGATTTATTTGTCTGCTTTTCTAATCGCTCTTCTTCGTGAATTTGAACACATTTTCTTGGGTTATTTAGAGGGCAAGCAATACAATTTAAAAACCACATAGAAGTGTGTATGTAACTGTGTATAAAAATATATGTATGTAGCTATAGAAATTCACTTTGGAAACTCTCTTACTTGGAACTCCACAGTCAAATGTATATTAAACCTTTTGCAACACAATTCTAGGTTTTGGATTTTGTTATTGTTAGACCCAATATTCCTGGCTTCCTTTACATCTTGTTGAGCTAATTTAAGAGTTTTTCAATTCACTTAATAAAACTTCCAGTGTTACCATCTCCTGAATCTTCATACTCTGTTATGCCAAAATAGTGGGAGTCATTAGTCCCCTGAGTGTCCTTGTAACTTTCAAATTGCAGAACGTAAGAGTAACTTGTCTGAGCGATACACTTGAAATGTTCTTCAACGTATAACCTAAATGTGTGAATCTGATGAAAAGCTCTCTTTTTCTCTTTCTTTTCTCTAGATGAATGTAATGCTCTGGATTCACAGTGTTTATCTGTCTAAAGTTTGATTTGACTTACATGAGCTTATTATTTGGTTACTTTTCTACCTTGTGCAATACTTGCGGGTATTTATATGCATAAACTTTAGAATAAAGAGTAGATGTATAAAATCTGCCAGTAACTGAGGTCACAGGGATCGTCACTTTATTGGGATATGTAAATAAAGTTCAGAATTATCGTAATAGAGGAGAGATGACGCTGAGAAAAAAAAATACAACATTTGGTAGAAAGAAGTGCAAGATGTCATTCTGAAGTGAGAATAATATGGCTTATGAATAGAGGATGGGAGAGAACTGACTGAAATAACACTACAAAAATGAATTTGAGGGATATAGTGAATCAAAACCTGAATTTTATTTTAAAAGTTATAAAGAAATCAAATTTCATACTGGGAATATAAAAACATAAATAGCATCTCCAGAACTTCTGAATAAATCTTTTCATTTTTCTCAGCAGAGGGGAGAATTCTATCAGGGTTCTCTGAGTCTTAAAAGTAATTTTTCTGGTCAAATCAGACATTCCAACTATTACTCAATGTTGTTATAAAAGTTTTCATGAAGTTATTTCAGTTACCACGGTTTCTAAAGTACTCCTATTTTTCCCCTTATGGGAAAATGATCCTTTAGTAGGTAAGTTCTTTTGTTGCACTAATTTTTTCATCAGTAACCTAACATTAAATTTATCTATATTTTTGTTCTCAAGAGTCAATCCTCACATGAACTAGCTTCTTAGTGTCCTGTTCTCTCTTCAGCTATCTTGGCATTAATATGCATGATAGAAAATGCATATTATCAAAAAAGGCATTCTTCTTACAAGCAGAAGTTCATGCATGGAGTTGTCTCAAAAAAAGACTAATTAAAATTTACAGACAGCTTTAACAGTGAATTTTAAATTCACATGAAGAAAATCTTCCTGCGTACCCACAAGAATATTTTCCCATGACATTCACATACCAGTGTACTGTTTTTTGGGGCTATAGTAAATCAAGGCATTTTATCATTGCAGTCAAAGTTACATAAGGAGATTTATTATCTTTTCGCAGGCCATATAATGAGGCACACTCTATCACCTCTTAAGCATTTGGATCTTCTAATGGCAGAACAGATGGAATTGTTAACTCTCTGAGGAGCCATGTAACACTTTTAAGACTGATTTTGAGTTTTCCCAGAGAGAGATGTACATATATATATTATATATATATACTCAGACTCTTGCTACTTGTACAATCACTTTACCCTCTTAAGAGAGGCTGCTATTAAATCCTTCTCTGGTTTAGATCAAATTCAAGCCCACTATTTATAATGTGTATATAAGCTTCATAACATATTTCTTTCCTTCCTGAAATAATTGGATGGTTGATGTCAAGAGGAGATGACACATGCCATATCATTTTATTCATCAGAGTCCCTTGAAAACTTTCAAACCCAACTTCTATAACAAGGAGCTGTTCTATAATCTAGACCTAATGAGGTGAACAGTCTTTTGATAAAAAAATCATATCCATAGATACTGATACTTTTGTGACAATGAAAACAGCGGGAGCATAAATAGAAAATGTTATGGTTTGTGGCTATGCTTATTTTAATTACCAAACAGTGCCAAGGTTTTCTTTCCGGCCTTAAAGCCAAATAGCAAAATCACAGAACATGCATTTGACTAATATTTCTCAGCTCCTAAACCGGGGTGGACACATGCAAAGTGTCTAATGAGAATGATTCCTGGCCCAGACTACTTTCTCAAATATACCTGTTATGTCAAAGTATTGGTTGGTCCGGATTAAAATAACTTCAGTATTTATGTGTTACAGATGATCAAGTTCCAGTGCAAGGGCCAGCCTCTCACACTAATTTGCTCTTCTGAGAAACTAAGATGAATGGGCACTTGGTTAGTTCACTGAACACAGGACTAGGAATAATTTCTTTCAAAATGTCTTTGACACTGAAGAAGCTGCTTGGGTTTTGTTAACTTGTTTGTTAATAAATTCTTCTGACATTGATTTTCTGGTTTGGAATGTGTTCATCTTGAAATGACATGTACAATCTAAGCTGATTTCGCACCACAGGTTTTGTCAAAATATTTTAAGATCCCTTAAATAGAATAGCATATTCCAGCATTTTATGGATTGTATGACCATATATAGATTTAAATGAATATGTAAATTGCATAGTTTGAATTGAATTTTAAAGGACATTTTTGAACACTGATTCCTTGTCACTTCGCCCAAGATATATCTTAAGCATCTGCTGCTCATTTGCTCTGCCCCGGCAAGGTCTTTGTGGATATGAAATGGGTAATAAAGTACTTCCATTATATTACTGTTATTCTGGATTTCTACTGTCAAAAATTCCTAAATTTTAGTAAGAATATAACTACGGCAATTAGAATTAACTAAACAAATGTAAAAGGTGTTACATAGTCTGAACACAGTCCCCTTATAATTTGAAATATTCAACACTTCTGTGTTCTATCCTCTTTTCAAAAACACATTGAATTTCCAACTGCTACCCTAATTTATTTATTGCTATTATTTGTTGACACTGGATTTGCTGAACCCTCCAAGCCCTTCTCCTCGGGGGCCTCTCTCGGTACCCGGAGTTGCCCTGATCCAAGTGTAGAGGACCTTGCAATTGGCCCGGATGAACTTCGTAAGGTTTGCACATGTCCACCTCTCAAATGTGTCAAAGTCCCTCTGGATGGCACCCCTCCCCTCCACCATGTCCATCACACCACATAGCTTGATTTTGGCAATTTTCCTGAGGATCCACTCAATGCCACTGTCCATGTCACTAACAAAGATGTTAAACAGTACGAGTCCTGATACAGACCACCGAAGAAAGCCAGTTGTCACTGGTCTCCACTTGAACATCAAGGTGTTGACTGCAACTGAGAGTCACCATCCTGCTAATTCCCTATCTACTCAGTGGTCTATCTGTCAAATCCATGTCTCTCCAATTTAGAGACGAGGCTGTCATGTGGAACAGTGTCAAATGCTTTGCACATATCCAGGTAGATGATGTCAGTTGCTATTCCTTTATCACCCAATGCCATAACCCCATCCTAGAAGGTCATCAAATTCTTCAGGCATCTACCCTCAGTGAAGTCATGTTGGCTGCCACCAATTACCTCCTTATTTTCCATCTACCTCAGCAGAGATTCATGCTCCTGCTTGACAGGCATAGAGGTGAGACTGGCTGACCTGTAGTTTCCCATGTCTTCCCATTGTCCCTTTTCAAAAATGGGTGTTCTCTTTCACCTTTTCCAGTTAATGGAAATTTCATCAGACTGCCACAATTTCTCAAATATGAGGGATAGTAGCTTATTAACTTCATCTGTCAGTTCCCTCAGGACCTGCAGGCACATCCATCAGATTCCACAGACTTATGCACCTTCAGGTTCTTTAGATGGTCTTTAATCTGATCTCCTCCCACAGTGGGTGATTCTTCTTTCTCACAGACCCTGCCTTTGTCAAATGAAAATGTAGATTTACAGGTGGGTCTAACCTATGACTAAAGTTTTATAAGAATTGAAGAGCCATAAATGAATACTGAACATAGTTCAAATAGTTTGTACTAGTTGTGTTCAGACCAGTGGAACTGTTATTGTCCTCTGCCACCAAAATAGCAATCCTTGGACTCACTGGGATTTCTTTTGTCAAAGAAATCCTTTTTGTCCTTTGAAAATGCAGTTCAAGATGGTACATTTCTCTTAATCCATGCAGTATTTTCCTGGTAGGTTTATATTCCGCATGATTTTTTTTTTTTTGTTTCTTTTGGTGTTTGTTTTTGTTGTTGTTGTTTGTTTTGTTATCCTGGGAAAATTTAATTGAAGAATTTTAGTTCAGGCGTAGCCAACCATAGCCAAGGAGTTTGTACTTTTCTAATGTACTTCACATATATGAAATAAAGTTGAGTCTGTCATACACTTGAAGTGACAGGCTTCTTCTGTTTCTTTCTGCAGTATGCACATATCGCTATTCAGCTTCATTTCCCACCTTCAGAGTAGAGAAGTCTGATTACTTTTCTCTTCATTATTAGCATATAAACATTCCATCAAACAGAAACCTTCCCAGTGCAGCCAGTGCAGCTCCTTTGCACTCCACCTGCTTGAACAGAGATTCGCCACTTGTAGAAGCTGTTCATTATTGTCATGGATAGATGCACATTCCCTGAGCTATTAGCACTGCTTATGTAAATGTTATACTGGAGTTTCTAGAGCTCTCTTTAAAAAATGTTATTTCTTTTTAAAAGGAGAACACAAATGCAGAATTCTAATATTTGTGACCAATCAACTAGTGAAATCAAGCATAAAAAGAATCAGGGTTCTGGTCCCCACCTCCAACTCTATGTTAGACAATTTTACTTTAGAAAACTTTTTCAGTAAATAAATCAAAAATGGCTTGCTCTTCTGGGGCCATAAATTCTGTAGGTTTGGACTATGTTTAGCATCTGAAGGAAAAGTTTCAATTATCCAGAATGATCGTTTTTGACAGTGTCCTGAGAACAGTTGCCTGGCTAAACTCAGATTTCCCAGTTCCTGGGCAAGTGTTCCAGCTATCCACCTAATGCTTGGAGAGCATATGGCAGCACCACCAAGAGCAGCAACTTTCAAAAGAAAACAGTACTCTTTCTGCATACTCTCTTTCTGCATAATAAAGTCAAGAAAATGCATTACATAGTATCAGATTTTGGATCTTCTTTTATAAACACATGTAAGGATGAAACTCAACTTCTGGCCACATATAAATTAGGCATCTAGTCTAAGAAGATCATCAGACTTCTCTTCATAGTGAGCAATGAGAGTTTAATGCCATCAGAACTCAGTCCATTCCATCTTAAAATAGGAGGTTAAAATAGATGGAATGATCATCTATAAATTTTTGTTCCTCTCCAAGATATAGCCTAGACAATTAACTTTAATTTTAAAATCAGCCTTCAGACACCTAAAGTTAAGGAAGACGAGTCTCACTTTTACAGGGATTGAATGAGTAACGTGAATATGTAGTTGAGGGTACTATTAGGCTGGGGTGATATAAAATTAAATCTTTTTAGAGGTTTGCACAATGTATAAGGGCTTTTTTCCCTAAATTTCCCTCTTCCTTACGATTCCAAGTTATTATAAATGTGGAGCCTAGAGCTGCTGAAGTGTGTGGTCACTTGGAGGCTACCACAGACTGCATGTGACTACTGTCATTTACTCAACATTTTCCATCTGAACTGGATAACAATAATTTGTTGTCTTCATTATGGCTGAGTAGTAGGTAGTAGATGGGTGTTCTACCTCTAAAACAAATGAGTCTGCCAAGGTCTCAATTCTCTGTTTTTGGATTTTATCACATATGTGATATCCTTCGATATGTTTTAGTTGTGATCGGGCACTGAATATACTGCACTGTCTAAAAAGTCCACATTTCAGCTTCACAAAACCCGTGACTTTTATACACAATGTTGCATCATGCTAGCTTATAGGAATCATCTACAAGAACCCTTTGTCTCCTGTATCATCACACCACCTTATAGGCTCCATGTCACAAAGCAGCTGTGTGCTTCTCAAACTGTCAATATTTGTTATGACTGGAAAGTGGATTTTTATGTAATCTCTGACAGTCAATGGGCAGCTGAAGCTTTCTTTGAACTCCTAATACTCCTTAGATGTTAATTGCTGAAGTGAAAACTTAGAAGGGGCAATTGCTATTGTCAGCATCTTTTTGACTAGTAATATGTTTTTACTGATATATCTGAGCTGAAATTTTTGTTCTCTGGATTTAAGTGCAATTAGTTTTTCCTTCAGAAGTGTCTACTTTTTATTTATGTATTGAGCTCACTGCTTAACAAAAAGTATTAGCATGTCCACATTATTGTAAAAGCTTTCTTTCCCCTTACACTCAAGTGGCAACTCTACTGTTAGGATTTCATGTGTAAGGACAACTTTCCTATTCTGATAAAAGATGTATCAAGTGATGAGAGACACCCAAAGCCACATACTCTGCCAGATTCTACTTGATAGTAACTGCTAGTAACTTTATACTTTTACTCATTTTTACTACAGACATTTCATTTCTTTGGTTGCTTAGAAGTATTTTTGTGTGATGAAGTTACTCAACCATGACCATCAGTGTTCCACTTTCTTACCAAAGTCAAGGAAATGTATTATGCCTTTTGTTTACCATTTCTTTTGCCTTTTTTATTATTTATCTAGAAACTGTGATAGGAGGGGCTAGCATGACTTATGCAGTGAAATTCAGCTTTAGATTAAGATACTTAAGCCTATTTGTTCCCAGGATGCATATACACATCTATTTTCATGACAACTAACATTTAAACTCCTGTTACAGTTAATGGAGATGCAGTTGATGCACTCCTTGGAATCTAGAAAGCTGATTGCCACTAGCTACATCTATACAAACAAATTGAACAGAGAGATGGCATGGGTTCAAGTACTGGATGTTAGTCTTCCACACTATTAAATTGTCCTCGATCTAGCTTTAACTTATTCCAGACAGTGCTCACCTGAATAATTACCAGGCATGTTTTGAAACACAGCATAGGTCAGAGACTATTTAGAACAGGTGACTTGGTGGGTACCAAACTGTTTTTGACACAGAGAGTAATAATAAGGAAAAAAATTATAGCATGCTAGCTGACCTCCAGGCCTGCAAAATCAGGTTTGCTTAAAAGTTTGCTTTGGCTACCAACAGATGCATGTTTACTACCATCTGAGATACACTAAGGTGTATGAAACATCTACAGGCTGCTCACGGATACAGCAGAGAACCTAGGGCAGAGCTTGCTAGAGTATCTGAAACGATACTAGCTTAGGATTTGATACAGTTCTGTTCAGTTTAGAAAAGTCTATAGTTAAAGATTCCTTTTCAGGAAAGGAATATATATATATACACACACATACATATATATATTATATACATATATTTAGGGTATTATGAAAGCCATTTTGAGTTGTCTGTTTTGGAGTGAGATGACTTGCATTCTACAAGTACTCTTCTTGTCCAGTGAATATAAAGAGGCTCTATGCCTTATTCAGAAATAGATGTCAATCCTGTAGATATTAAAAGTTATCAATCCACACTAAAGCATTTCATTACAATGACTTTTCTTTCAAGGAGTATAAATGGCATTACTAAGCTGTTTGGGTTCTTTTGTCAGTGTACCATATCACCTTCAATCATATTTATGTAGCCATGTATTTTTTATATCCATGTAGATCTCCCATTTCCATTTGAGAATTCAGCTGACTTACCACAGGTACTCATGAGTACCTCTGGTGACAAGGTCAATTGTTGTTTGCAAGCCTTGCCATTTCCTTGCAGCTTCTTCTTTATATTTACCCCCAGCTTTCCATTTGTGTGACAGCATGTGAGTACTGCGCCTGTGCCTCTTTCAGTGCTTGGACATTTGCCAGCTTCTCTACTAACTGCAATGCCTATGTTGCCAGCTGCTCTAACAGAGGTGTAATCATAAACTCGTTGTTATACTGTCTTCTTGGGTTTGTCGCTTTTTGCTAATGTCAGCGTGGGATTGAATTGGAAGCTTTCTGGCAGTTTCTGGCTCTTTTACACACACGATGTTCCTGTCTCTTTTCATTTCTTCATGTGACTGAGAAAATGTGTTTGGTTGGACTAGGGTCTCTACACCTATATGTGAGTCCTATTTAGTTTAAATTTAGCCTGGGTTCTTCTACTACCTCATGGGGAAGTGAATCTCAAACATAAGATGCTTTGACTTCTTATGTTTTTTGTCTTCAGTTAACAATTCAAGAATTCATTGTCCACACTTTCCGTTGTGTAAATGTTGCAGCTACCAGGATTGCTGCTCAGCTCATACAAAGATCAAGTCTGGTGAAGTTGAGAGATGAATGAAGAGAATAATTATTTTTTTAAGATATCTTACTTAAATTTTGGTAGTTTGAAGATGTCCTACAGGAACCTTTCTGGCCATTTGTTGGTCAGCCTTTCACATATCTCTAGCCCACATTCACAATGTCCTGTTGAAACCCTTATTAGTGACATACCTGTTTTTTCTGGCTTTGTCTTTTTCCCCCATTTGGAGGAATGGAGAAGATCAGGAACCACAATCCTCCTAATCCCTCATCTCAGTCTCCAGGAGTCAATTAAAATCCTGTGCTCCTCATACTCCTTTTTCATCTTTGCTTTAAAAAGAGAATTAGTTCTTCATTTTGCTGTGTTCCTCTCCCCACCTACCCATTTTATAGTGAGTAAAAATAGGCCTCCTTGAATCTCCTATGCCACCTCACGTGTATTGAAACTGCCATCTCATATGTATTGAAACAAATCCCAATGTTTGGAATATTTTATTTCATTCCTCACTACCTAATATTTTCAAGTTTCTACGCCTTGCTGTAACATTCTCTTGAATGTATTATGCAGTATAGATAGACAGATACAGTGCAGATACAGATTTCTGACTGGAAACAGGTGTGGATTTACTAAGGTAAATATTGTAAATATAAGCACAAATATAATGGTAGCTCAGATTAATAACACTGAGGGTAGCATTCACGCTCCCAGTCCATCTGTGTAATGTTCAGTTTCATGTAAACTACTCCAAATTTCTTTTTTCTTTTTCCTGACAGTGAGGAGATTCAAGTTTGTATTCTTAGCTCCACTTGACAGCAACTCGAGCTATCACAAAATCATAGAGCTTGGGAAAGGGCCTTGGAGGCAGTGGATGTTGATGGCTGTATGCTAGGCATGCATCTCCAACATGGAAAACGGCACCCCTGGAGAGCTATATGATAGGCTGGGCAAGAGAGAGAAATCCCGTTGTGTCTCATATCTGGTTCTCCACGTACCACTTTACATGTGAGAGGCTACAGGCTGTGAATGCCCATTGCATTCCTATTTCCTGGTATTTCAAAAGTATGTTTTTGTTGTTAAGATTCTACCCTGTAAGCCTCTACTTTTAGTTTGACCTTTTTCAGAGCCAAGACCATGCCATCTTCCACCTAATTAGCTATTTCTTCGGAGATATTTTGTGAGCATGTCTCATTTCTCAGTTTTAGATTCTGAGCCTGATTTGATGAACTAATGATCCTATTAGTAGACTCAGCATGGTAGTGACATTTTCAGAAATAGTATATAGGAAAAGATTGGGAAATAGGTTGTGTTTTTTACACATTACTCATATTCTTCCTGCTCCGTTCTCCCAAAGATTCTGCATGGTGACATTTTGAGGATAAATAGAATAAAAATATTTTATAACTGGGTGGCAACATTCTGCTGATTCTGAGCTTGCATGGGTAAACTGTTCTTAGGGTCAGAATATCTTGCTTAATTCCTAATCACCTAAGTGGTGGGTTGTTTGGTTTTGCTTTTTTGTTTTGTTTTTACTATCTACAACATTTTGCTGCATTTGCTTTCATTTTAACTAAATTGTAGCTGGAAATATCTTTTTCTATGTCTTATTACACCAATTTTCTGTCCCACTTTTAATGAAAAAGTCAGACTGACTTTAAGCCGTGGCTTGAACAGCTATAGGACTCAGTTGGTATTCAGGGTTATGTTTCCAAATTTTAACTATTAGTTCTGCAATTAGAGAGAGACAGTTTCACTGTGGGAGATAGGAGTGGAAGGCGGCAGCCACAGAGAATGGAAAGATGTGGAGATATGTTTTACTGCTTTGATAAGGTCTGTGATTTTAATTGGTCTTCTATCAAACTGGACAAAATCATTCCAGTTCTGAGTAGACCTGGATATACAGCATGAATACAATCCTCAGTGAAGTACTGTATCTGAGCAGAGCTGACAGAGAAAGCATGATGGGACATCATTGTGGTTAGCAGAGATGAAAACAGGCACCCGGATATTCTTTGTTTAAAAATAGTCATGTACTATTTACTGCTGTTATCACAGCTATCAGAAAACCTACTAAGTAATGAACATTTATATGAAGTTCTTCCATTCCCTGTTTCATCGGAGTACAATTGTTCTTAAATACTACTGTGATTAGAAGCAGTAGGAGGAGTACTGTTAAAGTTACAATCCTCACCACACAAGAAAAAAGAAACTTAATGTGAATTTTACTTGGACCAAAGCATTGGTGAATTTGAAAAATTAATTAATTCTCCAGTATTTTCAAGTGCCCAGCAGTGATGATTGAGGAAAGGACACAGTCAGATTTCCACGTATCTAATGCAAGTGTGACTTGCATGTGGTACCAAAGAATGACAAAGATTTTGTGTTATGATTATACACGTCCAATTCCAAAGGATTTTTTTTCCATTCCAGGCATAATTGCCTACATTTATTAGTCTTATTTTAAATTAAATATTCTCATCAAAAAACAAAATGAAATTTAAGATAAGGCACTTTTCCTCTTTTTTATAATAACACTATTTAGACATTTCAAAGTAATTATTTAAAAATACCATAATGTTTTAATGGTCTTTTACTCTTAGAAGACCTCATCTGGTCTAAAATCATATTTTTTCCTTTCTATAGTCTTTACATGTTGGACAGCACTGCTAAAGTTGTACAGATATATTCAGTCTGTTCTGCAGCCAGCTTGCTAGATCCACTTTAACGTGACTGACCATATATCCTATCTTTTGGATTTGCACCTCGTCAATCCTCAGTGCTGCTTTAATATCTTATAAGCAAATAGTTGTCCACTTAAAGACAAGACAAAAAAAAAATACCCCAAACAAACCATGGTTCTCTAAGGTATAAATTTTCTTTCTTTTCCATTTCTCTTTTTAAATCACCATGAAACTCATTTGCTACACCTTTCTTCCTTAAATGTGCTTTTAGTGCAAGTCTAATGACTTACACTTACCAGGATTTACTCATTGGAATAGTACTCGAGGTCCTCTCAGTTTATCTTCTATTCCCGTAAAATTTACTTCTATTATATAATTCTCTCCCAGAACTTCTAGAGTGCTCTTAGACCTTTTCTTTCACTCTTCTTTTCAGCCTGAAGTGTTTCACATATTAAGTTATTACCTAGCACAGCACTAATACCCTCTTGCTCCTCCTCTTTGAACATTTGCTGCAGAAGACTTTAATATAGCACAATATTTTTTAATTTTTAGTGTCTTTGTTTACAGATTTGTGTCTTCAGTATCTCCTAATACTTGAGAGTAATGGAGTCTTTCAGATTGGAAGGAATCTTCAGAGCTCTCTAGTCCAAAATCTTGGTCAAGCAGGGTAAGTGTTAAATCCAGGCTGAGTTTCTTAGGACATTGTCCTGTTATGCTTTGAAATCTTCCAAAACCTGAAGAATAACAGCCTCTATGTGTGACCTATGCCAATGCTTAATTACTCTCATAGTCAAAATTCATTTCTTTATAATCATTCCCCACTTGAATTCACGACTGTTATCTTGCCCAAACTCCCTGTATACTTAAGTAGAGAGCCTACCTTCATCTTCCTCCTAGAGCTACCCACAGGTAATGGAAGATTATTGTTAGACCCCCACCAAAATTACCTCTTCATGCTGAAAAAGTCCAAATCCTTCAGCCTCTTCTCACAGGGTAAGTCTTCAAACCCTGAACATTTCAGGGTCATCAAATGACTTAAGATATTAAACAGAATGAGTACCAGAATAGGCACCTGAGAAACTCTGCTTGTAACAACTCTGAGCATAGAGTATGAACCTTCATTTACTATCCTTTGAACCCAAAGGTTCACACTGTATTCCACCCAACCAATTCCACTAATAAGTCACCTCATAGCTCAGTAGGTCATAATACCAATTTAAAGACATGCAGGAGAACTTGTCAAAACCTTTGCTGAAGTCACAATACAAAACACCTGCTGCTTTCCTCTCATCCTTTGGTCCATCAGCTTTTACACTGAGCATGGATGGAGTATCCTATTAGTCAGTTTGGGTCACCTGATCTGTCTACCCCCTGCCCACAGGTGAGACCCCTCCATGGGGTAAACAACCAAGTCAGCTGACCCTTGATGCTACAACAACAAAGAAAAGGAAGAACCTCTCTCACTGAGCAGAAGGTTGGCTTTCTTCTGCCCTAGACCAGGAAGACTATTAATACATCAGTAGAAGCTTTCCTACTTGTTCTTGATGTCCCTTGTAGGATTCAACGTGAGTTTGGCTTTGGCTTTTCTAACACTATCCCTCATACTCTGAAAATATTTTTGTATTCCTACTCTGTAGCCTGTTCCCACTTCCTCCTCACTGACATTTAGCTGTGAGTTCCCTGTTTAGTCAAAACAGTCTCCTGATACATCTGCTTATGCTTCATGCTCATTCATTTGATGTTTTTTTGTTTGTCTGGGTTTTTTTGTTTTTGTTTTTTTTTTTTTTTTTTTTTTTTATTTTTTTTTTTTATTTTCTNGTTTTTTTTTTTTTTTGTTAATTTATTTATTTAATTTACATTTTTGCAAGGAATTCCAGAGTTTATAACCAAGATTCTGGTTAAAATCATAGAATTGTCTAGGTTGGAAAGGACTTTTAAGATCATCAAGTCAACCACTAAATGATGTCCCTAAGCCATGTCCCACACTTACACATCTTTTAAATACTTCCAGGGATGGTGACTCCACCACTTCCATGGGAAGCCTATGCTAAGGCTTGACAACTCTTTTGGTGAAGATTTTTTTTCCTAATATCCAATTTAAAGGTCTTCTTGCGCAACTTGCGGCTGTTTCACTTGGGGGAAGGGGCTGATCCCCACCTCTCTGCAGCCTCTTTCAGGTAGTTGTAGAGAGAGATAAGATCTCCCCTCAGTATCATTTTCTCCAGGCTAAACAATCCTAGTTCTCTCAGCTGTTCCTCATAACACTTGTGATCTATACCCTTCACAAGCTTTGTTTCTCTTCATTGGACATGCTCCAGAATCAAAATCTCTTTCTTGTAGTGAGGGGTTCAAAACTGAACATAGTATTCACCATTAGACCTCACCAGTGCCGAGGAAAGGGGGAAAATGACTCTCTTAGTCCTACCAACCACACTACTTCTGATACAGGCCAGGATGCTATTGGTCTTCTTGACCGCCTGGGCACACTGATGCCTCATATTCAGCTGGCTGTCAACCAACACCCTCAGGTCCTTTTCCTCCAGGCAGCTCTCCAGTCCAAGCCTGTAGTGCTGCATGGAGTTGAGACCTAAGTTATCTACTAGCATGTTATTATCTTTTTACAACTTCTGCAATACTTGTGCAATTCTTTTTACTTAACACAGGTTAAATAATTTTTAACAAATTAATAAATTTGTCAGATGTTTAAAGAAAGTGAAGTGGGTCTCCTTTCTTTAATAGCCTTGAATTGAATAGCCTATCTTCCATATCTGTTTCTCAGTCAATGGAAATGGACATTTAAGATGGATGATGACAAGGAGTCATTGAAAAGTTACTGTTGATAAGATCATAGAATGGCGAGAGTGGGAAGGGACCTTAGAGATCATCGAGTTCCAACCTCC
>VZRU01014268.1:378232-401696 GCA_013398155.1 Pedionomus torquatus
TGGGGTAAACAACCAAGTCAGCTGACCCTTGATGCTACAACAACAAAGAAAAGGAAGAACCTCTCTCACTGAGCAGAAGGTTGGCTTTCTTCTGCCCTAGACCAGGAAGACTATTAATACATCAGTAGAAGCTTTCCTACTTGTTCTTGATGTCCCTTGTAGGATTCAACGTGAGTTTGGCTTTGGCTTTTCTAACACTATCCCTCATACTCTGAAAATATTTTTGTATTCCTACTCTGTAGCCTGTTCCCACTTCCTCCTCACTGACATTTAGCTGTGAGTTCCCTGTNAAGTCAACCACTAAATGATGTCCCTAAGCAATGTCCCACACTTACACATCTTTTAAATACTTCCAGGGATGGTTTATTTAATTTACATTTTTGCAAGGAATTCCAGAGTTTATAACCAAGATTCTGGTTAAAATCATAGAATTGTCTAGGTTGGAAAGGACTTTTAAGATCATCAAGTCAACCACTAAATGATGTCCCTAAGCCATGTCCCACACTTACACATCTTTTAAATACTTCCAGGGATGGTGACTCCACCACTTCCATGGGAAGCCTATGCTAAGGCTTGACAACTCTTTTGGTGAAGATTTTTTTTCCTAATATCCAATTTAAAGGTCTTCTTGCGCAACTTGCGGCTGTTTCACTTGGGGGAAGGGGCTGATCCCCACCTCTCTGCAGCCTCTTTCAGGTAGTTGTAGAGAGAGATAAGATCTCCCCTCAGTATCATTTTCTCCAGGCTAAACAATCCTAGTTCTCTCAGCTGTTCCTCATAACACTTGTGATCTATACCCTTCACAAGCTTTGTTTCTCTTCATTGGACATGCTCCAGAATCAAAATCTCTTTCTTGTAGTGAGGGGTTCAAAACTGAACATAGTATTCACCATTAGACCTCACCAGTGCCGAGGAAAGGGGGAAAATGACTCTCTTAGTCCTACCAACCACACTACTTCTGATACAGGCCAGGATGCTATTGGTCTTCTTGACCGCCTGGGCACACTGATGCCTCATATTCAGCTGGCTGTCAACCAACACCCTCAGGTCCTTTTCCTCCAGGCAGCTCTCCAGTCCAAGCCTGTAGTGCTGCATGGAGTTGAGACCTAAGTTATCTACTAGCATGTTATTATCTTTTTACAACTTCTGCAATACTTGTGCAATTCTTTTTACTTAACACAGGTTAAATAATTTTTAACAAATTAATAAATTTGTCAGATGTTTAAAGAAAGTGAAGTGGGTCTCCTTTCTTTAATAGCCTTGAATTGAATAGCCTATCTTCCATATCTGTTTCTCAGTCAATGGAAATGGACATTTAAGATGGATGATGACAAGGAGTCATTGAAAAGTTACTGTTGATAAGATCATAGAATGGCGAGAGTGGGAAGGGACCTTAGAGATCATCGAGTTCCAACCTCCCTGCCATGGGTGGGGACACCTCCCATTAGGACAGGTTGACTCAAAGCCCCATCCAGCCTGACCTTAAATACTTCCAGGGATGGAAGTAGGGATGGGGCATCCACAACTTCCCTGGGTAATCTGTTCCAGTGTCTCACTGCAAGATGTATTTATTTCTCTTGTCTAGTATTTAAATTTATATTTCTGATAGAGCAGATACTTCTCCATGCGAGTTTGCATCAATTTTGCTATGACATAAATCCAAATAATCTTATAATTTACTTGGATGGTACACTATGCAATACTTTGCACAGCCTACTGAAAATATGAGCTGCTGGATGTTCATTTTTACTCCCATCTTTATTGTTCTTGAAGGATTCCAATTATTTTCAACATTCTTATAGTATAAAGGTAAGTAACTTAATTTTTTAATGTCTGTTTCTTTTCTTATTAGTTCTGCCATACCTGATCACATTTATCAATTTGTTCTTATAGTGTAACATGAAAAGGTGAAAGAATGTGGTCCTTCTACCATTCTTCTAGCTCTGACTTTATTTAGCGTGTCATGTGGATGGAATCCAAGCAAATTTGTTAAGCTCATTAACCAATAGTTGTAAAATCCATCCTTCCCTGGTGCTTTTCAATTACGTATTTCTTTCAATTTCTTTTGCATTCTCTGTTCACTACATTTTCATAAATGATACTTCTGTGTGTATTGTTATAGATGTATTTGTCTAACCACAGTGCTTTAAAATTTTGATTGTTGACTGGAACCCCATTGTGCTTGGCACTGGATACATACAGATCAATAATGACGTAAACCTGTCTCTACTATGAAAAGTATAAGATAAGACAACGTGTGGATACAAACACTCATTTTACATTAAAAACCCCTGTGTTTTACTTGTATGTCTCTAACTAATGACTTTCTGATCTATACCGTTTCATTACAGGGACTGGAATAAGCCCAGTTTTGGTCTATAAATGGGCTACTTTGGGATAACTGACATATTTGAAGGGTTACTATCTTTTTAATCAGCTTTTTTTTTGCTGTATTATTTTAGTTGGAGATCCCTTAAATCCATTTTATCCTATTATCTGAATTTGAAAGGATATTATATTTCTTACTTTTCAAATGCTACTTCCAGTTCTGCATATGCTCTCTAGACTTGTACTCTTGAACCAAACATAGTTAGAGGTGGGATTTTCCCACCGCGCTTTGAGAACAGAGAGTTCTGACAACTGATGAATTTTGAATCTGTGTTTATGCTTCTTTAGATCCTCCAGCTGATCCATATGCAACAGTACTGCAGTTCAATACTTGTACAAGCCAGCCAATAGTTACTGTTTTGCAGAGAGAGGGTAAGCAGAGAAGCAACAATGATTCCAGGACTACTCCTCTGGTCATAAAACTTAGCCACTTAGCTCAGATCTATGACAGAATTAAAAAATGACATTCTTCTGAATTGTGTGCAGACCACACTTTGTAAACTGCCATTAGGATGGGCTGCGTGATCCTCAGCATGCTTCTACTGACAGTGAGGAAGGGTAAAGAAGTGGTGAGTGGAGTTCTAAGGATACACAAACTATTCTAATGCACTGATTATTATAGCAGATAGCTTAGAAAACTTTGGCTCAAGTTGGACGGCTCTCCATGAATACTCTGTGGATAGCTGCTCTCAGGCATAGCATATGTTAAGAAAGGTTGGGAATATAGAACTTTCAAAAATGCAGGGCTTTTAGGAAATTTGAAGTGATTGTTAAAAGTCGTTTCCTGTTCACTCTGAATCAAAGCATTTGTCCTCCCTATTTGTCTAGTGGTAGCTCTTAGATACTGTAGCTGCTTTGGGCAATTGGTGTTCCTGTCAATTTCCCAAATAATCACAGAATCACCTAGGTTGGAAGGGACCTCTTAAGATGATCTAGTCCAACCAATCTAGAGAGAAAAAAAAAAAAACACACAAAAAAACCCCAACATACCACACCTAACACACCACCCAACACTAGTCCATATCCCTGAGCACCATGTCAACTTCTCTCTTTAATACCTCCAAGGATGGTGCCTCAACCACCTCCCTGGGGAGCCCATTCCAATACCTGACAACGCTTTCAGTAAAGAAATATTTTCTAATATCTAATTTTTCTAATATCTAATAATTCTAATATGGCCATTACCCATAATGCCCACCATTAAACTGAGGATACAGTCATTTCCACTGGGCAGTTGCAGAGGAGCAGCTGTATGAATCTGATTTGAGTATTTCTACCAGGAATTAAAATGGTTCCCTGTAAACCCAGCCCTGAACTCAACTAAAGCTTATTAAACCTAAGATGTTTGAAGTAAGACAGTTGGGCTCAATGAACTATGTGTTTCTGTGTAACTTTATTTTGTCAGGACTTATTTGACTTGCTGTACATGTTGACAGCTGCAAACAGACAAATACCTTATCAGTGGTCTAAACAACGTGATGGCTCTAACAGAGAAAAATGGATTGTACTTGATGCGTTTATCAAGTGTTTCAGACTAAAATCTCAACACTGCAGAAACACATCTGACTCTCTCACAAGACTTAAGTGCAGTAATTGGAGATATTCATCATCATTCCCCATTTCCTTCCTCATCTCAGTTCTGGTTTGGCCTATGAAGCTTTTGAGAACACAGATAAACTATAATGTGGTATTTTGGATACTGCTAATTGAAAAAAGAATCATATAAAAAAACTGTTTTCAATTTCACAAAGCCAGGAACACCTCATTATCATGGGAGACATAAATTTGAGCCTGGGTCTGCTACAACCCAAGCAAAGTTAAATGGGTTTAAACCCAGATTATGGAGCATGTCCACAAGCATTCCTGTAAAATTCTCTTTTCAGACAGATGTTTTAATTTTCTTCAAATGAGGAATTTAAAAAGATATAGAATAATTAAAATTACTGGGTCATACAGATGTCCTCTAGTTTGCTGCTCTTCATTCACAATCTGTTGCGTTTGTATCACAGTCAAGGAGTAGCAGGGTTATGGATATGCCAAAGTGCCCCAAAACCTAATTTATCACCATTTACAAAATGAACAGTGAAGTATCTGAAAGAGAGTCAGAAAACAGACTTTAGAATAAAGTTCTGTCAACCCAGGAAAACTTACTCTCTTAACCCTTCAAACCGAACCTTCAGTGGTAGTGTTTCCAAGCTGCAGTCCTGACATCTGTGCTATGAAGTCATCAAATATGTTATGTTACTGTAGCAGCCCGTTGCTTTCTGTTACGAAAACAAATGAGCTTGAATTTATGCATTTGTTTAAAATTAACCTCAAAGTGTTAATCCTGTGATATATTTTTGTTTGGAAATGTTCTCACTGTTTCTCAGATGTCTCCAGCAAGCTATTTGATTTCTGTTAACTTTGCTTTGTTTTGTTTTTTTCCCAGTGAGGTTTCTTAGAGAAATAAAATTTAAGTGGTCATATTGTATGTCTATCTATCCCTTCCCTTTGCCTGTCCATAATTTTTTAACCTCTCCACCAAGTTCAACGAACTTTGACATAGACACAGTCGTTTCAAGGATGCTCTGCTCCTAGACATATTGTGCAAAAAGACAGCTAAGTACTTGAGAGAGAATGTGCAGCTGTCTGCAGTACGACCTCAGCCCTTATTAAACAGTAGGGAATATGCATGGAAGAACCATATTCAACCATCAGAACTTCAACCATCAGAAAAATTTTATGGGGAAGTCATATCTTCCTAGGTAACACTAGAGACAACTCCATAGGAAATAAAAATTCATTATTTTTCTCTGTTTCTGCACTTATTAGTTTTAGTTTTAGAAATGTTTCTGTCTCTGTTTAAAACACATTTCAGATGTACATTTCACCTTTAGTATTAACTTCTTAACCACCTAACCCTACTTATCTCTTTTTAGATTCTCATTCTCTTTTATTTTTCCTCTCCCTAAGAAACTTAGAAATACTCAGTTCACACTCAGTGCCTGCATATGGAGCTGTATGAACCAGAATGAAGTTTCCTCTAAAGTTTCTGGTTTCTGCAGTATCTGAACTCTTACATTTGCTTTTCCCACATTAGCGCTAATGGAGTTGTTTTGGAGATTAACTTTACCATTTGATGTCCTGCTTTCTGTAAACTACCCTGAATCACCTTCCTGAGAGTGGTGCCATGCTGTGAACTTAAGTGTTACAATCTGGACAGATACTTGCCTTCTAAGTCACAAGCAAAGTTGTCAAGTTAATAGCATGTAAATAATGAACAGGAAATCCTTTTATCTTGCTCCGAGTTCACTTTTTCTAGACTGTGAATTCGTAATGGAGAGCCAGCAGAACTCAGGAAAATATGAGACAAAGAAAGGTAAGGTCAGGCGCCTTGCTCAGTGCAAGTGCTAATCTGAAAGCAGATGGAGTACATCTTCATACACAACATCCTGAGACACTCTACTCAACAGGCCAGTCCATTTGATGAAGTACATTGCTGTCCTGAATTTTAATATGACAGGTGTACTTTTAAGCCTCTTGTTTTATGCATCAGTGCTTGAGGACTATGGAAGGATCACAGTGGACTCCTTCATCTACCTTTATTTGTTGATCATGTGTAGAAAAGAGAGAATGTAAAGAGGTCCTCATCCATACATCTAATGAGTCACTGTATGCAGTTACAACATTGAGTGAAGTAGCAAGCTCAAAGCATGTGAAAGGATTTTACAAAAAATGCAGAATAATAAAAATGAAACATCCATTATAAAAAATATTTTTAACTTAGCTAAGCATCAAAAGACCTACAGAGAGAGGTGGGCTTTTTACATGCACCTGAAGTTGACATCCACAAACCATCACGTGTTTTTGTCACAGCCAGCACACCTCTCTGCCCCTCCTAACCAAACTTGCATGAAAAGAGCTGTTCCCAAACCACCATTGTGGCATAATTCAATTGTTTTTCTGAAGTCATTATGGTAAGCCCGTTGCTATGACAACATAACACTCTCAGTTGCTAATGTATATGTCTCAGAAACAATTAGAGAAGTACCACTATCCCAAAATTGACTTTAATTAGGTTAGTTCAAAAATTAGTCTTTAATACCATACATTGGGGGGAAGTGTATGATGAATCTTTTCTTTAATAAATGATTCCAGGCAAAAGTAACTTGCTCCAGCTCTATTGCCCTTACTTTTATAGCTGTTGACCTTTTAGTTGTACATAAGAAAAAAAGGTGAAGTCAATAATTCTATTCTTCCTACTTGGGAATATAAAACAACCACATTTCACCAGGAAATCTTAAAAGGAAAGTGCACATTTTCTTGTTAAACATTTTGCTTCTCCTGAATATTTTTAAATGTTCAGATAGAGCGAGGGGCTTTTAGGTTGTTATTGCTATTATTCATTTTTCTTTCTCCTTGTTTTATGGGTAAATTCCCTACAGGACGCATCTGATTACACAGACCTCTACCTCCACAAAAATATATGTCATTTGCCACTAAGATAAGTTTTCAAGTCTCATTCCACATGATCTTTATCCTACCTAAATTTCAATTTCATGTTTTTCAGCTTTTTATTTCATCTTTCCTTGTAGCCCTTTATCCTAATTTACTGTGTGATGATATCACAGTCAGCAGAGAAAATACAACTAAATACTGTTAAAATTGGTTGGACTGATCTCCCTGACTATCACCCTTCAAGTGAGGTTCTGTGAAGCCAACAGGTCCTTTCCAGTTCTGAACTGCTGTATAATAACAGTGTTTTAACTTAGCATGGTGGGAACACAGAGGTTTGGGATTTTCAGCTTTATAGATACAACCAGACATTACACATGCACCAAATACATAATTATTCTTCAAAATGAATTTGTTGTAAGATCACTTCTCCAGAAGCTGCATGTTCCGTGTCGCTCCATTACTTTTCTGAACTCCACACTTGGTGTGTGTGACTATAACAACATGCAGTTTTCAGGTCGCAGAAGTCCAACTGTCTTGAAATTAGTTTCTTGTTTATTTAAATACATGTTCCATGTTAACTTTTTTTTTCCTTTATTTTTTTTTGGTGAAAATAAAATAATTCAAAAACAACTGCTAACAGAAAAGCTCACTGCATTTTACCTGAAGTACAATTTAGCAAGTTTAGAAAAAAACCTCTAACAGTATATATGTGCCTTCATCTTTTATTTCTTTTTTATATATAATAAGAATAATAATGGTAATACCGCATTGCTTTTCTTTATGCTTTTTCTCAATTCCTGAAAAGTCACAACTGTTGGATTTGGAGCAGTTGAAAAATTATAGCATCAAGTACTAATTACTTCCCTACTCAGTAATTTTTCTAAACTGAGATTATCTAAGAAATGAGGTCTTCATGAAGAAAATGGGGTAATTCCTTAACCACCTTCAGCAAATCTGATTCTTGCCCATGTGTGATAAAACTGTTTCCTCAGCTGAGAGACAGTGGCTCTTAGTTCTGTCTCACCTTTTGGCTGTAATGCCCATCAGTGATGTATAGGTTCAGTTTACCTAAGTTCAGTGCCCAGAATAAAACAGAATAAATCAATCATGGATGATCCATTTTGTTTGAATTTTGACATTTTTTAAGGACACAGAAGCCTCCAAAATAAGGGCTGGTTCAAATGCCTGGTGATCCCAGAAAATGATCTGATACTGAGAGAGCAGTCAGCTGTGCTGGATTGTGAAGAACACTATCAGAGCAATCCTGTTTTCACACCATTCACATGTTTTCCATTCTCACATGGAATCAAGTCTGGGGAGCACAGCTTAATTTATGGTGGTCACATTGTGACATGGATATAAGCAGAAGTACCTCACCTGTGATGAAGTTCCTTCTCCAATTTGAAGAGATCTGTGCACTGTGACTATGTCTAATCACTCTGAACTCAGCACTGAAGTCAGGTACTCCGAGCCTGACCATCTGGTGAGAAATGGCATAGAGCCTTTACAGTTTCTCAAAGACAAGTGTGATTGTGTATGTGCAACCTTTGAAGAAAAGAAAAATTATTTGGATACAATTGAACATTTTTTTCCAGTTTCTCTGAAATCTTTGACTTCCTCAATGAGGGCCTTGAGGCCACCTGTCACTGAGGGCATTCAGAGACCTATAAAAACCTGAGAAATGCAAAATCACTCAGGTGCCACTGAACTGTTTGAAATGGAAATTCCTCTTTGACCATCTCCTATAAAAGCTTTATCTCGCACAAGATTTCAGGAAAAAAAATATAGATTAGGACTTGTACATGAGACAACCTAAGACTGTTTGTTCTAGGGCTGGATAGATAGCATCTGTCCCTCATACATTTTACAAATATTCTATTGATTAAGGGACTCGCCTGAGAAAAAGGGACTTGTTGTTAGGTTCCTGCTGTGCCTGGTTTGGAATTATTCTTGAGACACGTCATTATGGTTCCTCCTCTCTCTCTCCCCTTGTGGTCCTCTCCTACCTAATTCAGACACTGAACCACTCAGTTTGATAGTTTTGATGTATTTTACTATCAGCTGTCATGCTTCACTCATGCACTGCATTGGGAGGCTGGACAGATATGTTGTGTGCACCCCTTCTTCTCAGAGGAACTAAAATTAAATGTTGAATATCCAGAGAGATAAATGTACAGATTTTTTTTTTCCTTCATTTGTGACAGGTAGTGGAAAATATCTGGAATACAACTACAACAAAACTATTACCAAGGCTGTTTCAGACAGTTCCTTAATGATACATGAGCAGACCACTATGCTGCAACCATGACACTTGTATAGTCCTCATTTTATTATTAAAGAGGCAGTTAAGCTTAATGAGCAACGAGTCCCATTGTATTTGTTGATGCTTCTGAATTAATAAAGTGGTCCTGTGGCAGCTGTACCTTCCATGATGGTGGCCCTAGGAAGGTGGCAAGGAAGAGGGTGTTTCTCCTGAAGTTACTGCTTGGTTGTTATTTTTACCCAAATGATGTTCTCTCCCCCTGGAGCTGTGGGAGGCCAAAGATCAGGGCATTTAAATGTTGGCTATGTCTGCTTTAGCAGGTAATACAGTACAACAGAATGTCACTTGATCAAAACAACTAAGTCTAAAGGCCTTACATATGCACATATAAACGTTGAGCTAGGAGCCCTTGGACAAAGTGTGCACAAACTTTGGTTCAATTCTGTCTGAAGGACCAGTGATTGGTTTGGGCTTTTGTGTCCCCATTAGAGGTTGAAATACATTTGTAATGCACCTCAAAGAGATATTCCGTTTCTGCTTCCTCAGAAAGGGTGTTTTTTCTCCATGTACACAAAGTCATCTCTGAAATGGAAATAACATGTGATAAATGTAGTCACTGGAGATTTCTTTCAAAACTACATTATTGCTCCATCCCAAAAGCTAATGCAGATGCAGCTCTTGACGAATAGACTTTATTTACTCATCTAGAAGGAGCTGCAGCTGAATAAGCTTGGATCCTCTCAGGACTGCCTCAAAAATATTGATCCTCTTGACAACTGTTCCAGCACAGGTATTCCTGGTCAGAGCACAGTCACCTCTGGCACTTTGTAAATGATACTTGCCACAGACCCACGGTTTACATCAAAGTCACTTTGAAAGGGAGAATAATGTTGGAGATGAGAATGATAAGGTGACAGAAATGTGCACAGAGTAAATGAGTAGGTTCAGTGTCTATTTCTTCCAAGCTGAATGTGATGGAAAAATTCAACGCTTGTCAGTAGCTTATGTCATGATGGATTTTATTTCCTAATTATTCTGATAGCTCATTCTTCTCTCTCTTGATAGTTCCTAGAGCTCAATAGTGCCCTTTGTCAGAAGAGTTTTACACAAGCAATTACTAAGTACAATCTACATGGACAGAATATATGCTTACTTTTCTCCATCAATGTAAACCGAGAAGCTTTTTTTTTAAAGGACTAAGCGTCTTTTTGTTCTTATTATTTTCTACACTGTACATAATGACTCATATGTATAAAAACATTCAACTGAAATATTTGAAAGCAATAAAAGAAAAAAGGTATAACAGCTAAGTGGACTAACCACTAAAAGGTTTTTTACCAGTTGAGCTTGAATCTGAAGAATGATGAGAAGTTTAAAGGTAACAAAAACAGATAGTGAATCAGCTTTTCCAGGTCAGTTTGACATGGTGGTAAGACACCAGCACTCAGAGATAATGTATAGTGTCTTTTATATGCTGTAATGAGGTGGAATCCATGTTTGCTTCTTTAGCTGAAGTCTTGAGACCACTTAGTGATGCAAACTATAAGTAAAAGAAGAAATAACTCCCATTGCTGAAAGGCCAAAAAGGTCATTCACAAAGTGACAGCAACTAAACACATACAGGAATATTTCATTGCTCTCATTGATGAACTTTATAATATAATTAGAGCCTTTTTATCTGTATTCATTCTGAACAGTGCTTACATGCCAAATAGCAAAACTCTCTTTTCTTTTCAGGATTGTCTACAATTTGTTCATTTTGTCCAAATGTCTATTTTATTTTTTAGAAATACATCTGTGGCTTTGCTTTTCCACAAGTCAGTTGTACTGAGTGGTGCTTCACAGGGGGATCAAAACTTCCAGAACTTCTAGAAAATAAAAGTAAAAAGAAGATTTCAGTGTTATTATGGGTATACATTTACTCATGTTGTTCCTGCATAAAACAGGCAAATTTCTGAAAACACGGAATATATTGCACTTGAGGAAAAAGGGTGAAGTCAGCGTGGGTCACCAAGCAGCAACCTTAGCTCATAACAGCATTTATTCAAAGCTTGTAGAAGGCAGTGGATAGCTCTTGGTGACCTGGAGCTTTGAGTCCAGCAGATGCGGAAAGAATTAGAATAGAATAGAATGGTTTGGGTTGGAAAGACCTTAAAGATCACTGACTTCCAACCACCCTGCCATGGGCAAGGACATTTCCCACTAGATCAGGTTGCTCAATTAGGGATGCTAAGTGAGATTTCATCTGACAGATTGAGCTGTGACTTTGTATTCGGACTTTTTAATTGGAAGTCATTTATTTGACAATTTTAAAGGTACTTCTATTGTGGGGAAAAAATACAAAAAATCAGCACTTCAGTGAATGAAAATGTGTTGACTTGTGTTATTTCCCTTATTTCTGGGACTCAATTATCCTCAGTGTCCTACTCTTATCTTCACACTGGTATGGAAACCACAACTGAAATCCACAGCAGCAGAAGAATACAAAACTTAAATATGCTGTGGGGACTCCAGCTTGGATCCCTACTGCTGATATTCCTATTCTCAATAATACCATAATTGAACCTTGAACTGTTTTTTATTCCTTCTTATTCACTTTAGATCACTGAAATAAAGCTATTTTGTTTCCATATCAGAAATATTTAGCTCAATACATTAAACCAAAAAAGTTTGTCATCTTCTTCAAATACCTACTACATGAGTATAGAAACAAAATTAACTTTTTATGAAAATAAGTTTGAGTATGAATCTCTTGAAGATGTTTTATACTTTTCTGAATAATTTATTTCTTTGTTGTAAAGATTCTGTTTTGTGAGATATAAATCTTGATGCTGCTGAATGTATGCACTGAAGGCATTTCAGATTGTCAAATAGAGCAAAGTCTAATATGTAGAAAATAATCATTTAAAGTTCATGTATTGCCACTTTTAAGTTAGTAAGCACAATTGTAAGTGCCACTTGGCTCATTAGCATAAGAGTCAGAGTCCAGCCTTAAAGACTTATTTGAGGCAAAGTTGAAAGTACCACTTAAGAAAGACAAGTCCAAAAACAATAGCCACAAAACACGCCTAAAAGTCACCTGGCATTTTCAAGTTTGGCAGGAAGTGATTGTAAATATGTATATCATCCACATTGTCAAGACAGTCTTTTGGTCAGAGCACTTTTTTTTCCTTCTTCTGAGGATGACATATTAACCATAGCACAGTGACATTACAGCATTTGGTTGGGGAAGTCACATGCACTTTCTGCTCAGAGAATACTAAAGATTTCTGAGAACAAGAACTGAAATGCAAGTCTACTCCCTCCTTCCAAACATTGGTACCAATAAACCCCAGAGTAAAAATGTTTCTTGCATTATATGGATGTTAGCCATTATATGGCTAATGAATGGTTATATGAAAGTTAATGGCCTTACCACTCCCTTCCCTTTTTAAGACGTTGTCACCTATCCAGCCAGGTATGTATTTTTTTTGAAAATACGAACATTAAAGATCCAGCCTCCAGTTAGTTGTGCCCTACAGAGAAGTAGAGGTCAGATGTGTGGTTATCTATATGTGATTTCTATTTGGATGTCTTCAGAAACATTAAATTCCCCACTAATTTACAGGGAGCCTAGATAACTAACTAGGAGCTTCAGCTGTAGCCAAGCATTCACTCTTCAAGAATTCTGATGTGTATTTCAGAGATACATCAGGAGATGATGTGAATCTAGCCTTAAATATCTATTCTTTATTTGATATATGTATTTCAGCTGTTTATATATAGTCCGATGGTTATATTGAAAAACTGCTGATGTCATCTACAGACAGGCTCAAGGACAAGGCTTGTGCATGAATCTAGATGCTGCAAGTCTTCACAAACTTTTTGAGAACAAATTTTGTGAAAGGGGGAACCGTTAGCTTAGATTTTTATAGTGCTGTCATTTTGCATGGTGTTTGTACACATTACTGCATTGGTTTGTTGTAAATTTTACACTGAATAATAGCAACAGCAATAAATAAATCCATGGCTGTCATCCTGCTCTTCTGTTTTGAATCATTACTTTATACCATGTCCATCAGATGTAGTAGGTCACAAACCCACAAAACTCTCAGAATTGAGAATATGGCATCATAAAACCCATAGTGACTATGTGCTGGGCAATCGCCAAAGATATAAGTGATATCAGACTGCTGTTCAAAAGTGGTTGACAGATGACTTGCTTACTGAAGAATCAAAATCCTTTGTTAACTCTCTTTAAAGCATTCATAGAATTTTAACAGATAAAACATTCAGCAAAGGGGTCTGAAATATTTTTAAAATATCTCAAAAATGCATCATGAGACACCTGTTGAGACCAGTGCCACCAGCAGAAATCTACACTGGATAGTGGTTTGTTCCTCTGTCCCCCTATCTGAAATTCCTGCTGATCACTAAGCAGTTCTCAAAAGTGGAGTGAGAATAGTGTCACAGATTGATATTGTCCTGTATTTTTAGGCCAAATAGATGGTGAGGAGCGGAAAATTACATCAAAGGATCCATTGGGTTTTGTTTGGTTGGTTGGTTAGTTTTGGGATTTTTTTCTTTCTCTTCTCAGCTTTCTTCAGAACCCAAACCTGTAAGGTCCATCAAATCTACTAGGTGAATAAAAGAAGACCTAAAGTACCAGAAGGAAGTGTTGATGAGAAATAAGAACTAAAATGCTGTGACTTAGAACAGCAAACTTCCAAGTTCCTACGCTGCACCCATAGGGGTGATGAACCCAGAAAAGCAATCTCCTTTTATGCTGGAGGTAAAATACGTTCAGATGATGATAATGATGATGAGAGGAAAAGTAAGATTTGTCATACTGGATCAGACAAATCCTATGTTCTTTCTCATTTGTTGAGTCTTGCATTTTTGCTGCCTTCAGAAGTGACCAATGTTTGATGCTTGAGGGGAAGTTGAAGAAAAGCCCTTAATGCACTTAGCCAGTTGTGTGGAAAGGAAGGTGGAGAAGGGGATATCATGACCCCTGCAGCTATCAATTTACCCTCTGAAGCATAGCAATAGATTACTTTAACATTCATATTGTTGTTATTACTCATAAAATTATTCAGCCCTTTAAAAATCTTTCAACAATATTTGACTTAATAATCTCCTGCTGGAGTTAATTCCAAGGGATGACAGCATGCTGTGAAAAGTATTCACTTTCACAATTTTTGCTATACTTTGCCTTCCATTTATTTCATTGCACATCCTTTATTGATTCATTTTGGCGTAGGGTTAAAAGTAAGGTCTTATCATTCTGCACTTCATAAAAATAAGTAGAAGGAACGGATCATTCAATTTCCCTATGTGAAATAAAATTCAAGGTTTTCTTTCTGTGTGTATAGTGGAGAGTTCAGTGTCTCTATTGTTCTGTAACTGCAAACGGAAAAAGTAATGATGGCAAAATGTTCCCTAATGAAAGAGAAAATATTTTTTTGTGTTTCTATTATGTGCATTCTGGATTTATGCAGTATAGTTTGCATATACTGTGTCCACGTGTGTACTTTTATTGTCACTAGGTGATTGATTGGTGAAGAAATTTCAGTAACACCTGAAATGTTAACATGGAAAACAATTCCCGCCTATCAATTAATTTTTAATTGAGACTGATCATCCTCAAGTTTAAGTTGTGCTCCAGAGCTTCACATGGAAATAAGAATGGGAAATATATTTTCTGAGGCAGAAGGGAACATTCTGTTTATCCTGCCATACGTACAAATTCATCAAGAGATTCCTATTTTTATATCAAGCTATACATTATGGAGGATCTGGAATCCTGCTAAGCCTGTTTCGTAGAATTAATTAGAGACAACTGCATTTATCTTCATGAATTTTCGACTGAGATTCCTTTTGGCATATTTTCTGATTATGTATATGACTGTCTTGATTTATAGTTAGGATCACATTGTCAAATATAATGTGGTAATAAAAACTAAGAAATGTGTACCCAAACATACCAAAGCATTATTTGGGGAATAGTTAATACCATATGAAATCTTACAGTTTCTGAAAATCCCCAGAAATGTACATACCCATTTTTGTATATTGACAAATATAATCTCAATTAACCTTTAGCACAAGTAGCTGATGAAGCTACTTTGCTGTGAAATCAGATCTATATGAGTATCTAAATTGATTCAGTTTAGCACAGATATTTTTTATTTTTTTCTCCCCTCTTCCATTTCTAAATTAAAACTAAATTGTATTTACCCACTATCTTTATTCCTTTAGGCAACTCTCTGGTAAGAATGGGAGCTGTGCTGTAGGTTTTAGCCTGTGGGTCAGCACGGTCAGTCAAACAGAACTGCCTCCGGATGAGCTCTAGCCTCAAGGATCCTTCCATCTCTCCTGTTAGCTTTTCCCCAGGGCATGACAAATTGAGCAACAAATGCAGCCTGGGCAACTTTCTGTTTCTCCTTCAACACTGAAGCCTGTCTGTTGCTGCAAAATGGAGATGAGAAAGGTAAGACTGGAAGAAGGAGGGAAAGGCTTTCCTAAAGCTTTCTTTTGCCTCTTGTTTTCTCACCAATGAGAAGAGAGGAACAGGAGTTTTCAAAATGGGACAAGAGAAGAAGAGAGACTACTGCGCACACCTACTCCTTGCTCTTGGCTGCTACCTGTCTCTCTAGGCTCCTAAACCCTGGACAGTTCAGTTTGTATTCCTATCACACTTGAGGTCTCCAAGCCTGCAGAAGTAAATCTCCTTAGTTGCATCCAAGCAACCTAGCATATACCAGTAACTGAATTTTTCTCTACCCATCTCTTCTGAATGCTTCTTCCCATCAGCCATTTACAGAGCACGTTAAACATCTTCTGGAAGGATTGCAAGCATTAACATTTTTTTTTAAAACTGCACAGAAAGAGTTGATGTATGTTTTCAGAGATTTGGGTTTTCTTCAGCAAGGCCTCTTTGAATTAAATGTTTTCGTATATATTCTCAGTATTTCCAGATGTCCATCCAGGTGTGCATGTTTCTGTTTAAGCACCAGAAGTGCCACCACTGCTGGCCAGCCCCTGTGATCAGGTGAGCGCTCCTACTGCTGCTACAGAATAGCCCAGTATTTTTAAAGCATTCAGCCATTAAGACTCAGGTTCAATTCTTTTTTCTGCCTGAAAAGTTCTTCCCATTGGAATCTGTCACTTTTATACAAATGCGAAGGAGCTCTTGCTCCCTTTTCCATTTTGAAGCTGTGTCAGTGTGTATAAAAGATTTCAGGTTTCCCTGGCCTGAAAAGACAAAGACCATAGTGGCATAACTCGGTGCCTTGGTGCTCCATGCTGTTGCCTCAGAGAAAGGGGAATAATGGCAAGGAATTATTTTTTTTAAATGTCCAATCATTGCTTAATTTTCACCACAGAAATGGCCCCAGGAGCAGAAACTGGTATTTTCCAATTGACTAGTGATTAGTATCTTTGTGTTGCTTCTATACAGAGCCTACTGGACATTATTTTGAGTTTGTTGAATGCTCCTATTCACTGCAGTGGGTACCTCCATGCCCATCTGAATTGCTGGATGTCACAGAATCATGCCATTAGCACTGGGTGTTGCAGCACTGAGGCTTTTAGGCCTTTAAGCACTAGACTGGATCCAGTCCATGATGTCTTTCAATGTCTGACCTTTTTATTTCTTGCTGCTTCAGTCTCTGCTAAAGATGATCTAATGTGTTAGACTTCATTTCCTTTCTCCATCTTACAGGAAACTGTTGTTATTTTAAGTCCTTTTAATTATGCCTCCTACTTGATCAGGAGATTCAGAAGTTGGTAGCATGAGTCACTTTTCCTATACAGCTTCCACAATGTCATGATAATGACACTTTCTTAATCTAAACACCTGCCTGTCCTCCACAGTACCAAAGGCACCTCTGTTCTTCATTTGTATAATTTTGAGTCTTTTCTTCCTGTCTGTTAAGCCTCTGTCGTATCATCTACATTTTCTTCATGCAATCTTTTTATTTCACATCAATTCACATCCAAAAGGTTACCTCCTTCTGTGCAAATAGTACCTCTAATTGATAGCGAGAATCCACCTTCTAGTTGCTTTTGTCTGTCTATAACGTAAATCTCATACATACAAATATATATGTTTTGTTTGTTGCATTACGGATGTGACAAATATGAAGCAATTAGTTTCATCTCTGACTCTGAAGCTACTAAAGCACAGGTTCTCAGCACTTGGAGAATTGTAACAGCTGGAGATAGAAGGGAAGCTGATGGGTCAGGCTATTCACTCCTTTTCCATAGACACATTGTTCTCAACAATATATACTTAACATTGTCCATCCCATTTTTAAATGTAGCGTCTTTTGATTTTACTTAAATCCAAAAAGCTGAGAGACATAATACTGCTTTATAGCAGAATAACTCTCTTTGACTCTAAAACAGTTCTGGCTTTTAGATTTATTTCTTTGAGTGTGCAGACTGAGATGAAATGCATTTCATTTTTATAAAAAGCTAAAATATGGGTAATACAAAATCTGAGCTGAAGTGGGAACTGGTCCAAAATTACTAACAAATTTGTGAATTTTCAGATACTGAAAAGTGTGATGACTTTCTGAAAGACTATTACTTGGCACCTTTGGTTATAACTTCTATCCCCTCAGCCAGATAACTCTTATACTGAACTACAAATAGGTGGAATACTTAGCTGTCATAAATCCAGTACCCCTGCTGACAGTGCTGCTTGGCCAATTTGCACCAGCTTAGGATCTGTCCTTTTGATCTGGCCATATGTTTTTTGATGATAAGCATCACAAATTAGGATTGGACTTTTGTAGAACCTTTTTTTTTCTTTTACGTCCCCAAGCATGGATGGGTGAGCAAAAGCTTTCAAACATTAGCAGCTCTGACTTTGACATTAATGGCTAGTATTTCAAAACACACAGGACTCGTTGTAAACTTTCCACTTTCCTGAATAGAAGAAATTATACTGCAAAAGACTCTTAATCCACTATTACACTGAGAAATTATAAAATCAAAGCTAATCAGAAAATGCTGTAGGAGCTAAAGTATTAAAATAGCATGTATCCTGTCTTCTTGATTTTAGCCTATAAAATATTATACACTAAGGTTTTTTTCATTCTGATTTTATTGAATTTTCATATCCAAACCAGAATAAGGCATAACTAGAAATGTGTTGCAAATTGGAAGGGTGTCAGAGGAGCAACAAAACTGATCAAATGACAAAATGGGAAAAACAACACCAAAGGTAAAGAGCCATGTCCCCCTGCTGTTGTATGGTGGTCTTAAAACAGTGGTCTTAAAAGAACCATATTAACAGAAGGAGGTATCCTTGGTTTTGTCATTATTAATTAAAAATTAAAAGAAAAGGAAAAAGAAAAAGAAAAAGAAAAGAAAAAAAAAGAAAAGAAAAGAAAAGAAAAGAAAAGAAAAGAAAAGAAAAGAAAAGAAAAGAAAAGAAAAGAAAAGAAAAGAAAAGAACGAAAGCCAGACAGCCACATGAAGATGTGCTAGCCATTGCAAAATTTTATATCAAGAAAACAGAAAAAAGAATTAGAACAAAGCTGAAGAGAGTATTCAGAATAAAGGAGAAATGAAGAGTGTGAAGTGAAGTGAAGCGAAGTGAAGCAAAGCGAAGTGGAATTAATTGAGTTTAAGCTTTGACTTAGGGTTTTTTGTGATTAACTTAGCACATGTACCTCAGCTTTCTGAAACCAAACTAATTTAGCATCTCAAGTAAGCCACTGTTAACAGAAAATATCAGAACATAGCATACCTCAAATACTTTCTTAACTGAGAGGCAGAGTGCTGAGCAGCAACCGGGTATGGGCTTACCAAGGCTTACCAAGGGGATTGTTTAAAATGTGTCTGGTACAGGAGAATGGCAGTATCATTGTGCAGAACCTGCTTCTCTCTTTTCATGATTGAATGCATGATATTTTGCAGATGCTGCATCAACACCCTGAGGTCTGGCACACGGAGCTGGGACCTACTTAGATACTGCTGTTGTTATGACAAGCTTGCTGCAGGTATCAGAGTTGTCTAAAAAGTGTTGTAATTTGATTCTACAGGGCAGATATAGGGATGGAATAATTGTAATCAGTGTAAGGTTAAAAAAATAACCCACTGAGCCAAATGCGTGAGAAGCTGGACACTATGCTCATTTGCTAAGAACTGCTGTAAAGATGGGTGGTGGGAGAGTTCCTCAGATGAGAAGACCACGAGATTCCTTCATAACGGAAATTTCTAGGAAACCTAAATAAGTGAACAGGTCACAATTCCACCATTGCATTCTCAGGACCAACTTATGTAATATGCATCAGGTAACAGCACATTTTAGGATGATAGTTTGGTTTTAAAGTAAATGTCAAGAGACACAGTGCTAAATAATAATAATAATAATAATAAAAAAAGTCTATTCTTTTAAAGCAGTATGGGCAGACATGAGACCAGAGATGAGTGGAGAGGGAGGAATGAATACTGCACAATGATGGCAGTGTTCACCCTTTGCTGATTCAGCCTGTACCACTTGCACTTCCTTGACAATCTCTTTACATGCAACAGTGACTATATTAAGTATTTTTTACTATTCCCTACAAAGTCACCCTGGAGGAATGGCACAGCAGACCTGCTAAGGTTCTCAGCTTCCATGCTTTAAGCTCCATCTTAATTAGCTGGTGGAGTGAATGAAATTATTTTGCCATTCCCATGTCCCAACTTGACAAACTGGGATTTGGCACTAGCTCAGTATAAGACACTTGGTGAAGCTATATATGGTATGTGTTAATGATGCTATTAGTAACACATTGCTGAATGTTAGCATGTTAGAGCTTGTAAGTTTAATCTCTCTATGGAAGTGACTTGATTAATGTTAGAGAGATCTTCTTAACAAAGGTATAATTTCTGTGACACTATTTTATATTGTCAAAGGAAGAGGAATAATCTTTATGTTGAATATTATTATGTTTAATTAAACAGGCTGTGCCAAGCTTCCTCCTCCCCTTTCCACTCACACAAATGTAATATTTTGTCTTTTTTTAAAAAAGATACAAAGATTTGAAGGGTCAGTGGTCTCCTTAATGAGTCCCTCAATGGATGGTCTGCTGAAGGCTGATGGGTACTTAACTGTATACTAGTTGCAGAGTGTCCAGTCAGTGCGAGATATCACTTCAAGGGACCGTTTCTGTAGATCTTTATACAAAAACTTGCCATTGGAATAACTAAGACAGATCTTCTAATAGGAGTAGTGACACAATGGGGACACATTCATCGCAGAAGTAGCAGGTAGGGTGTTTTTTGGAAGGGGAGATTGTTAATGTTTAAATGGCAATCCTACTAATTAAAAGTCAAAGGTAGATAAATAAGGGATAACTCCCACGATAATTGCCAAATTTATATATTTAGAGAAACCTAGCACATCATAAATATTAAATTGGGCTATTATCTGAAGTGTGTCTGTGCCAGGGATCCATAAATAAAAACCTTAGGGACTAATCATTAGAAATTTACATTATTTATCTCCTTCCACATTTTAACAAACAGGAAAGCTGTGTCTTCTTTTCAGTGTAAACCACAAAGGAAACATGCTTTTTTTTTGATGAATCTTTTGGGGAGGAGAAAAGCAGGAATAATGCAGTAGGAAACTACAAATAAGAGAACATCTCAGCCATGAGAAAAATCTTTGAAGGAAACCTTGGCTTCTCTATTCTTCCGAGCATTAACCTCTTATTAAGTACACTAGTTTTATGTCAATGTGTAGCTCCATTGACTTCAATTAAGCTATCTCAGATACCCACCCTGCTGAGAGAGCAACCACAGACTTTTAAAAAGCCATCCAACACAGAAATGCAGTGAGAGTGGTGAATCAGGTCATTTGTGTAATTTTAATCGTTAGTCCTGTCTTGCACCTTATGTAATAATTTATGCAGGAATTGTACCTAAAAGCCCTTTTAGGGCCTCTGGTATTGCTTCTGATATTAATGGGACTATTTTATGCCCATTTTTGCAAGATTAAATGTGTATTACCTGCACAATTTTATGCACAGTTGGCTCCACTGAACCAGGATGCTGAGGCATTGGGACAGATCTTGCACTGCATAGACCCTGAGGGTGTCATCTTCTTGGATTATGCAATGCAGCCAAAAAATCAAACTGACTGAAAAGATTGAGAAAGTGGGCCCTGACTATGTAGGCTTGACTCTACAGTCTTATGGGGAAGTAGAAGGGAGTATGCTGTAATGCATCAGTACAGAATCTGTAAAGAAGTTTCATTGGAAGCTGCAAGCTCATTTGGAAATCTCCGTGGTGAATTGTGCCACAGACAACTCAGACCATTGCCTCTGGATTATTTTTGGAATTGCTTTTGATTTGGCCAGAGATTATTCTTGATCCACCAGACGCTCAAGCTCCAGTAACAAGGACAAAGTATGAGAGAGATTCAGCAGCTTGACATTGGGGTATTGAAAAAGAAATACAGCTACTGACAATTGGCAGGCCTTCACTTCGTATCCCAGCTGTCAGTCCTACGATAATCCTCTTTGGCCATTTGACTACTGAAAAAGGATGATATTTTTCCTTATACTGGCTATTATATGAAAGCTAGTAGTTATAAACAGTTAAAATCCAGCTAAGAAGTACTAAGAATTACTTGAGGGGAGTACTAGCCAGCTATTGCTGGTACGATAAGCCATCAGATCTTTTCGAAGCCTGCCAAGTAAATATGCTGCAAAATCATTCACACAGTTGCAGGGAGGTTTTAGGCAGAAGTGATATTCTGCAAGCTGAGATCCTGACTCCTTTCTGAATTCTGGTAGTTTTGAAAGGATAAAAGCCCTGCAAGTTTGTGAAGTCACCCATCCAATATGTGAGGCCAAGAGTAAAAATAGGACCCCTGACCTCTCCCTTCTTCCTCATTTAGATACTTTTCCCTGTAACAGTGGGTAAAGTGCAGTAGTGGAATACTATTGCTATTAAGTGAAAAATGAGCTTTTACAGGGAGCCATGAAAATGAAAGTAATAATTAAATCTTCATATAACTTTAGGTTGTATTGTAAGTGCTTAGCTGAAAAATTCGTCTTTAACTCATGGCCCGCAGCAATCACATCTGTTATATTTTAGGAACAGAAAGCTAATGAGGTGGAATCTGGAGTACTGAGCTTAATTGGGCTTGTTTTGATTAAGTGTATGTGCTGGGAATATTTTACACACTAGTATAAATTGCAAAACAGTCAACATAAACCACAAAATTTGCAAAATCCATTGTGCGTAGTGTTAGAGAAAGGACTGTTTCCAATAAAAAATAAATATGAAAAGAAAATATCTGAGGTTTTGATGAAAAAAGTGTACCTTAATTTGCCTAATTAGTGACTTTCCATGGTTGTAAATGCATTTCTCTCTCTTGTTCACACACATGTAAATATACACACAGAGACACACACAAATGTGCTGTTTATTATGCAATTGTAACAGCTTGTCTTTGGGCTGGGTAGATTAAGTTTGACTGACAAAGGCATTTAAAACTACTTAATCTTTATATAAGCATGAAAATTTGACATATCCTCTATATATTACATATTTAGCAGAGAGAACAATATTTTGTAGCTGTTTTAAAAATATGTGTTTCAAGCGGGGAAGTGTGCAGTTTTTCTCCCGCCAGCCCTTATCACTTTGGGCCATACTCTTAGATAATGTCAACCTGCATAACTTCATTGACTCCAGTACACTTTGCTGATCCACTCAATTTAGATCTGATCTCTCAAGTTCCTAGGTGAATTCAAAATGTAGGAAGTAGAAAAAAATACAAGCAGTATATATTAGCAACATTTAAAATTATTTTAAATGGATTTTCTCTACTTTAAAAATACTACAAGCTAGATGCCTGATATTTTGATATCATCCATAACTATAAACAGATGCTGACTCTTCAAAGTAAATTGCATATGAATGAGAAGTCATTCTGTTTAGATAGCAGTAAAAACCAAATTGACAAAAAAAAATTGTCCAATGATTTCATTAATAGCGCTCAAAATAACATTAAAGTAAAAATACCTCAATTTTTACACAATAGGAAAGTGAGGCACCCAGAATGGGCTGACAGAAAGCCAGTGACAGAGTTCCCTGAGTAATGATGGTCTGTCCAGTGACCACCAGATCTGTCACAGCCTATGGAGGCCAACATAACCTACATGATAGAATCATTTGACTTTTTAATCCTTCTCTGGCTATCTGGGTTGAAAATTACAATGCTGACATCTTTTAAGCACTCATGTATGTAAAGATATTTTGTACAACTCAGACACGGATTTCTCATGTACAACTCAGACACGGATTTCTCATGTTCAGCCTTTTCAGCTAGTAGATATTTTGACCCTGACCTCAAATCCAAATAAAAAATTTAGTCTGAGATTT